>CM032164.1:7477679-7831073 GCA_018901935.1 Pugionium cornutum
GATCATTCTAAACTGATCATTGGTGCTCATTGAGTAAAGGCTTATTAATGAATCATAATGTGTGGCATCCCAAATTTTGCGATAGATTCAACTACTTGGAGGATTTGTTGTAGCTATTTCACTCTTAAATTTTCACAAAATATAGATATTTAAGATAGTTTAACGTGGGCGTTGGATTCGTGTCATTTTTGAGATCTGAATTAAAAGTTATAGACGATTTAGTACGGACATGTCAAGATGATCGGCCAGCTAAAATGGTCATTCTAAATTGATCACTAGTGCTCATTGAGTAAAGGCTTATTAATCAAGCATAATGCATGGCATCACCGTGTGTGCAATAGATTAGATTACTTGAAAGCTTTGTTATAGCTATTTTAGTCTTAAATTTTTTCACATTATAGAAAATTGAGAGAGCTTAACGTGGGCATTGGATTCGTGTCATTTTGAGCTCTAAACCAATAGTTATGGGCGATTTCATGCGGACATCTTAAGTTCACCGACTAGTTAAAATGATCATTCTAAACTAATCATTGGTACTCATTGAGTAAAGGCTTATTACTGAAGCATAATGTATGGCATCAAGCAGTTTGCAATTGGTTGGATTACTTGGAGGCTTTGTCGTAGCTATTTCAGTCTTAAAATTTTTCACAATATAAAACAATGAGCTACCTTAATGTGGGCGTTAGATTCGTTTCATTCTGAACTCTGAATCAAAAGTTATAGACTATTTATTGCAGACATGTCAAGCTGATCAGCCAGTTAAATAATCATTCTAAACTCATCATTGCTGTTCATTGACTAAAGGCTTATTAATCAAGTATAATGCATGGCGTCACGCTGTTTGCGTTAGATTCGATTACCTGGAACCTTTGTCGTAGCTATTACAATATAGAAAATTGAGCTACCATAATGTGGGCTTTGGATTCGTGTCATTTTGAAATATTAATCAAAAGTTATAGACGATTTAGTGCGGACATGTCAAGCTGATCGGCCTATTAAAGTGATAATTCTAAACTGATCATTGGTGCTCACTGAGTAAAAACTTATTAATCAAGCATAAGGCATGGCATCAAGCTAATTGTGATAAATTAGATTACTTGGGGGCATTGAATTAGCTATTTTAGTCTTAAATGTTTTCACAATAAAGAAAATTTAGCTAGCTTAACGTGAGCATTAGATTTGTGTCATTCTGAGCTCTGAATCAAGAGTTATAGAATATTTAGTGCGGAAATGTCAAGTTGATCTGCCAATTAAAATGATCATTTAAACTGATCATTGGTGCTTATTGAGTAAAGGCTTATTAATGAATCATAATGCATGGCATCACACAGTATGCGATAGATTCAACTACTTGGAGGCTTTGGTGAAGCTATTTCAGTCTTAAATTTTAACACAATATAGAAAATTGAGGTTGTTTAACGTGGGCATTGGATTCATGTCATTCTGTGCTTTGAATAAAAAGTGATAGACAATTTAGTGTGGACATGTCAAGATGATCGTCTAGTTAAAAGGATCAATCTAAACTGATCATTGGTGCTCATTGAGTAAAGGCTTATTAATGAAGCATAATGCATGACATCAAAAAGATAGGGATAGATTGGATTAATTGGGGGCTTTGTAATAGCTATTTTAGTCTTAAAGTTTTTCACAATATAGAAAATTGAGCTAGCGTAAGGTGAGGATTGGTTTCGTGTCATTCTGAGCTTGAATCAAACGTTATTGACGATTGAATGAAGACATGTCAAGTTGAACTACCAATTAAAATGATCATTCTAAACTGATCATTGGTGCTCATTGAGTAAAGGCTTATTAATGAATCATAATGTGTGGCATCCCAAATTTTGCGATAGATTCAACTACTTGGAGGATTTGTTGTAGCTATTTCACTCTTAAATTTTCACAAAATATAGATATTTAAGATAGTTTAACGTGGGCGTTGGATTCGTGTCATTTTTGAGATCTGAATTAAAAGTTATAGACGATTTAGTACGGACATGTCAAGATGATCGGCCAGCTAAAATGGTCATTCTAAATTGATCACTAGTGCTCATTGAGTAAAGGCTTATTAATCAAGCATAATGCATGGCATCACCCTCTGTGCAATAGATTAGATTACTTGAAAGCTTTGTTATAGCTATTTTAGTCTTAAATTTTTTCACATTATAGAAAATTGAGAGAGCTTAACGTGGGCATTGGATTCGTGTCATTTTGAGCTCTAAACCAATAGTTATGGGCGATTTCATGCGGACATCTTAAGTTCACCGACTAGTTAAAATGATCATTCTAAACTAATCATTGGTACTCATTGAGTAAAGGCTTATTACTGAAGCATAATGTATGGCATCAAGCAGTTTGCAATTGGTTGGATTACTTGGAGGCTTTGTCGTAGCTATTTCAGTCTTAAAATTTTTCACAATATAAAACAATGAGCTACCTTAATGTGGGCGTTAGATTCGTTTCATTCTGAACTCTGAATCAAAAGTTATAGACTATTTATTGCAGACATGTCAAGCTGATCAGCCAGTTAAATAATCATTCTAAACTCATCATTGCTGTTCATTGACTAAAGCCTTATTAATCAAGTATAATGCATGGCGTCACGCTGTTTGCGTTAGATTCGATTACCTGGAACTTTTGTCGTAGCTATTACAATATAGAAAATTGAGCTACCATAATGTGGGCTTTGGATTCGTGTCATTTTGAAATATTAATCAAAAGTTATAGACGATTTAGTGCGGACATGTCAAGCTGATCGGCCTATTAAAGTGATAATTCTAAACTGATCATTGGTGCTCACTGAGTAAAAACTTATTAATCAAGCATAAGGCATGGCATCAAGCTAATTGTGATAAACTAGATTACTTGGGGGCTTTGAATTAGCTATTTTAGTCTTAAATTTTTTCACAATAAAGAAAATTTATATAGCTTAACGTGAGCATTAGATTTGTGTCATTCTGAGCTCTGAATCAAGAGTTATAGAATATTTAGTGCGGAAATGTCAAGTTGATCTGCCAATTAAAATGATCATTTAAACTGATCATTGGTGCTTATTGAGTAAAGGCTTATTAATGAATCATAATGCATGGCATCACACAGTATGTGATAGATTCAACTACTTGGAGGCTTTGGTGAAGCTATTTCAGTCTTAAATTTTAATACAATATAGAAAATTGAGGTTGTTTAATGTGGGCATTGGATTCGTGTCATTCTGTGCTTTGAATAAAAAGTGATAGACAATTTAGTGTGGACATGTCAAGATGGTCATCTAGTTAAAAGGATCATTCTAAACTGATCATTGGTGCTCATTGAGTAAAGGCTTATTAATCAAGCATAATGCATGGGATCACCCTGTATGCGATATATTCGATTACTTGGAAGCTTTTCCATAGCTATTTCACTCTTAAATTTTATCACACGATAGAAAATTGAGTGAGCTTAGTGTGGGAATTAGATTCGTGTCATTATAAGCTCTGAAACAATAGTTACGGGTAATTTCCAGCGGACATGTCAAGTTGACCGACTAGTTAAAATGAGCATTCTAAACTAATCATTAGTGCTCATTGAGTAAAGGCTTATTAATGAAGCATAATGCATGGCATCAAGCAGTTTGCGATAGATTGGATTACTTGGAGGCTTTGTTGTAGCTATTTCTGTGTTTAATTTTTTAACAATATAAAAAATTGAGCTACCCTAATGTGGACGCTGGATTCGTGTTATTCTGAACTCTTAATCAAAAGTTATAAACTATTTAGTGCAGACATGTCACGTTGACCGACTAGTTAAAATGATCATTCTAAACTAGTAATTGGTGCTCATTGAGTAAAGCCTTATTAATGAAGCTTAATGCATGGCATCAAGCAATTTGCAAAAGATTGGATTACTTGGAGGCTTTGTCGTAGCTATTTCAGTCTTAAATTTGTTCACAATATAGAAAATTGAGCTACCTTAATGTGGGCGTCGGATTCGTGTTATTCTGAACTTTGAATCAAAAGTTATAGACGAGTTAGTGCGGCCATGTCAAGCTGATCGGCCAGTTAAAATGATCATTGTAAACTGATCATTGAGGCTTAGCAAATACAATATTAAATTTTATCGCAATATTGAAAATTGACCTAGCTTAACGTGGACGTTGGATTCGTGTCATTCTGAGCTTTGAATCAGAAGTTACATATGATATTGTGTGGACATGTCAAGTTAATCCGCGAGTTAAAATGATCATTCTCAACTTATCATTTGTGCTCGTTGAGTAAAGGCTTATTAATCCAGCATAATGCATGGCATCACGCAGTTTGCGATAGATTCAATTACTTGGAAGCTTTGTTGTAGCTATTTCAGTATTAAATTATGTCACACTATAGACTAATGAGCTAGCTTAACGTGGGCATTCGATTCGTGTCATTTTTAGATCTGAATCAATAGTTATGGGCTATTTTGTGCGGACATGTCAAGTTGACCAACTAGTTAAAATGATCATTCTATACTAATCAATGGTGCTCATTGAGTGAAGACTTATTAATGAAGCATAATGCATGGCATCAAGCACATTGGGATAGATTGGATTAATTGGGGGCTTTGTAATAGCTATTTTAGTCTTAAATTTTTTTTCACAAAATAGAAAATCGAGCTAGCGTAAGGTGAGCATTGGATTCGTGACATTCTGAGCTTTGAATCAAAAGTTATAGACGATTGAGTGCAGACATGTCAAGTTTAACTGCCAATTGAAATGATCATTCTAAACTGGTCATTGATGCTCATTGAGTAAAGGCTTATTAATGAATCATAATGCATGGCATTCCAAAGTTTGCGATAGATTCAACTACATGGAGGCTTTGTTGTAGCTATATAGTCTTAAATTTTCACAAAATAGAGAAAATTGAGATAGTTTAAGGTGGGCGTTGGATTCGTGTTCATTTTGAGATCTGAATCAAAGTTTATAGACGATTTAGTGCGGATATGTCAAGATCATCGGCCAGATAAAATGATCATTCTAAACTTATCATTGGTGCTCATTGAGTAAAGGCTTATTAATCAAGCATAATGCATTGCATCACATTGTTTTCCGATAGATTGGATTACTTGGAAGCTTTGTTATAGCTATTTCAGTCTTAAATTTTGTCACACTATAGAAAATTGAGCGAGCATAACATGGGGATTGGATTCGTGTCATTTCGAGCTCGGAATCAAAAGTTATGGGCGATTTTGGGCGGACATGTTAAGTTAACCGACTAGTTAAAATGATCATTTTAAACTAATCATTGGTGCTCATTGAGTAGAGGCTTATTAATGAAGCATATTGCATGGCATCAAGTAGTTTGTGATAGATTGGATTACTTGGAGGTTCTCTCATAGCTATTTCAGTCTTAAATTTTTTCACAATGTAAAAAATTGAGCTACATTAATGTGGGTGTTGGATTCTTTTTATTCTGAACTCTGAATCAAAAGTTATAGACTATTTTGTGCGGATATGTCAAGTTGATCGGCCAGTTAAGTAATTATTCTAAACTGATCATTGTTGCTCATTGAGTAAAGGCTTATTAATCAATCATAATGCATGACGTCACGCTGTTTGCGTTAGATTCGATTACTTGGAAGCGTTGTCGTAGCTATTTATGTCTTAAATGTTTTCCCAATATTGAAAATTGAGTTACCTTAATGTAGGCCTTGAATTCGTGTCATTCTGAGTAACCCATGCTATACTACCAGGAAAAGCTCGAACGACCTTCAACAAAAGGGTACCTATACCCGAAACCGACACGGGTGGGTAGGAAGAGAATACATAGGGGCACGAGACAACTCTTTCTAAGGAACTCGGCAAAACAGCCCCGTAACTTCTAGAGAAGGGGTGCCTCCTCACAAAGGGGGTCGCAGTGAGGCTTTGGATTCGTGTATTTCTGAGCTCTAAATCAGAAGTTACAAACGATTTAGTGTGGACATGTCAAGCTGATCAACCAGTTAAAATGATCATTTTAAATTGATCATTGGTGCTCACTGAGTAAAGGCTTATTAATCAAGCATATTGCATGGCATCACGCTATTTGCGATAGATTCGATTACTTGAAAACTTTGTCGTAGCTATTTCAGCCTTATATTTTGTGACACTATAGAAAAATGAGCTAGTTTAACGTGGGCATTCGATTCGTGTCATTCTGAGCTCTGAATCAATAGTTACGGGCGATTTCATGCGGACATGTCAAGTTGACCGTCTATTTAAAATGATTATTCTGAAATAATCATTGGTGCTTATTGAGTAAAGGCTTCTTAATGAAGCATAATGCATGGCATCAAGCATATTGTGATAGATTGGATTACTTGGGGGCTTTGTATTAGCTATTTTAGTCTTAAATTTTTTAAAAATAAAGAAAATTGAGCTAGCTTAACATAAGCATTGAATTCGTGTCATTCTGAGCTCTCAATGCAAAATGATAAAATATTTAGTGCGGAGATACCGAGTTGATATGCCAAATAAAATGATAATTCTTAACTGATCATTGGTGCTCATTGAGTAAAGGCTTATCAATGAAGCATACTGCATGGTATCACACAGTTCGCAATACATTCAACAACTTGGAGGCTTTGGTGTAGCTCTTCCAGCCTTAAATTTTCACCCAATATAGAAAATTGAGGTAGTTTAACGTGGGCGTTGGATTCGTGTCATTCTGTGCTCTGAATAAAAAGTTATAGATGATTTAGTGTGGATATGTCAAGATGATCGGCTAGTTAAAATGATCATTCTAAACTGATCATTGCTTCTCATTGAGTAAAGGCTTATTAATCAAGAATAATGCATGGCATCACCCTGTTTGCGTTAGATTCGATTACTTGGAGGCTTTGTCGTAGCTTTTTCAGTCTTAAATTTTTTTACAAAATAGAAAACTGAGTTACCTTAATGTTCGCGTTGGATTCATGTCATTTTGAACTCTGAATCAAAAGTTATAGACGATTTAGGGCGGACATGTCAAGCTGATCGGCCAGTTAAAATGATCATTGTAAACTGATCATTGGTGTTCATTGAGTAAAGGCTTATTAATCAAGCATAATGCACAGCATCACCCTGTTTGCGGTAGATTCGATTACATAGAAGCTTTGTGATAGCTATTTAAGTCTTAAATTTTGTCACACTATAGCAAATTGAGTGAGCTTAACATGGGCATTCGATTCGTGTTATTCTGAGATCTGAAACAATCATTACGGACATTTTCGTGCAGACATGTCAAGTTTACCGACTAGTTTAAATGATCATTCTAAACTAATCATTGGTGCTCATTGAGTAAAAGCTTATTATTGAATCATAATGCATGACATCAAGCAGTTTGCGATAGATTGGATTACTTGGAGGCTATGTCGTTGCTATTTAACTCTGAAATTTGTTCACAATATAGAAAATTGAGCTAGCATAACGTGAGCGTTTGATTCATGTCATTCTGAGCTCTGAATCAAAAGTTATAGATCTTTGAGTGCGGACATGTCAAGTTGACCTGCCAATTAAAATGATAATTTTAAACTGATCACTGGTGCTCATTGAGTAAAGGCTTATGAATGAAGCATAACGCATGGCATGAAGGAGTTTATGATAGATTGGATTACTTTTTAAGCTGATCAGCGAGTTAAAATGATCATTCTAAACTTATCATTGGTGCTCATTGAGAAAAGGCTTATGAATCAAGCATAATTCATAGCATCACGCTGTTTGCGATAGATTCAATTACTTTGAAGCTTTGCCGTCGCTAATTTAGTCTTAAATTTTGTCACAATATAGAAAATTGAGCTAGCTTAAAGTGGGTGTTGGATTTGTGTCATTCTGAGCGTTGAATCAAAAGTTACAGACATTGTGCGGACATGTCAAGTTAATCGGCGAGTTAAAATGATCATTCTCAATTGATCATTTGTGGTCATTGAGTAAAGGCTTATTAATCCAGCATAATGCATGGCATCACGATGTTTGCGGTAGATTCGATTACTTGGAAGCTTTGTCGTAGCTATTTTAGTCTTAAATTTTTTTCACACAATAGAAAAATTAGCTAGCTTAACGTTGGCATTCGATTTGTGCCATTCTGAGCTCTGAATTAAAAGTTACGGACTATTTCGTGTGGACTTGCCAAGTTACAGACTATAGCTATTTATGTCTTAAACTTTTTTACAATATAGAAAATTGAGCTAGCTTAACGTGAGCGTTGGATTTGTGACATTTTAAGCTCTGAATCAGAAGTTATAGATCATTTAGTGCAAACATGTCAAGTTGATCTGCCAATTAAAATGATCATTCTAAACTGATCACTGGTGTTTATTGAGTAATGGCTTATTAGTGTAGCATAATGCATGGCATCAAGGAGTTTGTGATCGATTGGATTACTTGTAGGCTTTGTCGTAGCTGTTACAGTCTTAAATTTTTTCACAATATAGAAAATTGAGCTACCTTAGTGTGGGCACTGGATTGTGTCATTCTAAACTCCGAATAAAAAGTTATAGACGAGTTTGTGCAGATATGTCAAGCTGATCGGCAAAATAAAATGATCATTCTAAGCTGATCATTGGTGCTCATTGAGTACAGGCTTATTAATCAAGCATAATGCATGGCATCACCCTGTTTTCCATAGATTTGATTACTTGGAAGCTTTGTCAAAGTTATTTCAGTCTTAAATTTTATCACACTATAGAAAATTGAACGACCTTAATGTGGGCATTGGATTCGTGTCATTTTTAGCACTGAATCAATAGTTTTGGGTGATTTCATGCGGACATGTCAAGTTGACCGACTAGTTAAAATGATCATTCTAAACTAATCATTGGTGCTCATGGATTAAATGCTTATTAATGAAGCATAATGCATGGCATCAAGCAGTTTGCGATAAATTGGATTATGTGGAGGCTTTATTGTAGCTATTTCAGTCTTAACTTTTTTCACAACATATAAAATTGAGCTACCGTAATGTGGGTGTTGGATTCGTGTCATTATGAACTCTGAATCATAACTTACAGACAATTTTGTGCGGACATGTCAAGTTAATCCGTGAGTTAAAATGATCATTCTCAACTGATCATTTGTGCTCATTGAGTAAAGGCTTATTAATCTAGCATAATGCATGGCATCACTTTTTTGCGATAGATTCGATTTTTTGGAAGCTTTGTTGTAGCTATTTCAGTCTTAAATTTTGTCACACTAAATGAAAATGAGCTAGCTTAACGTGAGCATTCGTTTCGTGTCATTCTGAGATCTTAATTAAAAGTTACGAACAATTTTGTGTGGACATGTCAAGTTAACCGGCTACTTGAAATGATCATTCTAAACTGATCATTGGTGCTCATTGAGTAAAGGCTTATTAATAAAGCATAATCCATGGCATCAAGTAGATTGTGATAGATTGGATTACTTAAGTACTTTGTAATAGCTATTTCAGTGTTAAAGTTATTCACAATATAGAAAATTGTGGTAGCTTAACGTAAGCGTTCGATTCATGTCGTTCTGAGCTATGAATCAAAAGTTATGAATCGGGCGGCGGGCGCATGCGTCGCTTCTAGCCCGGATGACTTAGAGGCGTTCAGTCATAATCCAGCGCACGGTAGCTTCGCGCCACTGGCTTTTCAACCAAGCGCGATGACCAATTGTGCGAAACAGCGGTTCCTCTCATACTAGGTTGAATTACTATCGCAACGTGGGCATCAGTAGGGTAAAACTAACCTGTCTCACGACGGTCTAAACCCAGCTCACGTTCCCTATTGGTGGGTGAACAATCCAACACTTGGTGAATTCTGCTTCACAATGATAGGAAGAGCCGATATTGAAGGATCAAAAAGCAACGTCGCTATGAACGCTTGGCTGCCACAAGCAGTTTGCGATAGATTGGATAACAAGTGTTTCACTAAACCTAAGGTAGAAGATTTTAAACTTAAGGGAATCAATATGGGTTCTAGCACCAAAACTAGGGAATTCAGTGTTTTAAGTGTAAGGGCTTTGGTCACTACTCTTGAGATTATTAAGAGGTCTAAACCCTATAAGTTGCAATGGCTTAATGAGGAGGGTGAGCTCAAAGTAGAGAACCAGGTCCTAGTTCGTTTGTCCATAGGCGAATATGAAGATGAGGTTTTGTATGATGTTTTACCCATGGATGCTGGTCACATCTTGTTAGGTTGACCTTGGCAATCGGATAGAAGGGTTATTCATGATGGGTTTATTAATAGGTACTCATTTGAGTTTGAGGGAAAGAAACATATTTTAGTACCTTTATCCCCATAAGAGTTTCATTTAGATCAGATAGCTTTAAAGAAAAAAAAAATCAAATGAAACATAATGCATGGCATCAAGCAGTTTGCGATAGAATGGATTTCTCGGAGGCTTTGTCATAGCTATTTCAGTCTTAAATTTTTTCACAATATAGAAAATTGAGTTAGCTTAAAGTGAGCGTATAATTCATGTCATTTTGAGCTCGGAATCATGTGATTTAGTGCGGACATGTCAAGTTGATCGGACAGTTAAAATGATAATTCTAAACTGATCAGTGGTGCTCATTGAGTAAAGGCTTATTAATGAAGCATAATGCGTGGCATCACAGTGTGTGATAGATTCAATTACTTGGAGGCTTTTTCATAGCTATTTCCGTCTTCAATTTTGTAACAATATAGAAAATTTAGCTAGCTTAACATTTGCATTGGGTTAGTGTCATTCTGAGCTCTTAATCAAAAGTTACAAATCATTTAATGCGGACATGCCAAGTTGATCGGTCAGTTAAAATGATCATTCTAAACTGATCATTGGTGCTCATTGAGTAAAAGCTGATTAATGAAGCATAATACATGTCATCAAGCAGTTTGTGATAGATTGGATTACTCGGAGGTTTTATCATAGCTATTTCAGTCTTAAATTTTTTCACAATATAGAAAACTGAGCTAGGTTAACGTGGGCATTGGATTTGTATCATTCTAAGCTTTAAATCAAAAGTTACAAACGATTTAGTGCGGACATGCCAAGTTGATCGGTCAGTTAAAATGATCATTCTAAATTGATTATTGGTGCTCCTTGAGTAAAGCTTATAAATGTAGCACAATTCATGACGTGAAAAACTTTAAGACCAAGGTAGCTACGACAAAGCCTCCATTTAATCCAGTCTATCCCAAACTGCGTGATTCCATGCATTATGTTTCATTTGTAAACCTTTGATCAATGACCACCAGTGATCAGTTTGGAATTATCTATTTAACTGGCCGAGCAGTTTGACATGTCCGCACTAAATTGTTTTTAACTTTTGATTCAAAGTTCAGAATGCAAGTATCCAACGCCCACCTTAAGCTAGCTCAATTTTCAATATTGCGACAAAATTTAAGACCAAAATAGCTACGAAAAAGCCTCCAAGTAATCCAATCTATCCCAAACTACGTGATGTCATGCATTATGCTTCATTTGTTAACCTCTGCTTAATCAGGAATAGTAATCAGTTTAAAATGATTTATTTAACTGGTCGATCAACTTAACATGTTCACACTAAATTGTCTTTAATTTTTGATTTAGTAATCAGAATGACTCGAATCCAACCCCAATGTTAGGCTAGCTCAATTTTTTTATATTGTCACAACATTTAAGACAAAAATATCTATGACAAAGCCTCGAAGTAATCCAATCTCTCCCAAACTGCGTGATGCCATGCATTGGGCTTCATTTGTAAACCTTTGCTCAATGAGCACCAGTGATCAGTTTGGAATGATCTATTTAACTGGCCACACAATTTGACATATCCGCACTATATCCGGTTTAACTTTTGATTCAGTTTATCAAATATACTGGCTGATAAATCTTTTCATTCAGAGTTCTAGAATGATAATACAATGCCCACGTTACAAGCAAGTTTTCTATATTGTGGAAAAACTTTAAGACCAAGGGGACTACAAAGCCTCCAAGTAATCCAACGGATCACAAACTGCGTGATTCCATGCATTGTGCTTGATTTGTAAACCTTTGCTCAATGAGCACTAGTGATGAGGACATCAGGTCGTACATCCAGCCAGGAGACCAGACTGGCCGACCAGGAAGCTTGCCCGAGACAGCAGGACCATCTGGCGCGCCTGCCGGACCAGACAGTACCGCCGGACCTCGACCTATAGGACCAGACCGGTCAACATCGCCGGCGGAGAGGCCCAAGCTTCCGGCACACTTGGTGGGGACGTGAATGACACCGCCGGTCCCCCTGATGACACCGCCGACTCCTGGATCAACTTGGCCGGTCCTGAAGTCATTCCGGCCAGTACCGCGCACAATCCAGCCGGTACAGGCCATCCAGCCGAGTACACGCACACTTCCACTTCTACACAAGAAGACTCGGACCAAATGAGCTACCAGCTCCAGGACATGCACTTAGAGGAAGTATCTACACCAGTGGTACCTCCAGGAGCAATGACAAGAAGCAGATCAAGAGCACTCTTCCACAAATTCAGCTTATGGGTCGACAAGCTTCTAGAGGAAGAGCAGCTAAGGACAATGGGCCAGAAGAGCAAATTAGAGTCCAAAGGCTTCTCAACAACACAAGGAACATCAGAGACTTGGGCTTTAGTGGCAAGAGAGGTCAGGGCCCAAAGATATTTAACCCTACTCCAAGTCAAGACTAGGAGCAAGGCATGCAGATGCCACAAGGACGGCCACCTTCCATTTCTTGGCCGTGAGGTGAGTTAAGGTAAGTTTACATTCAATATATGCCTCTTTCTGTTTTGCAGGGTAGGATCTAGTTGCTTTACATTTTGAGTCAAGAACATTTTAGGAATAGGTCCTTTTCGTTATACACTTTTGTATCTTTTCCTTTGTGCACTTTTGTAAACTTTCCTTTTCTTTATTTGTGTCGACCCTAGAAGGTCAAGCTGTCGAGCATATTAATAAGGCTCCTTCCAGCATTGTAGTTCGACAACCTTTTGATTATTAATAAAGTAGAACTTTTTCCCTACGAGTTTTCTCTCAAGAGAGACTTGTGCGCTTAGAACCTAGTTGAGACCAGCCCTCCTAGCTCTAAGTTTGTGATTTATCACGAGGTTCATCACCCCTCGTGGTTCACTTCACCCTTCCATCGTTTACCAACCAGAAAACCCTTATCCAGAAGCCTAAGGTTGAGTTTCTCACCTAATCTTCTACAAACAGCCCACGCCCATACATCCTTGAATCAAGGCTTGTATCATTTTGGTATCAGAGCTTAAAGCTCCTAAACCAGGTTGTTTCTATCCTTTGCTTGTTTTGTTTTGTGTTCTTGCATTAGTTTAAGTCGCATTCAAGAAAAATCAAAAAAATAACCTCAAACTCCAAACCAAGTGCATCTAGCCTCCTACGTGTATCACTAGGGTTTAGATTCACTTTTTGCATTGCATTCACGTTTTCCTTTTTGTTTAAATCATATTTCCTTTATTTTTAAGTTAAATTAAAAAGAAAAGAAAAAGAAAATAGAAAGAATACTAAAAGAATTGAATTGGACAGCTAGCACAAGTTGTCAAGAAAGTTTCCTTTTTCAATTTCCTTTCTTTAGAATTTTTCCTTTGCATTTTTTCAAACCACATATAAAAAGAAAACTCTCCTAATAATTTAGGAGCACCCTAATTGTCTTCTTTCTTTGTAGCACACATGGGAGAAGAGAATAGAGACGCAGCTGAAGCCATGATGGCTATGTTCACCACACTCCAAACACAACTCGCATCCATAGGCGTAGAGGTTGGAGCGCGGAGAGACCAGTAAGATTCCAGGCCATAAGGCACGTGAGAGCTGAGCCAGATCGTCCTGAGGGTCCTGAGTACCTTAGGACACGGCACGTAACAGGAGGAACCCCAGCCAGATGGAGATGAGGACACGCAACCTCATAACTATCACCATAGGCCGAGAGGACCTCCACGGCAACCAGAGGCAGAAGATGATGGCTTTGAGCCATATGGTCTTCACCAGAGACCAAGAATGCCTCCTAGACGTCATGAGGATGGAGATGAACAAGCCTACAACCGGGTAACTCATCCTGATGTTAAGCTAACTCCTCCAAGTTTTGCAGGAAAAGTAGACCCCGAGGCTTACCTAGATTGGGAGAGAGGAATGGATCATATCTTTGATCATTACAACCAACCAGGGCCTAGGAGAGTCTCAATGGCAGTAGCACAACTCACAGACAATGCCCTCATCTGGTGGGATCATGAGGTATCTGACAGAAGGAGGAAAAGAATGAGGCCCAGAGACTCATGGGTCGACATGAAGGATGTCATGCGACAAAGGTTTGTTCCACCTTACTTTCATAGGGACTTGCAACGTCGTTTTCATACTTTTAAGCAGGGTACCAGATCAGTAGAGGAGTACTATGAAGAGTTCGAGAAGCTAAGGAACAGACTTGAGCCCAATGATGATGAAGAAGCATTGATGGCACAATTCTTGGATGGACTCCAAGAAAGAATCAGCCGCAAGGTGGAAAGGCAAATCTACAATGACTTCAAGGACTTGTTCCACCTATCTGTGCAAGCTGAACAGCACATCAAACGAAGAGCCAAGACATCCGCAGCAAGCCTAAGACACCTTGGGCACCAAGCAACATGCCTAAGACAGTGGACAAAGGCAAAAGCGAGAGATCGAGTCAAGGTTCAAGAGCAAGCCTCCTGAACCCACCCGTGACCAGAGAGAGCCTGGTAAGTCTTCTAACCCTCAAAGATCACGTGACATAACTTGTTTCAAGTGCAGGGGACGTGGACACATCTCAAGGGAGTGCCCAAACAACCGAGTCATGCTGATTACGGAGGCAGGAGAATATGAGTCCCAAGATGAAGAGGACAATGAACCAGAAGGAGAATACGGTGACATTGAGTACCCTGATGGGGGGGAAGTGCTGGTCACTAGACGTATCCTCAGTGCAATGGTGGATCCTTCAGAGACCATCCAAAGGGAGAACATCTTCCACAGCCGTTGCACCATCAAGGGAAAGGTATGTAACCTCATCATAGATGGTGGTTCTTGCACTAACGTTGCTAGTGCGTATATGGTTGATAAGCTAGGTCTAGAGAAGGACACGGCATCCTCGACCATATAGACTGAGATGGCTTGATGACAAAGTGGAGCTCAAGATTCATGAGCAAGTCACTGTGCCATTCAGTGTGGGCAAGTACCAAGACCAGGTCGTGTGCGACGTGGTGCCCATGCAAGCTGGCCATCTTCTACTAGGAAGACCATGGCAGTTTGACAAAGAGACCAGGCATGATGGCAGAACCAATCTCTACACCTTCGTGCATGACAAGAGAAAGGTCAGCCTAGCTCCTCTTACACCTGCCCAAGTACATGAGCTACAACTCCAAATGAGTAAGGAAAAGAAACTTGTCAAGTCTAACTTTCTTATTCAACCTAGTCATGTCCGGAGAGCTTTAGCCTCAAGGACTTAATGTTACTAATGGTTTTCAAGGAAGTGTTGAGTATAGAACAGGGACAGGTAGAGCTACCTCATGAAGTAGCAACACTCCTCAACAAATTCCAGGATGTATTTCCAGAGGAGATACCAGCAGGCTTGCCTCCTTTACGTGGCATAGAACACCAGATTGATCTAGTGCCCGGAGCAGCCCTGCCCAACCGGCCAGCCTACCGGATGAGTCCAGAGGAGTCCAAGGAGCTTGAGAAGCAAGTCAAGGAGCTCCTGGAGAAAGGATATGTTCGAGAGAGCCTCAGTCCATGTGCTGTACCAGTGCTACTAGTGCCCAAGAAGGATGGGACTTGGCGCATGTGTGTGGACTGCCGAGCAATCAACAACATCACAGTCAAGTATAGGCATCCAATACCACGACTGGATGACATGCTAGATGAGCTGAGTGGAGCCACGGTCTTCTCCAAGATAGACCTCAAAAGTGGATACCACCAGGTAAGAATGAAGGAAGGTGATGAGTGGAAGACTGCTTTCAAGACAAAGCAAGGACTCTACGAGTGGACAGTCATGCCATTCGGCTTGACTAATGCCCCAAGCACCTTCATGCGCCTTATGAACCAAGTTCTTAGGGCGTACATCAGTAAGTTTGTAGTAGTTTACTTTGATGACATACTTGTTTATAGTAAGTGCCTACGGGAACACCTCACACATCTTGAGATGGTCCTTAAAACCCTTCGACAAGAAGAGCTTTATGCCAATCTCAAGAAGTGCACCTTTTGTACTGATAAGCTTGTCTTTTTAGGTTTTGTTGTGAGTTCACAGGGCCTACAGGTTGATGAGAGAAGATTCGAGCCATACAAGAATGGCCAACACCAGGAAACACCAGCCAAGTAAGGAGCTTCCACGGACTGGCCAGCTTCTATAGGAGATTCGTGCCCAACTTCAGCAGTATTGCCTCACCACTGACGGCAGTAGTGAAGAAGAACGTGGGATTCAGCTGGGGAGAAGCTCAGGAGAAGGCATTCCAGGCCTTGAAGGACAGCCTTACACATGCACCAGTGCTAGTCCTTCCCGACTTCAACAAGACGTTTGAAGTGGAGTGTGATGCCTCTGGAATAGGCATAGGAGCAGTGCTAACCCAAGGAGGGAGACCAGTGGCATACTTCAGTGAGAAGCTAGGTGGTGCCTCACTGAACTACCCCACTTATGACAAGGAGCTCTATGCCCTTGTCCGAGCATTGGAGACTTGGCAGCATTACTTGCTGTCCAAGGAGTTTGTGATCCACACTGATCACGAGACTCTCAAACACCTCAGAGGGCAAACCAATCTCAAGAGGAGACATGCCAGGTGGATGGAGTTCATAGAGACCTTCCCGTACATCATCAAGTACAAGAAGGGCAAAGACAATGTGGTAGCCGATGCACTATCAAGGAGGTTTGCCTTGATATCAACCATGGAGGCAAAGGTCCTAGGATTCGAGCACATCAAGGATCTATACAAGGATGATCCTGACCTTGCTGAGAGCTACAAGGAGTGTAGCACAGGGAGTCATGGCAAATTCTACATCCATGAGGGATTCTTGTTCCGAGAAAGAAGGCTGTGCATACCACAAGGATCACTAAGGAAGCTTATCATCCGAGAAGCTCATGGAGGAGGACTCATGGGCCACTTTGGTGTCGACAAGACTCTAGCAGTGGTCAAGGAGCACTTCTACTGGCCACACATCAAGAGGACAGTAGAAGCACATTGTGCAAGATGCACCACTTGCAAGAAGGCAAAGTCCGGAGTGCAACCTCACGGGTTGTATCTCCCACTGCCCATACCAACACATCCATGGGTGGACATCTCGATGGATTTTGTTCTAGGTCTGCCCAAGATCAACCACAAAGATGCAATCTTTGTAGTGGTGGACAGATTCTCCAAGATGGCACATTTCATCCCATGTGCCAATGTCAATGATGCCACACAAACAGCTGAGCTGTTCTTCAGGGAGATAGTACGGCTTCATGGAGTGCCAAGGACCATCGTATCAGATAGGGACACCAAGTTCCTCAGCCATTTCTGGAGGACCCTTTGGAGAAAACTAGGCACGAAGCTACTCTTCTCAACCACTTGCCATCCTCAAACCGATGGCCAAACTGAAGTTGTCAACAGGACCCTATCAACTCTTCTCAGAACAACACTAGGGAAGAACCTAAAGACTTGGGTGGAGTGCCTGCCATTCATTGAGTTCGCCTACAACCGAGCCGTGCACTCAGCAACCAAGAAGACACCATTTGAAGTGGTATACGGTTTCAACCCTCTCACCCCATTGGAGCAAACACCACTGCCACCAGCTGAGATGACCAACCTCAACGGAGCATCCAAAACAGAGTTCATAAGGAGGTTACACCAGAAGGTAGCAGAGAACTTGGAGAAGAGGACCGACAGTACGTGACTCATGCCAACAAGGGAAGAAAGGAGGTGATCTTTCAACCAGGCGATTGGGTGTGGCTACACCTACGGCAGGAGAGGTTCCCAAACCTAAGGAGTTCCAAGCTAGCACCAAGAGGAGATGGACCATTCAGAGTGCTCGAGAGGATCAACAACAACGCCTACCGGATCGAGCTTCCAGGTGAGTTTAATGTGTCCAATACGTTTAATGTCACTGACTTGGCCCCTTTCCATGCAGATGATCCAGTTTTGAGGACAAAACCTACTGAAGAGGGAGGGAATGATGAGGACATCAGGTCGTACATCCAGCCAGGAGACCAGACTGGCCGACCAGGAAGCTTGCCCGAGACAGCAGGACCATCTGGCGCGCCTGCCGGACCAGACAGTACCGCCGGACCTCGACCTATAGGACCAGACCGGTCAACATCGCCGGCGGAGAGGCCCAAGCTTCCGGCACACTTGGTGGGGACGTGAATGACACCGCCGGTCCCCTGATGACACCGCCGACTCCGGGATCAACTTGGCCGGTCCTGAAGTCATTCCGGCCAGTACCGCGCACAATCCAGCCGGTACAGCCATCCAGCCGAGTACACGCACACTTCCACTTCTACACAAGAGGACTCGGACCAAATGAGCTACCAGCTCCAGGACATGCACTTAGAGGAAGTATCTACACCAGTGGTACCTCCAGGAGCAATGACAAGAAGCAGATCAAGAGCACTCTTCCACAAATTCAGCTTATGGGTCGACAAGCTTCTAGAGGAAGAGCAGCTAAGGACAATGGGCCAGAAGAGCAAATTAGAGTCCAAAGGCTTCTCAACAACACAAGGAACATCAGAGACTTGGGCTTTAGTGGCAAGAGAGGTCAGGGCCCAAAGATTTTAACCCTACTCCAAGTCGAAGACTAGGAGCAAGGCGCGTGCATGCCACAAGGACGGCCACCTTCCATTTCTTGGCCATGAGGTAAGTTAAGGTAAGTTTACAATTCGAATATATGCCTCTTTCTGTTTTGCAGGGTAGGATCTAGAATATTTACTTTTTTGAGTCAAAACATTTTAGGAATAGGTCCTTTTTCGATTATACACTTTTGTATCTTTTCCTTTTGTGCACTTTTGTAAACTTTCCTTTTCTTATTTGAGTCGACCCTAGAAGGTCAAGCTGTCGAGCATATTAATAAGGCTCCTTCCAGCATTGTAGTTCGACAACCTTTTGATTATTAATAAAGTAGAACTTTCTTCCTACAAGTTTTCTCTCTAAGAATCTTGTGCGCTTAGACCACCTAGTAAGACCTAGTTGAGTCCTAGCTCTAAGTTTGTGATTTATCACGAGGTTCATCAACCCTCGTGTGGTTCACTTCACCCTTCCATCGTTTACCAACCAGAAAACCCCTATCCAGAAGCCTAAGGTTGAGTTTCTCACCTAATCTTCTACAAACAGCCCACGCGCATACATCCTTGAATCAAGGCTTGTATCAACTAGTGATCAGTTTGGAATGATCAATTTAATTGTACGAGCCGTTTGACATGTCCGCACTAAATTGTTTTTAACTTTTGATTCAAAATTCAGAATTACACGAATCCAACGTCCGCGTTAAGCTACCTCAATTTTCTATATTGCGACAAAATCTAAGACCCAAGTAGCTACGAGAAAGCCTCTTAGTTATCCAATCTATCCCAAACTACGTGATGCCATGCATTATGTTTCATTTGTAAACTTTTGCTCAATGAGGACCACTGATCAGAGTAGAATGATAAATTTAACTGGCCGATAGACTTGACATGTTCGCACTAAATCGTCTTTAAATTTTTATTTAGTGGTCAGAATGACAAGAATCCAACGCCCCTGTTAAGCTAGCTCCATTTTCTGTATTGTGGAAAAATTTAAGACCAAAGTTGCTATGACAACACCTCCAAGTAATCCAATCTATCCCAAAATGCGTGACGCCATCCATGCTTCATTTGTAGAGCTTTGCTTAATTAGCAAGAGTGATCAGTTTATAATGATCTATTTAACTGGCTGATCAACTTGACATGTTCACACTAAATCGTCATTAACTTTTTATTAGTGTTCAGAATGACAGGAATCCAATGCCCCGTTTAAGCTAGCTCAATTTTCTATATTTTGACAAAATTGAAGGCCGAAATATCTGTGACAATGCCTCTAAGTAATCCAATCTATCCCAAACTTCGTGATTATATGCATTATGTTTCATTTGTAAACCTTTGATCAATGAGCACCAGTGATCAGTTTGGAATGATCGATTTAACTGGCCAAACAGTTTGACATGTACACACTAAAATGTTTTTAACTTTTGATTTAAAGTTCAGAATAACACAAATCCAACGCCCACATTAAGCTAGCTCAATTTTCTATATAGCGACAAAATTTAAGACGAAATAGCTATGACAAAGCCTCTAAGTAATCCAATCTATCTCAAACTACGTGATGCCATGCAATATGTTTCATTTGTAAAATTTTGCTCAATGAGCACCAATGAACAGTGTAGAATGATCAATTTAACTAGACGATAGACCTGACATGTCCGCACTAAATCCTCTTTAACTTTTGATTTATAGTTCAGAATGACACGAATCCAATGCCCACGTTAAGCTAGCTCAATTTTCAATATTGCAACAAAATTTAAGACCAAAATAGCTACAACAAAGTCTCCATGTAATCCAATCTATCACAAACTGCGTGATGTCAAGCATTACGCTTCATTTGTTAATCCTTACTTAATCAGCAAGAGTGATCAGTTTAGAATGATTTATTTAACTGGCCGATCAACTTGACATGTTCGCACTAAATCGTCTTTAACTTTTGATTGAGTAGTCGGAATGACACGAATCCAATGCCAACGTTAAGCTACCTCAATTTCCTATATCGTGATAAAATTTAAAACCTAAATATCTATGACAAAGCCTCCAAGTAATCCAATCTCTCCCAAACTGTGTTATGCCATGCATTGGGCTTCATTTATAAACTTTTGCTCAATATGCACCAGTGATCAGTTTGGAATGATATATTTAACTGGCCAAACAGTTTCACATGTCAGCACTATATCCTATATAACTTTTGATTCAGAGTTTAGAATGACACGAATCCAACACCCACGTTAAGCTAGCTCAATTTTCTATATAACAACAAAATTTAAGATGGAAATAGCTACGACAAAGCCTTTAAGTAATCCAATCTATCTCAAACTCCGTGATGCCATGCAATATGTTTCATTTGTAAACTTTTGCTCAATGAGCACCAATGAACAATGTAGAATGATCAATTTAACTAGACAATAGACCTGACATGTTCACACTAAATTGTCTTTAACTTTTGATTTAGTGTTCAGAATGACAAGAATCAAACGCCCACGTTAAGCTAGCTCAATTTTCAATATTGGGACAACATTTAAGACCAAAATAGCTATGACAAAGTCTACAAGTAATCTAATCTATCCCAAACTACTTGATGTCATGCATTATGCTTCATTTGTTAACCTTTGATTAATCAGCAACAGTGATCAGTTTAGAATGATTTATTTAACTGGCCGATCAACTTGACATGTTCGCACTAAATCGTCTTTAACTTTTGATTTATAGTTCAGAATGACACTAATCCAATGCCAACGTTAAGCTAGCTCAATTTTCTATATTTTGACAAAATTTAAGACCAAAATATCTACGACAAAGCCTCCAAGTAATCCAGTCTCTCCCAAACTGCGTGATGCCATGCATTATGCTTCGTTTGTAAGCCTTTGCTCAATTTGCAACATTGATCAGTTTAGAATGATCAATTTAACTAGCCGATCAGTTTGACATATCCGCAATAAATCCTCCTTATATTTTGATTCATAGTTCAGAATGACACGAATCCAACACCCACGTTAATCTAGCTTCATTTTCTATATTGTGACAAAATTTAGACCAAAATAGCTAAGCAAAGCCTCCAAGTAATCCAATCTATCCTAACCTGCGGGGTGTCATGCATTATGCTTCATTTGTTAACCTTTGCTCAATGAGCACCAGTGATCAGTTTGGAATGATCAATTTGAATGGATGAGAAGTTTGACATTTCCACACTAAATTGTCTTTAACTTTTGATAGGAGTTTAGAATGACAGGAATTCAACACCCACGTTAAACTAGCTCAAATTTCTATATTGCGACAAAATTTATGACTCTAATAGCTACGACAAAGCCTCTAAGTAATTGAATCTATACCAAACAACGTGATGCCATGCATTATGTTTCATTTGTAAACATTTGCTCAATGAGTACCAATGATCAGTGTAGAATGATCAATTTAGTTCATCGATAGACTTGACATGTTCGCACTAAATCGTCTTTAACTTTTGATTTAGTGTTCAGAATGACACGAGTACAATGCCCACGTTAAGCTAGCTAAATTTTCTATATAGCGACAAATTTAAGACCAAAATAGCTACGACAAAGCCTCAAAGTAATCCAATCTATCCCAATCTATGTGATGTCATGCATTATGTTTCATTTGTAAACTTTTGCTCACTAAACACCAATGATCAATGTAGAATGATCAATTTAACTGGCAGATCAACTTGCCATGTTCGCACTAAATCGTCTTTAACGTTTGATTTAGTGTTCAGAATGACACGAATCCAATGCCCACGTTAAACTAGCTCAATTTTCTATATTTTGACAAAATTTAAGACCAAAATATCTACGACAAAACCTCCAAGCAATCCAATCCCCCCCCCCCAAACTGTGTGATGCCTCGCATTATGCGTCATTTGTAAACCTTTGCTCAATGAATAACACGATTCCAAGTTAACTTTTGATTCAGAGTTTAGAATAACACGATTCCAACGCCCACGTTAAACTAGCTCCATTTTTTATGTTGTGACAAAAATTAACACCGAAATAGCTACCAAAAACCCTCCAATTAATCTAATCTATCCCACCCTGTGTGGTGTCATGCATTATGCTTCATTTGTAAACCATAGCTCAATGAGCACCACTGATCATTTTGGAATGATCAATTTAACTGGCCGAGAAGTTTGACGTGTCTGCACTATTTGACACAAAGTTCCGAATGACACAAGTCCAACACACACCTTAAGGTAGCTCAATTTTCTATATTGTGACAAAATTTAAGATCAAATTAGCTACGACAAAGCCTCCAAGTAATCCAATCTACCCCAAACTGCGTGATGCCATGTATTATGCTTCATTTGTAAACCTTTGCTCAATGAGCACCAATGATCAGTTTAGAATGATCAATTTAGCTGGGATTAACTTGACATATCCGCACTAAATTGTCCTTAACTTTTGATTTAGTGTTAAGAATTACATGAATCCAACTTGCATGTTAAGCTAGCTCAATTTTCTATAATGTGACAAAATTTAAAACCGAAATAGCTACGACAAAGCTTCCAAGTAATTCAATCTCTCCCGAACTGCGTGATGCCATGCATTATGCTTCATTTGTAAACATTTGCTCAATGTGAAACAGTGATCAGTTTAGAATGATCTATTTAACTAGCCAATCAATTTGACATATCTGAACTAAATCCTCTTTAACATTTGATTCAGAGCTCCGAATGACACGAATCCAACGCTCACTTTAATTTTGCTCCGTTTTCTCTATTTTGACAAAATTTAACACCGATATAGCTACGACAAACCCTCTAAGTAATCCAATCTATTCAAACCCGCGTGGTGTCGTGCATTATGCTTCATTTGTAAACCTTTGCTCTATCAGCACCAGTGAACAGTTTGGAATGATCAATTAAACTGGCCGAGCAGTTTGACATGTCCGCACTAAATCGTCTTTTACTTTTGATTCAAAATTTAGAATGACATGAATTCAACGCCCACATTAAGCTAGAGAAACTATATTGTGGAAAAGTTAAATACCAAAACAGCTATATGACAAAGCCCCCAATTAATCCAATCTATCCCAAACAGCGTGATGCCATGCATTATGCTTCATTTGTAAACCTTTTTACTCAATGAGCACCAATGATCAGTTTGGAATGATCAATTTAACTGGCCGATCAACTTTACATATCCGCTCTAAATCGTCTTTAACTTTTGATTCAGAGTTCTGAAATGACATGAATCCAACGCCCATGTTAAGCTAGCTCAATATTTTATATTGCGAGTGAATTTAAAACCGAAATAGTTATGACAAAGCCTCTCAGTAATCTCATCGATACCAACCTACGTGATGCCATGCATTATGTTTCATTTGTAAACTTTTGCTCAATGAGCACCAATGATCAGCGTAGAATGATCAATTTAACTGGCTGATAGACTTGACAAGTTCACTCTAAATCGTCTTTAACTTTAGATTTAGTGTTCAGAATGACACGAATCCAACGCCCACCTTAAGCTAGCTCAATTATCTATATTGCGCCAAAATTTAAGACCGAAATAGCTTTGACAAAGCCTCCAAGTAATCCAAACTATCCCAAACTGCGTCATGCCATGCATTATGCTTCATTTGTAAAGCTTTGCTCAATGAGCACCACTGATCAGTTTGGAATGATCAATTTATATGGCCGAGCAGTTTGACATGTCCGCACTAAATTGTTTTTAACTTTTGATTAAAACTTCAGAATGACACGAATCCAACGCCCACGTTAAGGTAGCTCAATTTTCTATATTGCGGCAAAATTTAAAATCGAAATAGCTATGGCAGAGCCTCTAAGTAATCCAACCTATCCCAAAATTCGTGATGCCATGCATTATGTTTCATTTGTAAACTTTTGCTCAATGAGCACCAATGATCAGTGTAGAAAAATCAATTTAACTGGCCGAGAGACTAGACATGTTTGCACTAAATCGTTTTTAACTTTTGATTTAGTCTTCTGAATGACACGAATCCAATGTCTACGTTGAACTAGCTCAGTTTTCTATATTCTGACAAAATGTATGACCGAAATAGCTACGACAAAGCCTCTAAGTAATCCAATCTATCCCAAACGAAGTGATGCAGTGCATTATGTTTCATTTCTAAACCTTTGCTCAATGAGAACCAATGATCAGTTCAGAATGATTAATATCACTGGCCAATCAACATGACATGTTTGCACTAAATCATCTTTAACTTTTTATCTAATGTTCAGGATGACACGAATCCAACGCCCACGTTAAGCTAGCACAATTATCTATATTGTCACAAAATTGAAGACCAAAATAGCTACGACAAAACCTCCAAGTAATCCAAGTCTATCAAAAACTGCGTGATATCATGAATTATGCTTCATTTGTAAACCTTTGCTCAATGAGCAACAATAATCAGTTTAGAATAATCTATTTAACTAGCCGATTAGTATGACATATGAGCAGTAAATCCTCTTGAACTTTTGATTCAGAGTTTACAATGACACAAATCCGACGGCCAAGTTAAGCTTCCTCCATTTTCTCTATTGTAACAAAATTTAACACCGATATAGCTACGAAAAACCCTCCAAGTAATCCAATCTATCCAAACCTGCGTGGTGTCACGCATTATGTTTCATTTGTAAACCTTTGCTCTATCAGCACAAGTGATCAGTTTGGAATGATCAATTTAAGTGGCCGAGCAGTATGACATGTCCACAATAAATTGTCTTTAACCTATTATTCAGATTTTAGAATGAAACGAATTCAACGCCCACATTAAGCTAGCAAATTTTTTATATTGTGACAAAGTTAAAGACCAAAATAGCTATGACAAAGCCCCAAGTAATCCAATCTATCACAAACTGCGTGATGCCATGCATTATGCGTCATTTGTAAACCTTTGCTAAATGAGTACCAATGATCATTTTAGAATGATCAATTAAACTGGCTGATCAACTTGGCATATCTGCTCTAAATCGTCTTTAACTTTTGATTCAAAGTTAAGAATGACACGAATCCCCTGCCAATGTTAAACTATCTCAATTTTCTACACTGCGACAAAATTTAACACAAAAATAGTTACAACAAAGCCTCTAAGTAATTCAATCTATCCCAAACTACGTGATGCCATGCATTATGTTTCATTTATAAACCTTTCCTCAATGAGCACCAATGACCAGTTTAGAATGATCAATTTTACTAGCCAATCAACTTGACATGATAGCACTAAATCTTCTTTAACTTTTGATTCAGAATTCCGAATGATACAAATCCAACACCCATGTTAAGCTAGCTCAGTTTTCTCTACTATGACAAAATTTAAGGCCAAAATTTAAAGCCTCCAAGTAATCCATTCTACCCTAAACTGCATGATGTCATGCATTATGCTTCATTTGTAAACCTTTGGTCAATGAGCACCAGTGATCAGTTTAGAATTATCAATTTAACTGGCCGATCAAGTTAACATATTCCAACTAAATCTTCTTTAACTTTTCATTAGGTGGTGAGAATCACATGAATCCAACGCCCACGTTAAGATACCTCAGTCTTCTATATTTTAACAAAATTTAAGACTGAAATAGCTACGACAAAGCATCCAAGTAATCCAATCTATGCCAAACTACGTGATGCCATGCATTATGTTTCATTAATAAACTTTTGCTCAATGAGCACCAATGACCAGTTTAGAATGATCAATTTAACTGGTTGATCAAGTTGATATGTCCACACTAAATCATCTTTAACTTTTTATTTAGTGTTTAAAATGACTCAAATCCAACGCTGACATTAAGCTAGCTCAATTTTCTATATTGTGACGAAATTGAAGACCGAAATAGCTACGGAAAAATCTCCAACTATTCCAATCTTTCCCAATCTGCATGATGCTATGCATTATGCTTCATATGTAAACCTTTGCTCAATGAGCACTAGTGATCAGTTTAGAATTATTAATTTAACTGGTTGATAACCTTGACATGTTCACACTAAATCATCTTTAACTTTTGATTTGGGGTTAAGAATGAAACGAATCCAAAGCCCACCTTAAGCTAGCTCAATTTTCTATATTGTGAAAAAATTTAAGACAGAAATAGCTAAGAAAAAGCCTCCAAATAATCCAATCTATCCCAAACGGCCTGTTGCCATGCATTATGCTTTATTTGTAAACCTTCGCTCAACGAGCACCAATGATAAGTTTAGAATGATTACTTTAACTAGATGATCAACTTGAAATATCCGCACTAAATCATCTTTAACTTTTGATCTAGAGCTCAAAATGACATGAATTCAACACCTAGGTTAAACTAGCTCAATTTTCTATACTACGACAACATTTGAGAGTGCAAGAGCTATGACAAAGCCTCAAAATAACCCAACTATCCCAAACTGCTTGATACCATGCATTATATTTCATTTATAAGTCTTTACTCAAGGAGTACCAATGATCACATTAGAATGATCAATTTAACTTGTCGATCAACTTGACATGTCCGCACTAAATCATCTTTAACTTTTAATTTAGTGTTCAGAATGACACGAATCCAATGCCCACGTTAAGCTAGCTAACCTTTCTATGTTGTGAAAAAATTTAAGACTAAATAGCTAGGATAAAGCCTCCAAGTTATACAACCTATCCCAAAACTGCATAATGTCATGCATTCTACTTCATTTGTAAACATTTGCTTAATGAGCCACAGTAATCAGTTTAGACTGATCAATTTAACTGATAGATCAGTTTAAAATGTCCGCACTAAATCGTCTTTAACTTTTGATTCAGAGTTTACAATGACATGAATTCAACGTTAAGCTAGCATAATTTTCAATATTTTGACAAAATTTAAGACCAAAGAGTTACGAAAAATCCTACAAGTAATCAAGTCTATCCCAAACTACGTGATGCCATACATTATGCTTAATTTATAAACCTTTTCTCAATGAGCACCACTGATAAGTTTCGAATGATCAATTTAACTGGGTGATCAACTTGACATGTCCGCACTAAATCGTCTTCAACTTTTGATTCAGAGTTCAGAATGACACGAATCCAACGCCATGTTAATGTAGCTCAATTTTCTATATTGTGAGAAAATTTAAGACCGAAACAGCTACGACAAAGCCTTCAAGTAATCCAATCTATCCCCAACTGTGTGCTGCCATGCATTATGCTTCATTTGTAAACCTTTTCGAATTGAGCAGTGATAAATTTCGAATGATCAATTTAACTATCCGATCAGCTTGACATTTCCCCACTAAATGGTCTTTAACTTTTTATTCAGAGTTCAGAATAACATGAATCAAACGCCCACATTAAGTTAGGTAAATGTTCTATATTGTGACAAAATATAAGACTCCAATAGCTACGACAGAGCCTCCAAATAATCCAATCTATCCCAAACTGCGTGCTGTCATGCATTATGCCATTTGTAGATCCTTTCTTAATGAGCACCAGTGATAAATTTTGAATGATCAATTTAACTATTTTATCAGCTTGACATGTCCGCACTAAATCATCTTTAACTTTTAATTTAGTGTTCAGAACGACACGAATCCAACGCCATGTTAAGCTAGCTCAATTTTCTATATTGTGACAAAATTTAAGAGAGAATTAGCTACGACAAAGCCTCCAAGTAATCCAATCTATCCCAAACTGCGTGATGCCATACATTATGCTTCATTTGTAAACCTTTGCTCAATGAGCACCAATAATAAGTTCAGTTTGTAAACCTTTGCTCAATGAGCACCAATAATAAGTTCAGTTTGTAAACCTTTGCTCAATGAGCACCAATAATAAGTTCAGAATGATCATTTTAACTAGCTGATCAACTTGACATATCCGTACTAAATCGTCTATAACCTTTGATCTAGAGCTCAAAATGAGCTGAATCCAACACCCATGTTAAGCTAGCTCAATTTTACATATTGTGACAAAATTTGAGACTGAAAGAGCTAGACAAAGCGTCAAAGTAATCCAATCTATCATAAAATGTGTGATGCAATACATTATGATTCATTTATAAGCCTTTACTCAAGGAGCACCAATGATCACATTAGAATATACAATTTAGCTGGCCGATCAACTTGACATGTCCACACTAAATCGTCTTTAACTTTTGATTTAGTGTTCAGAATGACACGAATCCAATTTAAGTTAGCTCAATTTGCTATATTGTTACAAAATTTAAAACCGAAATAGTTACGACAAAGCCTCCAAATAATCCAGTCTATCCCTAAATGCGTGTTACCATGCATTATGCTTCATCTAAAAATCTTTTCTTAATAAGCACTAGTGATATGTTTCGAATGATCAATTTAACTTGCCGATCAACTTGACATGTCCCCACTAAATCGTCTTTCACTTTTGATTTAGAGTTTAGAATGACACGAATTCATCGCCCATGTTAAGCTAGCTCAATTTTCTCTATTTCGAAAAAATTTAAGATAGAAATAGCTACGACAAAACCACCAAGTAATCTAATCTATCCTAAAATGCATGATATCATGCATTATGCTTCATTTTTAAACCTTTACTCAATGAGATATAATGGTATGTTTAGAATGATCATTTTATCTAGCTGATCAACTTGACATATCTGCATTAAATCGTCTTTAACTTTTGATCTAGAGCTAAATATGACATGAATCAACACCAAAGTTAAGCTAGCTCAATTTCCATATTTTGACAACATTTGAGACTGAAAGAGCTAGACAAAGCCTCAAAGTAATCCAATCTATCATAAGCTGTGTGATGCCATGCAATAAGCTTCATTTATAAGCCTTTACTCAAAGAGCACCAATGATCACTTTAGAGTGATCAATTTAACTGGCCGATCAACTTGACTTTTCTGCATTAAATCATCTTTAACTATTGATTTAGTGTTCAGAATAACATGAATCCAATGCCCACGTTAAACTAGCCTAATTTTCTATGTTGTAACAAAATTTCAGCCCGAAATAGCTAGGACAAAGCCTCCATGTAATACAATCTATCCCAAACTGCGTAATGTCATGCATTATGATTCATTTGTAAACATTTGCTTAATGAGCCCAGTGATCAGTTTGTAATGATCAATTTAACTGACTGATCAGTTTGACATATCCGTAATAAATCGTCTTTAACTTTTGATTCAGATTTTAGAATGAGAAGAATTCAACGTCAACGTTAAGCTAGCAAAATTTTCAAAATTTTGACAAAATTTAAGACTAAAATAGCAATGAAAAAGCCTCCAAGCAATCCAAACTATCCCAAACTGTTTTATGCCATGCATTATGCTTTATTTGTAAACTTTGGCTCAATGAGCACCAATGATCAGCTTAGAATGATCAATTTAACTGGTCTATCAACATGAAATGTCCACACTAAATCGTCTTTAACTTTTGATTTAGTGTTCAGAATGACACGAATCCAAAGCCCACGTTAAGGCAGCTCAATTTTCTATATTGTGACAAAAATTTAAGACCGAAATAGCTACGACAAAGCCTCCAAGTAATCCAATCTATCCTAAATTGCACGATGTCATGCATTATGCATCATTTGTAAACCTTTGCTCAATGAGCACCAGTGATCTATTTAGAATGATCAATTTAACTAGCTGATAAACCTGACATGTCCGCACAAAATCTTCTTTAACTTTTGATTCAAAGTTCAAAATGACAAGAATCCAACGCCCACGTTAAGCTAGCTCAATTTTCTACATTGTGACGAAATTAAGACGGATATAGATACGAAAACGCCTCCAAGTAATCCAATCTAACACAAACGACGTGATACCATGCATTATGTTTTATTTGTAAACATTTGCTCAATGAGGACAACTGACCAGTTTGAATTATCAATTTAACTAGGCGATCAACTTGACTTGTTAGCATTAAATCGTATTTAACTTTTGATTTAGTGTTAAGAAAGGCACAAATCCAACGCCCACGTTAAGCTACCTCAATTTTCTATATTGTGACCAAATTGAAGACATTTAAATATCTACAATAAAGCCTCTAAGTAATCCAATCTATCCCAAACTACGTGATGCCATGCATTATGCTTAATTAGCAAACCTTTGCTCAATGAGCACCGATAATCTGTTTAGAATGATCAATTTAACTAGGCGATCAACTTGATATGACCAAAATAAATCGTCTTTAACTATTGATTTAGTGTTAAGAATCACACGAATCCAACACCCACGTTAAGCTAGCTCAATTTTCTATATTGTGAACAAATTGAAGACTGAAATGGCTACAAAAAGTCTCCAACTAATCCAATCTATCCCAAACTGCGTGATGCCATGAATTATCTTGATTTGTAAACCTTTGCTCAATGAGCACTAGTGATCAGTTTAGAATGATCAATTTAACTGGCTGATCAACTTGAAATATTCGCTAACGAACACGAAAAATTCTTAAGTGAATTTTCCAAAAATTCTAGCTAATCCAATCTATTCCGAACTTCGTGTTGCCATGCCTTATGCTGCACTTGTAAACCTTTCTTCAATGAGCACCAATGATAAGTTTAGAATGATCATTTTAAGTTGCTGATCAACTTGACATATCTGCACTAAATCATATTTAACTTTTTATGTAGAGCTCAAAATGACATGAATTTAACACCGAGGTTAAGCTAGCTCAATTTTCCATATTGTGACAACATTTGAGAGCAAAAGAACTATACAAAGCGTCAAACTAATCCAATCTATCAATGATCACTTTAGAATGATCAATTTAACTGGCCGATCAACTTGACATGTCTGCACTAAAACATCTTTAACTTTTGATTTAGTTTTGAGAATGACACGAATCCAACACCCATGTTAAGCTAGCCCAACTTTCTATGTTGTGACAAAACTTAAGACAAAAATGGCTAGGAGAAAGCCTCCAAGTAATACAATCTAACCCAAAACTGTGTGCTGTCATGCATTATGCTTCATTTGTAAACATTTGCTTAATGAGCACTAGTGATCAATTTAGACTGATTAATTTAATTGACCAATCAATTTGACATGTACGCATTAAATCGTCTTTAATTTTTGATTCAGAGTTTAGAATGAATCTTTGTTCAATAAGCACCAATGATCAGTTTAGAATGATCATCTCAACCTTTGCTCAACGACACCAATTATCAGTTTAAAATGATCATTTTAACTAGCCGATCAACTTGATATGTCCATACTAAATTTTCATTAACTTTTGATTTAGAGCTCAAAAGGACTTGAATCCAATGCCCACGTTAATCGAGCTTAGTTTTCCATATTGTGACAACATTTGAGACTGAAAAAGTTAGGCAAAACCTCAAAGTAATCCAATTCATTCTAAACTGCGTGATGTCATGCATTATGCTTCATTTGAAAGCCTTTACTCAAAGAGCACCAATGATCAATTTAGAATAATCATTTTAACTGGCCGATCAACTTGACATTTCCACACTAAATTATCCGTAAATTTTTTTCAGAGTTCAGAATAACACGCATCAAACATCCACGTTAACCTAGCTCAATTTTTTATAATGTGACAAAATTTAAGACTGAAATAGATATGAAAAAGCGTACAATTAATCCAATCTATCCCAAACTACGTTATGCCATGCATTATGCTTCATTTGTGAACCATTGCTCAATGAGCACCAATGATCAGTTTAGAATGATCACTTTAGCTTGTTGATCAACTTGACATTTCCGCACTAAATCGTCTTTAACTTTTGATTCAGAGTTTAGAATGATGTGAATCCAACGCCCATGTTAATCTAGCTCAAATTTCTATATTGCGACAAAATTTAGGGCCAAAATAGCTACGACAAAGCCTTCAAATAATCAAATCCATCTCAAACTGCGTGATTCCATGCATTATGGTTCGTTTATAAGCCGACTCAAGGAGCACTAAAGATCACTTTAGAATGATCATATTAACTATAAGATCAACTTGACATTTCCGTACTAAATCATCTTTAACTTTTAATTTAGTGTTTAGAATGACACGAATCCGTCAACGTTAAGCTAGCTAAAATTTCTATATTGTGATAAAATATAAGAACAAAATAGCTACGATAAAGTCTCCAAGTAATCCAATCTAACCCAAACTGCATGATGCCATGCATTATGCTTGATTTGTAAACCTTTGCTCCATGAGCAACAATGATCAGTTTAGAATGATCATTTTAACTGGCTGATCAACTTGACATGTCTGCACTAAATCATCTTTAACTTTTGATTTAGAGTTCAACGAATCCAAAGCCCATGTTAATCTAGCTCAAATTTTTATATTGTGACAAAATTTAAGACCAAAATAGCTACGAGAAAGCATCAGTGATCAGGTAATCCAATCTATCCCAAACTGCGTGATGGCATGCACTATGCTTCATTTATAAAGCTTTCTTCAATTAGCACCAGTGATCAGTTTAGAATGATCAGTTTAAGTGGCTAATTAGCTTGACATGTCCGCACTAAATCAGCTTTAACTTTTAATTCAAAGTCCAGAATGACACGAATCCAACGCCCACGTTAAGCTACCTCAACTTTATATATTGTGACAAAATTTAAGACTTAAATAACTAGGACAAAGCCTCCAATCCCAAATTGTGTGATGCCAAGCATTATGTTTCATTTCTAAACCTTTGCTCAAGGAACAACAATGATCGATTTAAAATGATCATTTTACCTGGCCAATCAAGTTGACATGTCCGCACTAAATTTTCTTTAACTTTTGATTCTGAGTTCATAATGGCACGAATCCAATGCCCACCTTAAGCTTGCTCGATTTTCTATATTGTCACAAAATTTAAGACAGAAGTAGCTACGACAATGCCACCGAGTAATTGAATCTATCCCAATCTGAGTGATGCATGCATTATGCTTCATTTCTAAACCACCAATGATCACTTTAGAATGATCAATATAACTGGCCAATCAACTTGACATGTATGCACTAAATCGTCTATAACTTTTGACTTAGAGTTTATAATGACTCGAATCCAACGCCCACGTTAACCTATCTCAATTTTCTATATTGTGACAAATTTAAGACCAAAAATAGCTCCGGCAAAGCCTCCAAGAAATAATATATGTGCCAAACTGTCTGATACCATGCATTATGCTTCAGTTGTAAACCTATTCTCAATGAGCAGCAATGATCAGCTTAAAATGACCAATTTAATTGGCCGATCAACTTGACATGTCCACAATAAATCGTATTTAACTTTTGTTTTGGAGTTTTGAAGGACACAAATCCAACGCCCACTTTAATCTACATCAATTTTCCATATTTTGATAACATTTGAGAGTGAAAGAGCTAGGCAAAGCCTCAAAGTAATACACTCTATCTTAAACTGCGTGATACCATGCATTATGCTTCATTTATAAGCTTTTAGTCAAGGAGCACCAATGAGCAGTTTAGAAGGATAATTTTAACTGGCTAATCAACTTGACATGTCTACACTAAATTATCCATAAATTTTGATCAGAGTTAAAAATGACACGTGTCCAGCATCCACGTTAAGATAGCTCAATTTTCTATATAGTGACAAAACTAAAGACCAAAACAAATACCATAAAGCCTCCAAATCTGCGTGAGGCAATGCATTATATTGTAAACCTTTGCTCAATGAGCACAAAGTCTCAGTTTAGAATGATCAATTTAATGGGCCAATCAACTTGATATTTCCGCACTAAATCGTCTTTAACTGTTGATTTAGAGCTAAAAATTACATGAATCCAATGCGCACGTTAGGCAAGATCAATTTTCCATATTGTGACAACAATTGAGACTGAAAGAGCTAGGCAAAGCCTCAAAGTAATCCAATCTATCTTAAACTGCGTGATGCCATGCATTATGTTTCATTTATATGCCTTTACTCATGGGGCACCAATGATCAACTTAGAATGGTCATTTTAACTGGCCGATCAACTTGACATGTCGGCGCTAAATCGTCCATGACTTTTGATTGAGAGTTCAGAATGACAAGAATCAAACAACCACGATAAGCTAGCTCAATTTTCTACATTGTGACAAAATTTTCTATATCGTGACAAAATTTAAGAGCGAAATAGATACGAAAAGTCTCCAAGTAGTCCATGTATCCCAAGCTGCGTGATGCTATGCATTATGCTTCATTTATACACCTTTTCTCAAGGAACACCAATTATCAGTTTAGAATGATCATTTTAAGTGGCTGATAAACTTGACATGTCCGCACTAAATTTTCCATAACTTTTCATTCAGAGTTCAGAATTACACGAATCCAATGCCCACATTAAGCTAGCTCAATTTTCTATATTGTGATAAAATTAAAGGCCAAAATAGCTACGACAAAGTCTCCAAGTAATCCATTCCATCCCAAACTGTGTGATGCCATGCATTATGCTTCCTTTGTAAACCTTTTCTCAATGAGCACCAACGATCAGTTTAGAATGACCATTTTAACTGGCTGATCAACTTGAATGTCCGCACTAAATCATCTTCAACCTTTGATTTAGAGCTCAAAATGACACAAATGCAACGCCCATGTTAGGCTAGCTCAATTTTCCAAATTGTGAACACAATTGAGACAGATAGAGCTAGGCAAAGCCTAAAAGTAATCCAATCTATCTTAAACAGCGAGATGCCAATGATCAATTTATAATGATCATTTTAACTGGCCGATCAACTTGACATGTGGGCACTAAATCGTCAATAACTTTTGATTCAGAGTTCAGAATGACAAGAATTCAACGTCCACGATAAGCTACCTCAATTTTCTATATTGTGACAAAATTTAAGAGTGAAATAGATAGGAAAAATGTTTCAAGTAACCCAATGTATCCAAAACTGTTTGATGCTATGCATTATGCTTCATTTATACGCTTTTTCTCAAGGAACACCAATGATCAGTTTAGAATGATCATTTTGATGCGGCCGATTAACTTGAAATGTCCGCATTTAATTTTCCATAACTTTTGATTCAGATTTCAAAATTACACGAATCCAATGCCCACGTTAAGTTAGCTCAATTTTCTATTCTGTGAAAAAAATTTAAGCCCTAAATAGATACGAAAAAGTCTCCAAATAATCTAATCTATCCCAAACTTTGTGATGTATGCATTATGCTTCCTTTGTAAACCTTCTCTCAATGAGCACCAATGATCAGTTTAGAATGATCATTTTAACTGGCCGATCAACATGACATGTCCGCACTAAATCATCCGTAATTTTTTATTTAGAGTTCAGAATGAGTCGAATCGAACGCCCACATTAAACTACCCAAATTGTATATATTGTGACAAAATTTAAGACCGAAATAACAACGGCAAAGCCTCCATATAATCCAATCAATCCCAAAATGCGAGGTTCCATGCATTATACTGCATTTTTAAACCTTTACTCAATGAGCACCAATAATATATTTCGAATGATCAATTTAATTGGCCGTTCAACTTGACATGTCCGCACTAAATCGTCTTTAACTTTTGATTCAGGGTTCAGAATGACACGAATCCAACGCCCATATTAAGCTAGCTCAATTTTCTATATTGTGATAAAATTTAAGACTGAAAGAGCTAGAAAAAGCCTTAAAGTAATCCAATTTATCTAAAACTTCGTTAATTCATGCATTATGCGTCATTTATAAGCCTTTACACAAGGAGCACCAGTGATCAGTTTAGAATGATCATTTTCACTGGCCGATCAACTGGACACGTCCGGACTAAATCGTCCATAACTTTTGAATCAGAGTTCAGAATGACACCAATCCAACACCCATGTTAAGCTAGCTCAATTTTCCATATTGTGACAACATGTGAGACCGAAAGAGCTAGGCAAAGCCTCAAACTAATCCAATCTATCTTAAACTGCATGATGACATGCATTATGCTTCATTTATATGCTTTTACTCAAGGAGCACCTATGATTAATTTAGAATGATCATTTACACTGGCCGATCAAATTGACATGTCCGCACTAAATCGTCTTTAACTTTTGATTCATAGTTAAGAATGACACTAATCCAACATTGACGTTAAGCTAGCTCAATTTTATATATTGTGACATCATTTAAGATCGAAATAGCTATGACAAAGCATCTAAGTAATCCAATCTATCCCAAACCACGTGATTCCATGCATTATGCTTCATTGTAAAACATTTGCTCAATGAGCACGAATGATCAGTTTAGAATTATCATTTTAACTAGCTGATCAACTTGACATGTCCGCACGAAATCGTTTTTAACTTTTTGATTTAGAGCTCAAAATTACATTAATCCAACGTCCACGTTAAACTAGCTTTTCCATATTGTGACAACATGTCAGACTCAAAGAGCTAGGCAAAGCCTTAAAGTAATCCAATCTATCTTAAATTGCGTGATGCCATTCATTATGCTTTATTTTTAAACCATTGCTCAATGAATACCAATGATCAATTTAGAATTATCAATTTAACTGGCCAATCAACTTCACATATCCGCACTAAATTGTCTATAACACTTGATTCAGATTTTAGAATGACTCCAATCCAACCCCCACGTTAAGGTAAGTCAATTCTCAATATCGTGACAGATTTAAGACTGAAATAGCTACGGCAAAGCCTCCAAGTAATCCAATCTATCGCAAACTGCGTGATCCCATGCATTATGCTTTATTTGTAAACCTTTGCTCAATGAGCACCAACGATTAGTTTAGAATGACCAATTTAACTATCTGATCAACTTGACTTGTCTGCATTAAATCGTCTTTAACTTTTGATTTAGAGCTCAAAATGACATGAATCCAATGCGCACATTAGCCTAGCTCAATTTTCCATATTGTGACAACATTTGAGACTGAAAGAGCTAGGAAAAGCCTCAAAATAATCCAATATATCTTAAACTTTGTGATGTCATGCATTATGCTTCATTTATAAGCCACTACACAAGGAGCACCAATGATCAGTTTAGAATGATCATTTGCAATGGTCAATCAACTTGACATGTCCACACTAAATCGTCCATAACTTTTGATTCAGAGTTCAGAATGACACAAATCCAACGCCCATGTTAAGCTAGCTCAATTTTCTATATTGTGACAACATTCAAGATCGAAATAGATACGACAAAACTTTTAAATAATCCAATCAATCCCAAACTGTGGGATTCCATGCATTATGCTTCAATTGTAAATCTTTTCTCAATGAGCACCAATGATCACTTTAGAATGATCATTTTAACTAGCTGATCAACTTGACATGTCCGCACTACATCATCTTTAACTTTTAATTTAGAGCTCAAAAAGACATGAATCCAACGGTCACTTAAGCTAGCTCAATTTTCCATATTGTGACAACATTTGAGATTGAAAGAGCTAGGCAAAGCCTCAAAGTAATCCAATTTATCCTAAATTTCGTGATGCCATGCAATATACATCATTTATAAGCCTTACTTAAGGAGCACCAATGATCAGTTTAGAATGATCATTTTAACTAGCCCATAACCTTGACATGTCCGCATTGAGACGTCCATAACTTTTGATTCTGTGTTCAGAATGACCTGAATCCAACAACCATGTTCAGCTAGCTCAATTTTCTATATTGTGACAAAATTTAAGACCCAAATAGCTACGAAAAGGTCTCCAAGTAATCCAGTCCATCACAAACTGCGTGATGCTATGGATTATGCTTCATTTATACGCCTTTTCTCAAGGAGCACCAATGATCAGTTTAGAGTGATTATTTTAACTAGGCGATCAACTTTATATGGCTGATCAATTTTTATACACTGTGACAAAATCTACGACAAAGCTTCCAAGTAATCGAATCTATCGTAAACTGTGTGATTCCATGCATTATATGCTTCATTTGTAAACCTTTACTCAAGGAGCATCAGTGATCAGTTTAGAATGATCATTTTAACTAGCTGACAACTTGACATGTTCTCACTAAATTGTCTTTAACATTTGAGTTAGAGCTCAAAATGACAACAATCCAACACCCACGTTAATCTAGCTCAATTTTCAATATTGTGACAACATTTGAGACTAATAGAGCTACGACAAAACCTCGAAGTAATCCAATCTATCCCAAACTGTGTGATACCTTGCATTATGCTTCATTTATAAACCTTTGCTCAATGAGCACCAATTACTAGTTTAGAATGATCAATTTAAATGGCCCATCAACTTGACATGTCCGTACTAAATCATCATTAACTTTCAATTCATAGTTCAAATGACACGAATCCAGCGCCCACATTAACCTAGCTTAATTTTCGTTATTATTACAAAATTTAGACTGAAATAGCTACGACAAATCCTCCAAGTAAACCAATCTATCCTAAACTGCGTGATGCCATGCAATATGCTTCATTTGTAAACCTTTGCTCAAGGATCACCAATTATCAGTTTAGAATGATCAGTTTAACTAGCCGATCAACTTGACATGTCCGCACTAAACCGTCTTTAACTTTTGATGTAGAACTCAAAATGACATAAATCAAACGCCCACGTTAAGCTAGCTCAATGTTCTATATTGTGAGAACAAATGAGACTGAAAGAGCTAGGCAAAGCCTCAAACTAATCCAATCTATCCTAAACTGTGTGATGCCATGCATTATGCTTCATTTATAAGCCTTTACCCAAGGAACACAAATGATCAGTTTAAAATGACCAATTTAACTGGCCGATCAACTTGACATGTCTGCATTAAATCATATTTAACTTTTGATTCAGAGTTTTGAATGACACAAATCCAACGCCAAAGTAAAGCAAGCTCAGTTTTCTATATTATGACTAAATTTAGGACCAAAATCGATATCAGAAACCCTCCATGTAATCCAATATATCCCAAACTGTGTGATGTCATTCATTATGCTTCATTTGTAAAGAGTTGCCTAATGAGAACCAATGATCAGATACAATGATCATTTTAACAAGCCGATCAACTTGACATGTCAACACTAAATCGTCTGTAACATTTGATTTAATGTTCAGAATGGCACGAATCACACGCACACATTAAGCTACCTCAATGTTCTATATTGTGGAAAATTAAGACCAAAGTAGCTATGACAAAGCCTCCAAGTAATCCCATCCATCCAAACTGTGTGATGACATGCATTATGCTTCATTTGCAAACATTACGTCAAAGGGCTCCAATGATCATTTTAGAATGATCAATTTAACTGGCCGATCAACTTGAGACATCCACACAAAATAATATATGACTTTTGATTCAGAGTTCAGAATGAACGGAATCAAACGCCTATGTTAAACTAGATCAATTTTCTATATTGTATCAAAATATAAAATCTAACTAGCTACGACAAAATCTCCAAGTAATCCAATCTTTCCAATACTGCATGATGCCATGCATTATGCTTCATATTTAAACCTTTACTCAATGAGCACCAATTATTAGTTACAAATGATCACTTTAACTAGCCGATCAACTTGACATGTCTGAACTAAATCGTGTTTAACTTTTCATTGAGAGTTTATAAAGACACGAATCTGATGCCCAAGTAAAGCTAGTTTAATTTTCTATATTGTGACGAAGTTTAACAACAAAATAGCTACGACAAACCCTCCAAGTAATCCAACCTATCCCAAACAGCGTGATACCATGCAATATGCTTCATTTATACGCCTTTACTCAAGGGTCACCAATGATCAGTTAAGAATGATCATTTTAACTAGCTGATCAAATTGACATGTTTGCACTAAATCGTCTTTAACTTTTGATTTAGAGCTCAAAATGACATGAATCCAACACCAACGTTAAACTAGCTCAATTTTCTATATTGTGAAAACATTTAAAACCGAAAGCCTCCAAGTAAATATATCCAATACTGCATGACGCCATGCAATATGCTTCAATTGTAAGCCTTTGCTCAATGAGCACCAATTATCAGTTTAGAATGATCAATTTAACTGGCCGATCAACTTGACATGTCCACATCAAATCGTCTTCAACTTTTGATTCAAAGTTTAGAACAACAAGAATCCATTGCCCAAGTAAAGCTAACTCAATTTTCTATATTGTGACAAACTTTAAGGCCGAAATAGCTGCGACAAAGCCTCCAAGTGGTCCAATCTATCCCAAACTGTGTGATGTCATGCATTATGCTTCATTTATATGTCTCTACTCAAAGGATCCCCAATGATCAGTTTATAATGATCGCTTTAACTAGCTGATTAACTTGACATGTCCGTACTAAATCGTCTTTAACTTATGATTTAGAGCTCCAAATGACATGAATGCAATGCCCACGTTGAGCTACCTCGATTTTATATATTGTGACAGCATATGAGACTGAAAGAGCTAGGCAAAGCCTCAAAGTAATCCAATTTATTCTAAACTACGTGATGCAATGCATTATGGTTCATTTATAAGCCTTTACTCAAGGAGCACCAATGATCAGTTTACAATGATCAATTTAAATGGCCGATCAACTTGACATGTCCGCACTAAATCGTATTTAACTTTTGATTCAGAGTTGAGAATGACGGAAATCAAAAGCTCATGTTAAGCTAGCTCAATTTTCTATATTGTGATAAAATTTAAAACCGAAATAACTAAAACAAAGCATCTAAGTAATCCAATCTATCCAATACTGCATGATGCCATGCATTATGCTTCATTTCTAAACTTTTGCCCAATGACCACCAATTATTAGTTTAGAATGATCAATTTAACTGTCCGATCAACTTAACATGACAGCACTAAATCGTCTTTAACTTTTCATTGAGAGTTTATAAAGACACGAATCTAACGCCCAAGTAAAGCTAGTTTAATTTTCTATATTGTGACAAAATTTAACACCGAAATAGCTACTACAAACCCTCCAAGTAATCCAACCTGTCCCAAACTGCGTGATACCATGCATTATGCTTCATTTATACGCCTTTACTCTAGGGTCACCAATGATCAGTTTAGAATGATCATTTTAACTAGCTGATCAAATAGACATGTTCGCACTAAATCGTCTTTAGTTTTTGATTTAGAGCTCAAAATGACATGAATCCAACACCCACGTTAAACTAGCTCAAGATTCTATATTGTGACAAAATTTAAAACCAAAATAAGTACGATAAAGCCTCCAAGTAATCCAATATATCCAATACTGCATGATACCATGCAATATGCTTCAATTGTAAAACTTTTCTCAATGAGGACCAATTATCAGTTTAGAATGATCAATTTAACTGGCCGATCAACTTGACATGTCCACATCAAATCGTCTTCAACTTTTGATTCAGAGTTTAGAAAGACAAGAATCCATTGCCCAAGTAAAGCTAACTCAATTTTCTATATTGTGACAAAATGTAAGACCGAAATAGCTACGACAAAGCCTCCTAGTGATCCAATCTATCCCAAACTCTGTGATGTCATGCATTATGCTTCATTTATATGTCTCTACTCAAAGGATCCTCAATGATCAGTTTAGAATGATCATATTAACTAGCTGATCAACTTGACATGTCCGTACTAAATCGTCTTTAACTAATGATTTAGAGCTCCAAATGACATGTATGCAATGCCGACGTTGAGCTAGCTTGATTTTTTATATTGTGACAGCATATGAGACTGAAAGAGCTAGGTAAAGCCTCAAAGTAATCCAATCTATCCTAAACTACGTGATGCGATGCATTATGGTTCATTTATAAGCCTTTAATCAAGGAGCACCAATGATCAGTTTAGAATGATCAATTTAAATGGCCGATCAACTTGACATGTCCGTACTAAATCGTATTTAACTTTTGATTCAAACTTCAGAATGACCGAAATCAAACGTCCACATTAAGCTAGCTCAATTTTCTATATTGTGACAAAATTTAAAACTGAAATAACTACAACAAAGCATCTAAGTAATCCAATCTATCCAATCCCGCGTGATGCCATGCATTATGTTTCATTTGTAAACTTTTGCCCAGTGACCACCAATTATTAGTTTAGAATGATCAATTTAACTGTCCGATCAACTTAACATGACCGCAATAAATCGTCTTTAACTTTTCATTGAGAGTTTATAAAGACACGAGTCTAACGCCCAAGTAAAGCTAGTTTAATTTTCTATATTGTGACAAAGGTTAACACCAAAATAGCTATGACAAACCCTCCAAGTAATCAAACCTATCCCAAACTGTGTGATATCATGCATTATGCTTCATTTATACGCCTTTACTCAAAGGTCACCAATGATCAGTTTAGAATTATCATTTTAACTAGCTGATCAAATTGACATGTTCGCACTAAATCGTCTTTAACTTTTGATTTAGAGCTCAAAATGACATGAATCGAACACCCACGTTAAACTAACTCAATTTTCTATATTGTGACAACATATGAGACTGAAAAAGCTAGGAAAAGCCTCAGTGTAATCCAATCTATCCTAAACTGTGTGATGATGGGCCTTATGCTTCATTTATAAGCCTTTACGCAAAGAGCATTGATGATCAGTTTAGAATAGTCAGTTTACCTGGCCGATCAACTTGATGTTTCAGCACTAAATCGTCTTTTACTTCTGATTGAAAGTTCAAAATGACACGAATCCAACGCTCACGTTAATCTAGCACGATTTTCTATATTGTAACAAAATTTAAGACTAGAATAGATAGGACAAAGCTTCCAAGTAATCCAATCTATCAAAAACTACATGATGTTCTGCATTATGTTTCATTTGTAAACTATGCTCAACAAGCACAATGGATTAGTGTAGAAATATCAATTTAACAGCCGATAAACATGACATGTGAGCACTAAATTGTCTTTAACTCTTGATTGAAAATTCAGAATGACACGAATCCAATGTCCAAGTAAAGCTACCTCAATTTTCTATATTTTATTAAAAAAAATAGACCGAATTAGCTACGACAAAACCTCCAAGTAATCCAATCTATCATAAGCTGTGTGATGCCATGCAATAAGCTTCATTTATAAGCCTTTACTCAAAGAGCACCAATGATCACTTTAGAGTGATCAATTTAACTGGCCGATCAACTTGACTTTTCTGCATTAAATCATCTTTAACTATTGATTTAGTGTTCAGAATAACATGAATCCAATGCCCACGTTAAACTAGCCTAATTTTCTATGTTGTAACAAAATTTCAGCCCAAAATAGCTAGGACAAAGCCTCCATGTAATACAATCTATCCCAAAATGCGTAATGTCATGCATTATGATTCATTTGTAAACATTTGCTTAATGAGCACCAGTGATCAGTTTGTAATGATCAATTTAACTGACTGATCAGTTTGACATATCCGTAATAAATCGTCTTTAACTTTTGATTCAGATTTTAGAATGAGAAGAATTCAACGTCCACGTTAAGCTAGCAAATTTTCAAAATTTTGACAAAATTTAAGACTAAAATAGCAATGAAAAAGCCTCCAAGCAATCCAAACTATCCCAAACTGTTTTATGCCATGCATTATGCTTTATTTGTAAACTTTGGCTCAATGAGCAACAATGATCAGCTTAGAATGATCAATTTAACTGGTCTATCAACATGACATGTCCACACTAAATCGTCTTTAACTTTTGATTTAGTGTTCAGAATGACACGAATCCAAAGCCCACGTTAAGGCAGCTCAATTTTTTATATTGTGACAAAAATTTAAGACCGAAATAGCTACGACAAAGCCTCCAAGTAATCCAATCTATCCTAAATTGCACGATGTCATGCATTATGCATCATTTGTAAACCTTTGCTCAATGAGCACCAGTGATCTATTTAGAATGATCAATTTAACTAGCTGACAAACCTGACATGTCCGCACAAAATCTTCTTTAACTTTTGATTCAAAGTTCAAAATGACAAGAATCCAACACCCACGTTAAGCTTGCTCAATTTTCTATATTGTGACGAAATTAAGACGGATATAGATACGAAAACGCCTCCAAGTAATCCAATCTAACACAAACGACGTGATACCATGCATTATGTTTTATTTGTAAACATTTGCTCAATGAGGACAACTGACCAGTTTGAATTATCAATTTAACTAGGCGATCAACTTGACTTGTTAGCATTAAATCGTATTTAACCTTTGATTTAGTGTTAAGAAAGGCACGAATCCAACGCCCACGTTAAGCTACCTCAATTTTCTATATTGTGACCAAATTGAAGACATAAATATCTACAATAAAGCCTCTAAGTAATCCAATCTATCCCAAACTACGTGATGCCATGCATTATGCTTAATTAGCAAACCTTTGCTCAATGAGCACCGATAATCTGTTTAGAATGATCAATTTAACTAGGCGATCAACTTGATATGACCAAAATAAATCGTCTTTAACTATGGATTTAGTGTTAAGAATCACACGAATCCAACACCCACGTTAAGCTAGCTCAATTTTCTATATTGTGAACAAATTGAAGACCGAAATGGCAACAAAAAGTCTCCAACTAATCCAATCTATCCCAAACTGCGTGATGCCATGAATTATCTTGATTTGTAAACCTTTGCTCAATGAGCACTAGTGATCAGTTCAGAATGATCAATTTAACTGGCTGATCAACTTGAAATATTCGCACTAAATCGTCTTTAACTTTTGATTTGATTTTAAGAATGACACGAATCCAACGCCCACCTTAAGCTTGCTCAATTTTCTTTATTGTGACAAAAATAAGACAGAAATAGCTACGACAAAAATTCTAAGTAATCCAATCTATTCCGAACTTCGTGTTGCCATGCCTTATGCTGCACTTGTAAACCTTTCTTCAATGAGCACCAATGATAAGTTTAGAATGATCATTTTAAGTTGCTGATCAACTTGACATATCTGCACTAAATCATATTTAACTTTTTATGTAGAGCTCAAAATGACATGAATTTAACACCGAGGTTAAGCTAGCTCAATTTTCCATATTGTGACAACATTTGAGAGCAAAAGAACTATACAAAGCCTCAAACTAATCCAATCTATCAATGATCACTTTAGAATGATCAATTTAACTGGCCGATCAACTTGACATGTCTGCACTAAAACATCTTTAACTTTTGATTTAGTTTTGAGAATGACACGAATCCAACACCCATGTTAAGCTAGCCCAACTTTCTATGTTGTGACAAAACTTAAGACAAAAATGGCTAGGAGAAAGCCTCCAAGTAATACAATCTAACCCAAAACTGTGTGCTGTCATGCATTATGCTTCATTTGTAAACATTTGCTTAATGAGCACTAGTGATCAATTTAGACTGATCAATTTAATTGACCAATCAATTTGACATGTCCGCACTAAATCGTCTTTAATTTTTGATTCAGAGTTTAGAATGACACGAATTCCATGCCCACGTTAAGCTAGCAGAATTTTCTATATTTGGACAAAACTTAAGACCGAAATACCTACGAAAAAGCCTACAAGTATTATGATTCATTTATAAACCTTTGTTCAATAAGCACCAATGATCAGTTTAGAATGATCAATTTAACTGGCCGATCAACTTGAGATGTATGCACTAAATCGTCTTTAACTTTTGATTTAGTGTTCAGAATGACACGAATCCAAAGCCCATGTTAAGCTAGCTCAATTTTCTATATTGTGACAAAATTTTGGATAGATACAGCTACGAAAAAACCTCCAACTAATCCAATCTGTCCCAAACTGCGGATGCCATGCATTATGCTTCATTTGTAAACCTTTTGCTCAATGAGCACTAATGATAAGTTTAGAATGATCATTTTAACTAGATGATCAACTTGACATAGCCGCACTAAGATGTCTTTAACTTTTGATCTAGAGCTCAAAATGACATGAATTCAACACCAAGGTTAAGGTAGCTCAGTTTTCTACATTGTGACAACATTTGAGACTAAACGAGCTACTCAAAGCCTCAAAGTAATCCAATCTATCATAAACTATGTGATGCCATGCATTATGCTTCATTTATAAGCCCTTACTTAAGGAGCAACAATGATCAGTTTAGAATGATCATCTTAACTGGGTGATCAACTTAAACCGTCCTCAAAGTAATACAATCTATCAATGATCAGTTAAGAATGATCAATTTAACTGGCCGATCAATTTGACATGTCTGCACTAAATCCTCTCTAACTTTTGATTTAGTGTTTAAAATGACACGAATCCAGTGCTCTCGTTAAGCTAGCTCAATTTTCTATACTGTAACAAAATTTAAGACCGAATAGCTACGACAAAGTCTCCAAGTAGTCCAATCTACCCCAAACTGCGTGATGCCATGCATTATGCTTCATTTTTAACATTTTCTCAATGAGCACCAATGATTAGTTTAGAATGATCAATTTAACTTGTCGATCATCTTGACATGCCTGCACTAAATCATCTTTAACCTTTGATTTAGTTTTCAGAATGACACGTATCCAAGGACCACATTAAGGTAGGTCAATTTTAAATATTGGGACAAAATTTAAGTCCAAAACAGCTATGACAAAGCTACCAAGTAGTCCAATTTATCCCAAACAATGTGATGAAATGCATTATGCTTCATTTGTGAAAGTTTGCTCAATGCGCACTAGTGATCAGTTTAAAATGGTCAATTTAACTGGCCAACCAACTTGAGATGTCGACACTAAATCATCTTTAACTTTTGATTTAGTGTTCCAAATGACACGACTCCATGTCCGGCGTTAAGGTAGATCAATTTTATATATTGGGACAAAATTGAAGACCAAACATGCTAGGACAAAGCCACCAAGTAATCCAATCTATCACAAACTATGTGATGAAATGCATTATGTTTGATTTGTAAACCTTTGCTCAATGAGCACCAATGATCAATATAGAATGATCAATTTAACTAGCCGATCAACTTTAGATGTCGGCACCAAATCTTCATTAAATTTTGATTTAGTGTTCAAAATGACACGAATCCAGCGCCCACGTTAAGCTAGCTAAATTTTATGTATTGTGACAAAATATCTATGAAAAAACCTCCAAGTAATCCAATCAACCCCAAATAGCGTGATGTCATGCATTATGGTTCAATGAGAACCAATGAATAGTTTAGAATGATCAATTTAACTGGTCAATGAACTTGACATGTCCGCACTGAATCATCTTTAACTTTTGATTCAAAGTTGAGAATGAGCAAAATGCAACACCCACGTTAAGCCAGCTCAATTTTCTATATTGTGACAAAATTTAAGATTGAAATAGCTTCGAAAAATCCTCCAAGTAAGATCAATGTAACTTGCCGATCAACTTCAGATGTCTGCACTAAATCGTCTTTAACTTTTTATTTAGAGCTCAGAATGATATAAATCCAATGTCCACGTTAATCTAGCTCAATTTTCTATATTATGACGAAATTTAAGACCGAAATAGCTACGAAAACGCCACCAAGTAATCCAATCTATCGCAAACTATGTGGTGAAATGCATTATATTTCATTTCTAAACCTTTGCTAATGAGCACCAATGATCAGCTTAGAATAATCAATTTAACTAGCCGATCAACTTGAGATGTCCGCCCCAAATCGTATTTAACTTTTGATTTAGTGTTCAGAATGACAAATATCCAGTGCGCACGATAAGCTAGCTCAATTTTATATATAATGTAAAATTTAAGACTGAAATAGCTACGACAAAGGCTCTATGTAATCAAATATACCCCAAACTGCGTTATGCCATGTACTACTTCATTTGTCAACCTTTGCTCAATGAGCATCAATGATCAGTTTAGAATGATCAATTGAATTGGCAGATCAACACTACATGTTCACAGTAAATTGTGTTGAAATTTTGATTCAGAGTTCAGAACGACATGAATAAAATGCCCATGTTAAGGTTGTTCAATTTTTAATATTGTGAAAAAAGCTAAACCCGAAATAGATATGCAAAGCCTTTAACTAACCCAATCTATCCAAAAATATATGATGCCTTGCATTATATTTATTTTGTAAACGATTGCTCAATGAACACCAATGATTAGTTTAGAAATATCAATTTAACTAGCCGATCAACTTCAGATGTCTGCACTAAATCATCTTTTAGTTTTTATTCAGAGTTTAGAATGAAACGAATCCAATGCCCACGTTAAGCTAGGTCATATTTCTATATTATGACAAAATTTAAGACCAAAATAACTACGGCAATGCCACCAAGTAATCCAATTAACCCAAAATTGTGTGATGCCATGCTTTATACTTCATTTGTAAACCTTTGCTCAATGAACATCAATGATCAGTTTAAAATGATCAATTTAACTAGTTGATCAACTTGAGATGTCAGTACTAAATCGTCTTTAACTTTTGATTCAGAGTTCAGAATGACACGAATCCAATGCCCATGTTAAGCGAACTCAATTTTCTATATTGTGACAGAATTTAAGACCGAAATACCTACAACAAAGCTTCCAGGTAGTCCAATCTATCCCAAAGTATGTGATGCCATGCATTATCCTGATTTTATAAATGTTTGCTCAATGAGCACCTAAGATCGGTTTAGAATGATCAATTTAACTGGCCGATTAACTTGAGATGTTTGCACTAAATCGTTTTTAACTTTTGATTCAATCTTCCGAATAACACGAATCCAACGTGTTAATCAAGCTCAAGTATCTATATTGTGACAAAATATAAGAGTGAAATAGCTATGATGAAGCCTCCAAGTAATCCAATCTATGCCAAGCTGCGTGATGCCACCCATTATGCTTCATTTGAAAACCTTTGCTCAATGAGGACCAGTGATCAGCTGAGAATAATCAACTTAACCGGCCGATCAACACTGTATGTCCAAAGTAAATCGTATTTAACTTTTGACTCAGAGTTCAGACCGACACGAATCAAACTCCCATCTTAAGCTAGTTCAATTTTCTATATTGTGACAAAAGCTAAGCCAAAAATAGCTGTGACAAAGCATCCAACTAATCCATTCTATTCCAAATTGGGTGATGCCATGTATTATGCTTATTTTTTAAAGATTGCTCACTGAGCACCAATGATCAGTTTAAAATGATCAATTTAACTGGTCGATCAACTTGAGAAGTCTGTACTAAATCGTCTTGAATTTTTGATTTAGAATTCAGAATGACACGAATCCAATACCCACGTTAAGCTAGCTTAATTTTCTTTATTATGACTAAATTTCAGACCGAAGAAGCTATGACAACGCCACCAAGTAACCCAATCAATCCGAAACTATGTGATGAAATGCATTATGTTTCATTTGTAATCCTTTGCTCACACCAATGATCATTTTAGAATGATCAATTTAACTGGCCGATCAACTCCAGATGTCCACTAAATCATCTTTAATTTTTGATTTAATGTACAGAATTTTACAAATCCAGTACCCACGTTAAGCGAACTCAATTTTATATATTGTGACAAAATTTAAGACTAAAATAGCTACCACAAAGGCTCCAAGTAATCCAATCTACTCCAAAATGTGTCATGCCATGCATTATGATTCATTTGTAAACCCTAGCTCAATGAGAACCGATGATCAGTTTAGAATGATAACTTTAATTGGGCGATCAAATTGACATGTCCGCACTAAATCCTCTTTACCTTTTGATTCAGAGTTCAGAATGACACAAATACAACACCCACGTTAAGCTAGGTCAATTTTCTATATTGTGAAAAAAATAAAACTAAAATAGCTACGACAAAGCCTCCAAGTAATCAAATCTATCCCAAACTGTGCGATGCCATGTATTATGCTTCATTTGTAAACCTTTGCTCAATGAGCAACAATGATCAGTTTAGAATGATCAATTTAACTAGCCAATCAGCTTGCCATGTCGGCACTAAATCATCTTTATCTTTTGATTCAGAGTTGAGAATGACACGAATCCAACGCCCATGTTAAGCGAACTCAATTTTCTATCTTGTGACAATTTAAGAGCGAAATAGCTACAACAAAGCCTCAAAGTAATCCAATCTATCCCAAATTACGTGATGCGATGCACTATCCTTATTTTGTAACCCTTTGATCAATGAGCACCATAGATCAGTTTAGAATGATCAATTTAACTGGCCGATCAACTTGAGATGTCTTCAATAAATCAACTTTAACTTTTGATTTAGAGTTCAGAATGACACGAATCCAACGCCCACATTCATCTAGCCTAATTTTCTATTCTGTGATAAAAAGTATGCCAAAATAGCAACAACAAAGCTTCCAAGTAATCCAATCTGTCCGAAACTGCGTGATGCCATACAATATGCTTCATTTGTAAACCTTTGCTCAATGTGCACGAGTTATCAGTTTAGAATGTTCAATTTAACTGGCCCATCAACTTGAGATGTCCCACTAAACCGTTATTAACTTTTGATTTAGTGTTCAGAATGACACGAATCCAACACCCATATTAAGGTAGCTCAAATTTCTATATTGTAAATTAAAGATAGAAATAGCTACGAGAAAGCCTCCATGTAATCCAATGTATCCCAAACTATCTGATGAAATGCATTATACTTCATTTGTAAACATTTCCTCAATGAGAACCAATGATCAGTTTATAATGATCAATTTAACTGGCCGATCAACTTGCCATGTATTCACTAAATCGTTTTTAACTTTTTATTTATTGTTCAGAATGACACGAACCCAATGCCTACGTTAAGCTAGCTCAATGTTTCTAATTGTGAAAAAATTTAAGCCCGAAATAGCTATGACAAAGCCTTCAAGTAATCCAATATATCCCAAAGAGCGTGATGCCATGCATTATGCTTCATTTGTAAAGTTTTGCTCGGTGATCACAAATGATCACTTTAGAATTATATATTTAACTGGCTGATCAACTAGAGATGTCTACAGTAAATCATCTTTAACTTTTGATTTAGAGTTCAGAATGACACGAATCCACGTTAATCCAGATCAATTTTCTATATTGTTCCAAAATTTGAGACAAAAATAGCAATGATAAAGCCTCCAAGTAATCCAATCTATGCCAAACTGCGTGATGCCATGCATTATGCTTCATTTGTAAACCTTTGCTCAATGAGCACCAATGATTAGTTTAGAATGATAAATTTATCTAGCTGATCAACTTGAGATGTCTGCACTCAATCGTTTTTAACTTTTGATTCAGAGTTCAGAATGACACGATTCCAATGCCCACGTTAATCTAGCTCAATTTTCTAATTTGTGACAAAATTTAAGACCGAAAATAGCTTTGACAAAGCCCCCAAGTAATCCAAACTATCCCAAGCTGTGTGATGCCATGCATTATACTTCATTTGAAAACCTTTGTTGAATGAGCACCAGTGATCAATTTAGAATAATCAATTTAACTGGCCGATCAACACTACATGTCAACACAAAATCATCTTTAACATTTGATTCAGAGTTCAGAACGACAAGAATAAGATGCCCATGTTAAACTAGCTAAATTTTCTAAATTGTAAAAAACGTTAAGACAGAAATAGCTATGACAAAGCCTCCAAGTAATCCATTCTACCCCAAACTGCATGATGCCATATATTATGCTTCGTTTGTTAACCTATGCTCAATGAGCACCAATGATCAGTTCAGAATGACACGAATCCAACGCCCACGTTAGGAGAAATCAAATTTCTATATTGTGACAAAATTTAAGACCGAAATAGCTACAAAAAAGCCTCTAGGTAATCCAATCTATCCAAAACTATGTGATACCATGCATAATCCATATTTTGTAAACCTTTGCTCAATGAGCACCAAATATCAGTAAAGAATGATCAACTTGAGATGTCTGCACTAAATTGTTTTTAACTTTTGATTCAGAGTCGTGAATGACACGAATCGAATGCCCAAGTTAGTCTAGCTCAATTTTCTATTTTATCACAAATTTTAAGAGCAAAATAGTTACGAGAAAGCCTTCAAGTAATCCATTCTATCCCAAGCTGCGTGATGCCATTCATTATGCTTCATTTGAAAACCTTTGCTCAATGTGCACCAGTGATCAGTTGAGAATAATCCAACGTTAAATCAAAAGCTGTTATGATCTTTTCGACTGAAAAGAAGGAATAGTGCGTATTTTTTGTTGGGGATTTCTTGGAAAAATTCTCCTTCATTTTCTATGTTGTGACAAAATTTAGGACCAAAATTACTACAAAAAAAGTCTCCAAGTAAGCCAATCTATCCTAAATTGCGAAATGCCATGCATGATGCTTTATTTGTAAACCTTTTTCAATTAGCACCAATGATAAGTTTAAAATGATCATTTTAAATGGTCGATCAATTTGACATGTCCACACTAAATCGTATTCAACCTTTGATTTTGAGTTCAAAATGACACGATTCCAACGCACACGTTAAGCTACTTCAATTTTCAATATTTTGACAAAATTTAGTACCAAAATAGCTACGACAAAATCTCCAAGTAAGCCAATCTATCCAAATTGGGCGATGCCATGCTTGATGCTTCATTTGTAAACCTTTTCCAATGAGAACCAATAACCAATTTAGAATGGTCATTTTAACTGGCCGATCAACTTCACAAATCCGCACCAAATCCAACGCTCACGTTTAGCTAGCTCAATTTTCTATATTTTGACAAAATATAAGCCGAAAACAGCTACCAAACAACCTCCTAGTAATCCAATCTATCCCAAACTATGTGATGCCATGCATTTTGCTTCATCTATTTGCCTTCACTCAAGGAGCACCAATGATCAGTTTAAAAAAATCATTTTAACTAGCCGATCAAATTGACATGTCCGCACTAAATCGTTTGTAACTTTTGATTTAGAGTTCAGAATGACACCAATCCATCGCCTACGTTAATCTAGCTCAATTTTCTACATTGTCACAAATTTTTTGACCGAAATAGCTACGAAAAAGTCTCCAATTAAGTCAATTTCTTCCAAACAGCGTGATTCCATGCATGATGCTTAATCTGTCAACCTTTGCTCAATGAGCACCAATGATCAGCATAGAATGAACAATTAAACTGGCCGATCAACTAGACATTTCCGGACTAAATAGTCTTTAACTTATTATTCAAAGTTCAGAATGACACGAATCCAACGCCCGCATTAACTAGTTCAATTTTGTATATTAGGAAAAAAATTTAAGACCAAAATTGCTACGAAAAAGTCTGCAAATAATCCAATCTATCCCAAACTGCGTGATGCCATGCACTATGCTTTGTAAACCTTTGCTCAACGACACCAATTATCAGTTTAAAATGATCATTTTAACTAGCCGATCAACTTGATATGTCCATACTAAATTTTCATTAACTTTTGATTTAGAGCTCAAAAGGACTTGACTCCAATGCCCACGTTAATTGAGCTTAGTTTTCCATATTGTGACAACATTTGAGACTGAAAGAGTTAGGCAAAACCTCAAAGTAATCCAATTCATTCTAAACTGTGTGATGTCATGCATAATGTTTCATTTGAAAGCCTTTACTCAAAGAGCACCAATGATCAATTTAGAATAATCATTTTAACTGGCCGATCAACTTGACATTTCCACACTAAATTATCCGTAAATTTTTTTCAGAGTTCAGAATAACACGCATCAAACATCCACGTTAACCTAGCTCAATTTTTTATAATGTGACAAAATTTAAGACCGAAATAGATATGAAAAAGCGTACAATTAATCCAATCTATCCCAAACTACGTTATGCCATGCATTATGCTTCATTTGTGAACCATTGCTCAATGAGCACCAATGATCAGTTTAGAATGATCACTTTAGCTTGTTGATCAACTTGACATTTCCGCACTAAATCGTCTTTAACTTTTGATTCAGAGTTTAGAATGATGTGAATCCAACGCCCATGTTAATCTAGCTCAAATTTCTATATTGCGACAAAAATTAGGGCCAAAATAGCTACGACAAAGCCTTCAAATAATCAAATCCATCTCAAACTGCGTGATTCCATGCATTATGCTTCGTTTATAAGCTGTTACTCAAGGAGCACCAAAGATCACTTTAGAATGATCATATTAACTATAAGATCAACTTGACATTTCCGTACTAAATCATCTTTAACTTTTAATTTAGTGTTTAGAATGACACGAATCCAATGTCAACGTTAAGCTAGCTAAAATTTCTATATTGTGATAAAATATAAGACCAAAATAGCTACGATAAAGTCTCCAAGTAATCCAATCTAACCCAAACTGCATGATGCCATGCATTATGCTTGATTTGTAAACCTTTGCTCCATGAGCAACAATGATCAGTTTAGAATGATCATTTTACCTGGCTGATCAACTTGACATGTCCGCACTCAATCATCTTTAACTTTTGATTTAGAGTTCAACGAATCCAAAGCCCATGTTAATCTAGCTCAATTTTTTATATTGTGACAAAATTTAAGACCAAAATAGCTACGAGAAAGCATCAGTGATCAGGTAATCCAATCTATCCCAAACTGCGTGATGGCATGCATTATGCTTCGTTTATAAAGCTTTCTTCAATTAGCACCAGTGATCAGTTTAGAATGATCAGTTTAAGTGGCTAATTAGCTTGACATGTCCGCACTAAATCAGCTTTAACTTTTAATTCAAAGTCCAGAATGACACGAATCCAACGCCCATGTTAAGCTACCTCAACTTTATATATTGTGAGAAAATTTAAGACTTAAATAACTAGGACAAAGCCTCCAATCCCAAATTGTGTGATGCCAAGCATTATGTTTCATTTCTAAACCTTTGCTCAAGGAACAACAATGATCGATTTAAAATGATCATTTTAACTGGCCAATCAAGTTGACATGTCCGCACTAAATTTTCTTTAACTTTTGATTCTGAGTTCATAATGGCACGAATCCAATGCCCACCTTAAGCTTGCTCGATTTTCTATATTGTCACAAAATTTAAGACAGAAGTAGCTACGACAATGCCACCGAGTAATTGAATCTATCCCAATCTGAGTGATGCCATGCATTATGCTTCATTTCTAAACCTTTGCTCAACGACCACCAATGATCACTTTAGAATGATCAATATAACTGGCCAATCAACTTGACATGTATGCACTAAATCGTCTATAACTTTTGACTTAGAGTTTATAATGACTCGAATCCAACGCCCACGTTAACCTATCTCAATTTTCTATATTGTGACAAATTTAAGACCAAAAATAGCTCCGGCAAAGCCTCCAAGAAATCATATATGTGCCAAACTGTCTGATACCATGCATTATGCTTCAGTTGTAAACCTATTCTCAATGAGCAGCAATGATCAGCTTAAAATGACCAATTTAATTGGCCGATCAACTTGACATGTCCACACTAAATCGTATTTAACTTTTGTTTTGGAGTTTTGAAGGACACAAATCCAACGCCCACTTTAATCTACATCAATTTTCCATATTTTGATAACATTTGAGAGTGAAAGAGCTAGGCAAAGCCTCAAAGTAATACACTCTATCTTAAACTGCGTGATACCATGCATTATGCTTCATTTATAAGCTTTTAGTCAAGGAGCACCAATGAGCAGTTTAGAAGGATAATTTTAACTGGCTAATCAACTTGACATGTCTACACTAAATCATCCATAAATTTTGATCGGAGTTAAAAATGACACGTGTCCAGCATCCACGTTAAGATAGCTCAATTTTCTATATAGTGACAAAACTAAAGACCAAAACAAATACCATAAAGCCTCCAAGTCTGCGTGAGGCAATGCATTATATTGTAAACCTTTGCTCAATGAGCACAAAGTCTCAGTTTAGAATGATCAATTTAATGGGCCAATCAACTTGATATTTCCACACTAAATCGTCTTTAACTGTTGATTTAGAGCTAAAAATTACATGAATCCAATGCGCACGTTAGGCTAGATCAATTTTCCATATTGTGACAACAATTGAGACTGAAAGAGCTAGGCAAAGCCTCAAAGTAATCCAATCTATCTTAAACTGCGTGATGCCATGCATTATGTTTCATTTATATGCCTTTACTCATGGGGCACCAATGATCAACTTAGAATGGTCATTTTAAATGGCCGATCAACTTGACATGTCAGCGCTAAATCGTCCATGACTTTTGATTGAGAGTTCAGAATGACAAGAATCAAACAACCACGATAAGCTAGCTCAATTTTCTACATTGTGACAAAATTTTCTATACCTTGACAAAATTTAAGAGCGAAATAGATACGAAAAGTCTCCAAGTAGTCCATGTATCCCAAGCTGCGTGATGCTATGCATTATGCTTCATTTATACACCTTTTCTCAAGGAACACCAATTATCAGTTTAGAATGATCATTTTAAGTGGCTGATAAACTTGACATGTCCGCACTAAATTTTCCATAACTTTTCATTCAGAGTTCAGAATTACACGAATCCAATGCCCACATTAAGCTAGCTCAATTTTCTATATTGTGATAAAATTAAAGGCCAAAATAGCTACGACAAAGTCTCCAAGTAATCCATTCCATCCCAAACTGTGTGATGCCATGCATTATGCTTCCTTTGTAAACCTTTTCTCAATGAGCACCAACGATCAGTTTAGAATGACCATTTTAACTGGCTGATCAACTTGAATGTCTGCACTAAATCGTCTTCAACCTTTGATTTAGAGCTCAAAATGACACGAATGCAACGCCCATGTTAGGCTAGCTCAATTTTCCAAATTGTGACAACAATTCAGACAGATAGAGCTTGGCAAAGCCTAAAAATAATCCAATCTATCTTAAACTGCGAGATGCCATGCATTATGTTTCATTTATATGCCTTTACTCAAGGAGCACCAATGATCAATTTATAATGATCATTTTAACTGGCCGATCAACTTGACATGTGGGCACTAAATCGTCAATAACTTTTGATTCAGAGTTCAGAATGACAAGAATCCAACGTCCACGATAAGCTACCTCAATTTTCTATATAGTGACAAAATTTAAGAGTGAAATAGATAGGAAAAATGTTTCAAGTAACCCAATGTATCCAAAACTGTTTGATGCTATGCATTATGCTTCATTTATACGCTTTTTCTCAAGGAACACCAATGATCAGTTTAGAATGATCATTTTGATGTGGCCGATTAACTTGAAATGTCCGCATTTAATTTTCCATAACTTTTCATTCAGATTTCAAAATTACACGAATCCAATGCCCACGTTAAGTTAGCTCAATTTTCTATTTTGTGAAAAAAAATTTAAGCCCTAAATAGATACGACAAAGTCTCCAAATAATCTAATCTATCCCAAACTTTGTGATGTATGCATTATGCTTCCTTTGTAAACCTTCTCTCAATGAGCACCAATGATCAGTTTAGAATGATCATTTTAACTGGCCGATCAACATGACATGTCCGCACTAAATCATCCGTAATTTTTTATTTAGAGTTCAGAATGAGTCGAATCGAACGCCCACATTAAACTACCTAAATTGTATATATTGTGACAAAATTTAAGACCGAAATAACAACGGCAAAGCCTCCATATAATCCAATCAATCCCAAAATGCGAGGTTCCATGATGCGAGGTTCCATGCATTATACTGCATTTTTAAACCTTTACTCAATGAGCACCAATAATATATTTGGAATGATCAATTTAATTGGCCGATCAACTTGACATGTCCGCATTAAATCGTCTTTAACTTTTGATTCAGAGTTCAGAATGACACGAATCCAACGCCCATATTAAGCTAGCTCAATTTTCTATATTGTGATAAAATTTAAGACTGAAAGAGCTAGAAAAAGCCTTAAAGTAATCCAATTTATCTAAAACTTCGTTAATTCATGCATTATGCGTCATTTATAAGCATTTACACAAGGAGCACCAATGATCTGTTTAGAATGATCATTTTCACTGGCCGATCAACTGGACACGTCCGGACTAAATCGTCCATAACTTTTGAATCAGAGTTCAGAATGACACCAATCCAACCCATGTTAAGCTAGCTCAATTTTCCATATTGTGACAACATGTGAGACCGAAAGAGCTAGGCAAAGCCTCAAACTAATCCAATCTATCTTAAACTGTATGATGACATGCATTATGCTTCATTTATGTGCTTTTACTCAAGGAGCACCTATGATTAATTTAGAATGATCATTTACACTGGCCAATCAACTTGACATGTCCGCACTAAATCGTCTTTAACTTTTGATTCATAGTTAAGAATGACACTAATCCAACACTGACGTTAAGCTAGCTCAATTTTATATATTGTGACATCATTTAAGATCGAAATAGCTATGACAAAGCATCTAAGTAATCCAATCTATCCCAAACCACGTGATTCCATGCATTATGCTTCATTGTAAAACATTTGCTCAATGAGCACGAATGATCAGTTTAGAATTATCATTTTAACTAGCTGATCAACTTGACATGTCCGCACGAAATCATTTTTAACTTTTTGATTTAGAGCTCAAAATTACATTAATCCAACGTCCACGTTAAACTAGCTTTTCCATATTGTGACAACATGTCAGACTCAAAGAGCTAGGCAAAGCCTTAAAGTAATCCAATCTATCTTAAATTGCGTGATGCCATTCATTATGCTTTATTTTTAAACCATTGCTCAATGAATACCAATGATCAATTTAGAATTATCAATTTAACTGGCCAATCAACTTCACATATCCGCACTAAATTGTCTATAACATTTGATTCAGATTTTAGAATGACTCCAATCCAACCCCCACATTAAGGTAAGTCAATTCTCAATATCGTGACAGATTTAAGACTGAAATAGCTACGGCAAAGCCTCCAAGTAATCCAATCTATCGCAAACTGCGTGATCCCATGCATTATGCTTTATTTGTAAACCTTTGCTCAATGAGCACCAATGATTAGTTTAGAATGACCAATTTAACTATCTGATCAACTTGACTTGTCTGCATTAAATCGTCTTTAACTTTTGATTTAGAGTTCAAAATGACATGAATCCAATGCGCACATTAGCCTAGCTCAATTTTCCATATTGTGACAACATTTGAGACTGAAAGAGCTAGGAAAAGCCTCAAAATAATCCAATCTATCTTAAACTTCGTGATGTCATGCATTATGCTTCATTTATAAGCCACTACACAAGGAGCACCAATGATCAGTTTAGAATGATCATTTGCAATGGTCAATCAACTTGACATGTCCACACTAAATCGTCCATAACTTTTGATTCAGAGTTCAGAATGACACAAATCCAACGCCCATGTTAAGCTAGCTCAATTTTCTATATTGTGACAACATTCAAGATCGAAATAGATACGACAAAACTTTTAAATAATCCAATCAATCCCAAACTGTGGGATTCCATGCATTATGCTTCAATTGTAAATCTTTTCTCAATGAGCACCAATGATCACTTTAGAATGATAATTTTAACTAGCTGATCAACTTGACATGTCAGCACTACATCATCTTTAACTTTTAATTTAGAGCTCAAAAAGACATGAATCCAACGGTCACTTAAGCTAGCTCAATTTTCCATATTGTGACAAAATTTGAGATTGAAAGAGCTAGGCAAAGCCTCAAAGTAATCCAATTTATCCTAAATTTCGTGATGCCATGCAATATACATCATTTATAAGCCTTACTTAAGGAGCACCAATGATCAGTTTAGAATGATCATTTTAACTAGCCCATAACCTTGACATGTCCGCATTGAGACGTCCATAACTTTTGATTCTGTGTTCAGAATGACCCGAATCCAACAACCATGTTCAGCTAGCTCAATTTTCTATATTGTGACAAAATTTAAGACCCAAATAGCTACGAAAAAGTCTCCAAGTAATCCAGTCCATCACAAACTGCGTGATGCTATGGATTATGCTTCATTTATACGCCTTTTCTCAAGGAGCACCAATGATCAGTTTAGAATGATTATTTTAACTAGGCGATCAACTTTATATGGCCGATCACAAACTGCGTGATGCTATGGATTATTCTTCATTTATACCCTTTTTCTCAAGGAGCACCAATGATCAGTTTAGAATGATTATTTTAACTAGGCGATCAACTTTATATTGCCGATCAATTTTTATACACTGTGACAAAATCTACGACAAAGCTTCCAAGTAATCGAATCTATCGTAAACTGTGTGATTCCATGCATTATATGCTTCATTTGTAAACCTTTACTCAAGGAGCATCAGTGATCAGTTTAGAATGATCATTTTAACTAGCTGACCACTTGACATGTTCTCACTAAATTGTCTTTAACATTTGAGTTAGAGCTCAAAATGACAAGAATCCAACACCCACGTTAATCTAGCTCAATTTTCAATATTGTGACAACATTTGAGACTAATAGAGCTACGACAAAACCTCGAAGTAATCCAATCTATCCCAAACGGTGTGATACCTTGCATTATGCTTCATTTATAAACCTTTGCTCAATGAGCACCAATTACTAGTTTAGAATGATCAATTTAAATGGCCGATCAAGTTGACATGTCTGTATTAAATTGTGTTTATTTTTTGATTCGGAGTTTAAAATGACAAGAATACAACGCCCAAGTAAAGTGACCTCTGTTTTCTATATAGTGACAAAATTTATGACCAAAATAACTATGCCAAAGCCTCCAAGTAATCCAACTATCACAAACTGTGTTATGCCATGCAATATGCTTCATTTGTAAACATTTGCTCAATGAACACCAATGATCAATTTAGAATGATCAATTTAACTGGCCCATCAACTTGACATGTCCGTACTAAATCGTCATTAACTTTCGATTCATAGTTCAAATGACACGAATCCAGCGCCCACGTTAACCTAGCTTAATTTTCGTTATTATTACAAAATTTAGACTGAAATAGCTACGACAAATCCTCCAAGTAAAACAATCTATCCTAAACTGCGTGATGCCATGCAATATGCTTCATTTGTAAACCTTTGCTCAAGGATCACCAATTATCAGTTTAGAATGATCAATTTAACTAGCCGATCAACTTGACATGTCCGCATTAAACCGTCTTTAACTTTTGATGTAGAACTCAAAATGACATAAATCAAAGCCCACGTTAAGCTAGCTCAATGTTCTATATTGTGACAACATATGAGACTGAAAGAGCTAGGCAAAGCCTCAAACTAATCCAATCTATCCTAAACTGTGTGATGCCATGCATTATGCTTCATTTATAAGCCTTTACCCAAGGAACACAAATGATCAGTTTAAAATGACCAATTTAACTGGCCGATCAACTTGACATGTCTGCATTAAATCATATTTAACTTTTGGTTCAGAGTTTTGAATGACACAAATCCAACGCCCAAGTAAAGCAAGCTCAGTTTTCTATATTATGACTAAATTTAGGACCAAAATCGATATCAGAAACCCTCCAAGTAATCCAATATATCCCAAACTGTGTGATGTCATTCATTACGCTTCATTTGTAAAGAGTTGCCTAATGAGAACCAATGATCAGATACAATGATCATTTTAACAAGCCGATCAACTTGACATATCAACACTAAATCGTCTGTAACATTTGATTTAATGTTCAGAACGGCACGAATCACACGCACACATTAAGCTACCTCAATGTTCTATATTGTGGAAAATTTAAGACCAAAGTAGCTATGACAAAGCCTCCAAGTAATCCCATCCATCCAAACTGTGTGATGACATGCATTATGCTTCATTTGCAAACATTACCTCAAAGAGCTCCAATGATCATTTTAGAATGATCAATTTAACTGGCCGATAACCTTGAGACATCCACACAAAATAATATATAACTTTTGATTCAGAGTTCCGAATGACCGGAATCAAACGCCTATGTTAAACTAGATCAATTTTCTATATTGTATCAAAATATAAAATCTAACTAGCTACGACAAAATCTCCAAGTAATCCAATCTTTCCAATACTGCATGATGCCATGCATTATGCTTCATATTTAAACCTTTACTCAATGAGCACCAATTATTAGTTACAAATGATCATTTTAACTAGCCGATCAACTTGACATGTCTGAACTAAATCGTGTTTAACTTTTCATTGAGAGTTTATAAAGACACGAATCTGATGCCCAAGTAAAGCTAGTTTAATTTTCTATATTGTGACGAAGTTTAACAACAAAATAGCTACGACAAACCCTCCAAGTAATCCAACCTATCCCAAACAGCGTGATACCATGCAATATGCTTCATTTATACGCCTTTACTCAAGGGTCACCAATGATCAGTTAAGAATGATCATTTTAACTAGCTGATCAAATTGACATGTTTGCACTAAATTGTCTTTAACTTTTGATTTAGAGCTCAAAATAACATGAATCCAACACCAATGTTAAACTAGCTCAATTTTCTATATTGTGAAAACATTTAAAACCGAAAGCATCCAAGTAATCCAATATATCCAATACTGCATGACGCCATGCAATATGCTTCAATTGTAAGCCTTTGCTCAATGAGCACCAATTATCAGTTTAGAATGATCAATTTAACTGGCCGATCAACTTGACATGTCCACATCAAATCGTCTTCAACTTTTGATTCAAAGTTTAGAACGACAAGAATCCATTGCCCAAGTAAAGCTAACTCAATTTTCTATATTGTGATAAAATTTAAGACCGAAATAGCTGCGACAAAGCCTCCAAGTGGTCCAATCTATCCCAAACTGTGTGATGTCATGCATTATGCTTCATTTATATGTCTCTACTCAAAGGATCCCCAATGATCAGTTTATAATGATCGCTTTAACTAGCTGATTAACTTGACATGTCCGTACTAAATCGTCTTTAACTTATGATTTAGAGCTCCAAATGACATGAATGCAATGCCCACGTTGAGCTACCTCGATTTTATATATTGTGACAGCATATGAGACTGAAAGAGCTAGGCAAAGCCTCAAAGTAATCCAATTTATTCTAAACTACGTGATGCAATGCATTATGATTCATTTATAAGCCTTTACTCAAGGAGCACCAATGATCAGTTTACAATGATCAATTTAAATGGCTGATCAACTTGACATGTCCGCACTAAATCGTATTTAACTTTTGATTCAGAGTTGAGAATGATGGAAATCAAACGCTCATGTTAAGCTAGCTCAATTTTCTATATTGTGATAAAATTTAAAACCGAAATAACTAAAACAAAGCATCTAAGTAATCCAATCTATCCAATATTGCATGATGCCATGCATTATGCTTCATTTGTAAACTTTTGCCCAATGACCACCAATTATTAGTTTAGAATGATCAATTTAACTGTCCGATCAACTTAACATGACAGCACTAAATCGTCTTTAACTTTTCATTGAGATTTTATAAAGACACGAATCTAACGCCCAAGTAAAGCTAGTTTAATTTTCTATATTGTGACAAAATTTAACACCGAAATAGCTACTACAAACCCTCCAAGTAATCCAACCTGTCCCAAACTGCGTGATACCATGCATTATGCTTCATTTATACGCCTTTACTCTAGGGTCACCAATGATCAGTTTAGAATGATCATTTTAACTAGCTGATCAAATAGACATGTTCGCACTAAATCGTCTTTAATTTTTGATTTAGAGCTCAAAATTACATGAATCCAACACCCACGTTAAACTAGCTCAAGATTCTATATTGTGACAAAATTTAAAACCGAAATAAGTACGATAAAGCCTCCAAGTAATCCAATATATCCAATACTGCATGATACCATGCAATATGCTTCAATTGTAAAACTTTTCTCAATGAGGACCAATTATCAGTTTAGAATGATCAATTTAACTGGCCGATCAACTTGACATGTCCACATAAAATCGTCTTCAACTTTTGATTCAGAGTTTAGAAAGACAAGAATCCATTGCCCAAGTAAAGCTAACTCAATTTTCTATATTGTGACAAAATGTAAGACCGAAATAGCTACGACAAAGCCTCCAAGTGATCCAATCTATCCCAAACTCTGTGATGTCATGCATTTTGCTTCATTTATATGTCTCTACTCAAAGGATCCTCAATGATCAGTTTAGAATGATCATATTAACTAGCTGATCAACTTGACATGTCCGTACAAAATCGTCTTTAACTAATGATTTAGAGCTCCAAATGACATGTATGCAATGCCGACGTTGAGCTAGCTTGATTTTTTATATTGTGACAGCATATGAGACTGAAAGAGCTAGGTAAAGCCTCAAAGTAATCCAATCTATCCTAAACTACGTGATGCGATGCATTATGGTTCATTTATAAGCCTTTAATCAAGGAGCACCAATGATCAGTTTGGAATGATCAATTTAAATGGCCGATCAACTTGACATGTCCGTACTAAATCGTATTTAACTTTTGATTCAAACTTCAGAATGACCGAAATCAAACGCCCACATTAAGCTAGCTCAATTTTCTATATTGTGACAAAATTTAAAACCGAAATAACTACAACAAAGCATCTAAGTAATCCAATCTATCCAATCCCGCGTGATGCCATGCATTATGCTTCATTTGTAAACTTTTGCCCAGTGACCACCAATTATTAGTTTAGAATGATCAGTTTAACTGTCCGATCAACTTAACATGACCGCACTAAATCGTCTTTAACTTTTCATTGAGAGTTTATAAAGACACGAGTCTAACACCCAAGTAAAGCTAGTTTAATTTTCTATATTGTGACAAAGGTTAACACCAAAATAGCTATGACAAACCCTCCAAGTAATCCAACCTATCCGAAACTGTGTGATATCATGCATTATGCTTCATTTATACGCCTTTACTTAAAGGTCACCAATGATCAGTTTAGAATTATCATTTTAACTAGCTGATCAAATTGACATGTTCGCACTAAATCGTCTTTAACTTTTGATTTAGAGCTCAAAATGACATGAATCGAACACCCACGTTAAACTAACTCAATTTTCTATATTGTGACAACATATGAGACTGAAAAAGCTAGGAAAAGCCTCAGTGTAATCCAATCTATCCTAAACTGTGTGATGATGGGCCTTATGCTTCATTTATAAGCCTTTACGCAAAGAGCATTGATGATCAGTTTAGAATAGTCAGTTTACCTGGCCGATCAACTTGATGTTTCAGCACTAAATCGTCTTTTACTTCTGATTGAAAGTTCAAAATGACACGAATCCAACGCTCACGTTAATCTAGCACAATTTTCTATATTGTAACAAAATTTAAGACTAGAATAGATAGGACAAAGCCTCCAAGTAATCCAATATATCAAAAACTACATGATGTTCTGCATTATGTTTCATTTGTAAACTATGCTCAACGAGCACAATGGATTAGTGTAGAAAGATCAATTTAACAGCCGATAAACATGACATGTGAGCACGAAATTGTCTTTAACTCTTGATTGAAAATTCAGAATGACACGAATCCAATGTCCAAGTAAAGCTACCTCAATTTTCTATATTTTATTAAAAAAATAGACCGAATTAGCTACGACAAAACCTCCAAGTAATCCAATCTATTCCAAACTACGTGATGTCATGCATTAGGCTTCATTTGTAAACCTTTGCTCATTGAGCACCAATTATCAGTTTAGAATGATCATTTTTACTGGCCAATCAACCTGACTTGTCCGCAATAAATCGTTGGTTACTTTTTATTTATAGTTCGGAAGAGACGACTCCAACGCCCACATTATACTAGCTCAATTCTTTATATTGTGACAAAATTTAAGACCGAAATAGTTATGACAAAGCCTCCAAGTAATCCAATCTATCCCAAACTGCGTGATGCCATACAGTATGCTTCATTTGTAAACCTTAGCTAAATGAGCACCAATGATCATTTTAGAATGATCAATTTACCTGGCCGATCAACTTGACATGCCCGCACTAAATCGTCTTTAACTTTTGATTCAGAGTTCAGAATGACACGAATCGAACACCCATGTTAAGCTAGCTTAAGTTTCTATATTGTGACAAAATTAAAGACCGAAATAGTGAGGACAAAGCCTCCGGGTAATCCAATCTATGCCAAACTGCGTGATGCCATGCAATATATTCTCAATGAGCACCAATTATCACTTTAGAGTGATCAATTTAACTGGCCGATCAAGTTCATATGTCCGCACTAAATCGTCTTTAACTTTTGATTCAGAATTTTGAATGACATGAATCCAATGCCCAATTAAAGCTAGCTTAATTTACTATATTATGAGAAAATTTAAGATCGAAATGGCTACGACAAAGCCTACAAGTGATTCAATCTATCCCAAACTGCGTGATGCCATGTATTATGCACCAATGATCAGTATAGAATGATCAATTTAACTGGTCGATCAACTTTACATATCCGCACTAAATCGTCTTTAAGTTTTGATTCAGAGTTCAGAATGACAGGAGTCAAACACGCAAGTTAAGCTATCTCAATATTCTATATTGTGATAAAATTTATGATCGAAATAGCTACGACAAAAACTCCAAATAATCTAATATATCCCAAACTACGTGATGCCATATATTATGCTTCATTTTTATACCTTTGCTCAATGAGAACCAGTGATTAGTTTAGAAAGATCAATTTAACTAGACGATCAACATGACTTGTGCGCACAAAATCGGCCTTAACTTTTGATTGAGAGTTCAGACTGACATGGATCCAACACCCAAGTAAAGCTAGCTCATTTTTCTATATTGTGAAAATATTTAAGACCGAAATAGTTATGACAATGCCTCAAAGTAATCGAATATATCTCAAACTGCATGATAGAATGCATTATGCTTTATTTGTAAGCCTTTGCCCAATGAGCACCAATGATCAGGTTAGAATGGTCATTTTAAGTGGCCAATCAATTACATGTCTGCACTAAATCGTCTGTAACTTTTGATTTAGAGTTCAGAATGACACGAATCCAACGCCACACTAAGCTGCCTCAATTTTCAATATTGTGACAAAATTTAAGATCGAAGTAGCTATGAAAAATCCTCCATGTAATCCAATCTATCCGGAACTGCGTGATGCCATGCAGTATGCTTCATTTGTAAACCTTAGTTTAATGAGCACCAATGATCAGTTTAGAATGATTAATTTAACTCGCCGATCAACTTGACATGTCCACATCAAATCGTGACAAAATGTAAGAATGAAATAGCTACGACAAAGCCTCCAAATAACTCCCGACGGGTTTGTGATAAATGTAGCCATCGACAAATGCCGACGAATATTCGATACCGATAATCCGTCAACAATTACCGATGTATTTGCAATTGATTTAGTCCGTCGGGCCGTCGATGACTTCCGATGACATGTGCCGCCAGGAATGATACCGATGATACATGGTGTCGGAAACTACCGACGCACACCCAATGGTGTATAGCTGTCGGTATATCCCTACGGTTTTCAGCCGTCGGGATGGAACCGATGACATCACAATAAAATAATCTTCCTGACGGATTAGCGATTACGCTATCGGTGGGACCAGTATCAATTTCCGACGACTCCTTCCGTTTGAATTAACCAAACCGTTGAAAAAAATTAATAATTATTTTTAAAAACTATATATTAAATATTTAAAAAATATATATATTTATTTTTAAAATAAAATTTTAAATTATTAAATTTAATAAATACAATGTTTAATAAAAATATTAAAAAAATTAAATATAAATAATATTTCAAATTATAAATATAATAATATTTAAATTCTAATTATTTTCAAATCTACAAATTACATCGGATGAGGAGAAGAATGAGGAAAAAATTCTTTTGAATAATCCGGGAATTTGGTTTTCATAAAATCTAAAAAATATTTTAGCTTGATCATCTCTATCTCCATAGCCGCCATTTTTTGTTTGAGTTGTACGTTCTTCTCATTTCCAGCCGCGGATGTTGCACCACTAGTATCTGCAACTCTCTCGACTTCGGGATGATGACCCTTACAAAATGGTACTTCCTGTCAAATCAAACAAATATTATAATATTAAATATAAAAATAAATAAAAAGAGAAATCAAACTTACATCAATAACCAGACGGTTAATCTCAGAATGAGGTAATTTGGCGAACGAAGATGAACAACCAACTTAAGACTGCTGAGACAAAATATCACTTTTTTTCTTTTTCACATTTTCGATGATCTCACTAACGAGACCATCTTGGATGCGACCAGTATTTTTGTTCGTATGGACGGCCTAAAGAAGTTACAAGATATCTGGAGGCGCTCTAAATTCTTGTACCTAAATATAAATATATACTAAAATAATATTTAAAATTTTCAAATAATAATAAATAAAATTAATATAATAATAAAATTTAACAATTGATCGGCTCGTATTAGAAAACTAGTCGATCCAGCATTGTGAATGTAAATGCCTTTGCCTCCTCGGTCGCTCTTCCGGTTTCTCGAAGTAGTCGTCTAGATGGCCTCATCGCTGGAAGATTCCCAATAACAAATAAAATTGTTCTAAACCGACTCATTCAACCCTTTTGGTTTGTCTTTTCCCTTTTTCCACTTTTGTTTTCACTCGTTCATGTGGCGTGAAAATTATACTGTGGCCTATTTTTGAAAAGCTTCTTCTACTAATTTTTTGTTCATGGGATCCCATGTAAATTCTTGCTGTGAAATTTACTTATATATTACTAAAATATATTTAAAACAATTACATATGTAAAATTAAATTAACGTACCGCAAACGTTCTGAACCAAATGTGACGTTCTTCGTACGGAATATCTCTAAATTTTTTATATGGTTCGATCAAAAGAGAATGAATCATCTTTAATATATAATTTCTTATTTCGTTGTTTGAAATACCAAATCTACGAATTTTTATTAGAATAACGTTAAAATAATTATTTTAAATATAATTATAGCAAATTTAATATACCATGTAGAATTCTCTTGATGCCTCGGATCGAGAAAAGTAAGAAGTTCATGATCAGACTACTGAACCAATTCTTCAATTGTCATTGGTATAAAAGAATCATTTCCAGATTCTGGAACTTGAGTTGGTATAAAACTCGAAATAGACGACAAATCACGTCGTTGGTACTGTTGATATGACCTTAAGAAATCATGATTGTGATGTTGTTCATGCATGTATATAAGCAAATTCATTTCTTAAAAATGTTTAAAAAAATTTCGTAAAATTTCTTAGTAATTTTTTATAAACGGTTTTAAAAATTTTAAAGCATCGGAGAAATAGATAATATTCTTAAGAAACAAATCCTAAACCTGAACATCTAATATGTGATTCTCAAAAACAAGCATACCATCTGCAATAAAAAAAGCACATCTAATATGTGACTCAGATGATCGTAGTTTATCTCCGAGAGAGTCAGTGATACATACACACGTGTAAGTATTATAATACACACACGTATTCAATTCAATTTTAACATATAGACAAGTGAAGAGAAAAATTAAGAGATAAAGTATTTTCATTGTTTTTTCCGTAAAACAACACTTAACAAAAACTGAATTTTTGAAAAACTGAATTCTCTAACATTTATAGATTCTATATGAAACAGTTTTTTTCGTAAAACAACACTTAACGATTTTTCGTAAAACAACACTTAACGATTTTTCGTAATATACCTATCAAAGTTCTTTCACGTCTATCATGGACTTATAATCCAGCTAAACACAACCTACCATTCCCAATATGCTGAGACAAGAAAGTAATATGATCAGCACATATATAGCTTTACGTGCAAACATACTAAAAACTCCATCTTTGTTAAACAAAAGCTTCGTTAGTTTGTTAAAATAAAATATTCTTCTGACTTTTTGGTTATGATCTTATTTTATTGGAAAAATGAGACCACACTAATAGAAATGAAACTTAAAATTTTAGTTCTTAAAAAATAAACATTCTTTTGAAAATTAGTTAATTGAAATAAAACACATAATAATTAAATAGAACTTGAGATAAGAGTTCATAGGGAGATTGGAGAGATTTGTAATCAAAATAAAACACATAATATTTAAGTTCGAACAGGGAAACACACAAGATCTGTGAGAATCTATACCTAATATTATCAAAGCTATATATCATGAACACGACGATGAAGCAAAGATTGATTATGCTCAACATCCTATTTCTACAAGTAACCACTTCGAGATCACCCGATCATAGACAATAGAACACAATACACCTCAAATCAATAATTTCTGGATAGTGAACTTATAATATTTCACGAAGAACAACGTTGTATACAATTTCACAAGATTGAGATGATATACCATTATTACAAGTTGTTTGTGAGTTTCATTTGTGATGACTCTTAAAAGCATATCCACGAGTGCAGTACATTGGATAAGATTTTGTAATAAATGTAGGAACACTCACCAACTCAACTAACCATGTGGGAAACGTTATCTCCCTTGAAGGACCCGTAGTAACCTGCAAAATAATTGAGTGCACTCAACTATATTGTTATATATATATATATATAAATATGATTATTAAAAATTACATTTTGGTAACAGTGACATAAAAATGCAACCATCTTGCAAATTCGATCTTTTTTAGTTCTACCAACTCATTCTCTGTGTAATTTGAATAATGAATACGTATTTGATCTATGTATAACCTGTTAATTATAAACAAAGTTATTAAAAATAAATTATAATAACATTCAATTCAAATTTTTTTATTGAATATACCTTTCATATTCCAAAGCGTCATCACAATTTGTCAAAATATACAAATGCAAGTGGACGTGTTCCTCCCCTGATAGGCGTTTTGATTGAGAGTTTAGAATGACACGAATCCAACGCCGAAGTAAAGCTAGCTCAATTTTTTATATTGTGACAAAATTTAAAACTAAAATAGCTACGACAAACCCTCCAAGTGATCGAATATATCCCAAACTGCATGATGCCATACATTATGCTTCATTTGTAAACCTTTGTTCAATGAGCACCAATTATCAGTTTGAACTAGCTTTACTTGAGCGTTGGATTCTTGTCATTCTAAACTTTAAATCAAAATCTAAAGACGATTTTGTGCGGACATGTCAAGTTGATAGAATGATCAACTCAACTGGCCGATCAACTTAACATGTCTACATTAAATCGTCTTTAGATTTTGATTTAGAGTTTAGAATGACAAGAATCCAACGCCCAAGTAAAGCTAGTTCAATTTTCTATATTGTGATAAAATTTAAAACCAAAACAGCTACGACAAAGCCTCGAAGTGATACCATGCATTATGCTTCGTTTATACGGTTTTACTCAAGGATCATCAGTTTAGAATGATCATTTTAACTAGTTGATGAACTTGACATGTTCGCACTAAATTGTCTTTAACTTTTGATTTTGAGCTCATAATGACACGAATCAAATGCCCACACTAAGGTAGCTCAATTTTTCCATATCGTGACAAATTTTAAAACCGAAGTAGCTATAAAAAAGCGTCAAAGTAATCCAGTTTATCCCGAACTGCATGATACCATGCATTATGCTTCATTTATAAGCCTTTACTCAATGAGCACCAATGATCAGTTTAGAATGATCAATTTTACTGGCCCATCAACTTGACATTACCGCAATAAATCATCTTTAAGTTTTGATTAAGAGTTCATAAGGACATGAATCCAACGCCCACGTTAAGGTAGCTCAATTTTCTATATTGTGACAAATTTTAAGACTGAAATAGCTACGACAAATCCTCAAAATAATCCAATCAATCCTAAATTGCGTGATGCCATGCATTGTGCTTCATTTATAAGCCTTTACTCAAGGAGCACCAATGATTAGTTTAGAGTGATCATTTTAACTTGCCGATCAACTTGACATATCCGCACTAAATTGTCTGTAACTTTTGATTTAGAGTTCAGAATGACACGAATCCAACACCCACATTAAGCTAGCTATATATTCTATATTGTGACAAAATTTTAGTTTGAACTAGCTACAACAAAGCCTCAAAGTAATCCAAAATCTATCGCAAACTGGGTGATGCCATGCATTATGCTTCATTTGTAAACTGTTTGCCAATGAGCACCGGTGATCAGTTTAGAATGATCAATTTAACTAGCCGATCAAAATGACATGTGCGCACTAAATTGTCTTTAGCTTTTGATTCAGAGTTCAGAATGACATGAATCCAACGCCAATGTTAAGCTAGCTCAATTTTCAACATTGTTGCAAAATCTATGGCCAAAATAGCTAAGACAAAATATTTAACTAATCCAGTCTATCACAAATAGTGTGATACCATCCATTATGCTTCATTTGTAAACATTTGCTCAATGAGCACCAATGATCAGTTTAAAATGATAATTTTAAATGTCTGGTAACCGTGACATGTCCACACTAAATCGTACGTAACTTTTTATTTAGAGTTCAAAATGACACGGATCCAACGCCCAAGTTAAGCTAGCTTAATTTTCTTTATTGTGGCAAAATTTAAGAGCGGAATAGCTATGACGAAAACTCTAAGTAATCCAATGATCTTAAACTGCGTGATGCCATGCATTTTGCTTCTTTTGTAAAACTTTGCTCAATAATCACCAATTATTAGTTTAGAATGAATAATTTAACTAGCCGATCAACTTGACATGTCCGCACTAAATCATCTTTAACTTTGATTAAGAGTTTAGAATGACATGAATCCAGCACCCCAGTAAATCTAGCTCAATTTTCTTTATTTTTACATAAATTAAAACTGAAATAGCCACGCCAATGCCTACAAGGAATCCAATCTATCCCAAACTACGTGATGCCATGTATTTTGCTTCATTTATACGCCTTTACTCAAGGAGCACCAATGATCAGTTTAGAGTGATCATTTTAACTTGCTGATCAACTTGACATGTCTACACTAAATCGTCTTTAACTTTTGATATAGAGCTCAAAATGACATGAATCCAAAGCCCACGTTAATCTAGCTCAATTTTCCATCTTGTGAAAATATTTGAGACTGAAAGAGATAGGCAAAGCCTCAAAATAAACCAATTTATCCTAAACTGTGTGATGCCCTGCATTATGCTTCATTTATAAGCTTTTACTCAATGAGCACCAATGATCCGTTTAGAATGATCATTTTAAATGGCAAATCAACTTGACATGGCCGCACTAAATCGACTGTAACTTTTGATTTAGAGTTCAGAATGATACGAATCCAACACTTAAGTAAATCTAGCTCAATTTTCTATATTGTCAAAAAATTTAAGATCGAAATAGGAACGACAAAGCCTCCAAGTAATCCAATCTATCCCAATCTGCGTATTATGCCATGCATTTAACTTCATTTATACGGCATTACTCAAGGATCACTAATGATAAGTTTAGAATGATCATTTTAACTAGCTGATCAACTTGACATGTCCGCACTAAATCGTCTTTAACTTTTGATTAAGAGCTCAAAATGACATGAATCCACGCCCACGTTAAGCTAGCTCAATTTTCAATATTGTGACAGCATTTGAGACTGAAGAGCTAGGCAAAGCCTCAAATCAATGCAATCAATCCTAAATTGTGTGATGTCATGCATTATGCTTCATTTATAAGCTTTTACTCATGGAGCACCAATGATCGGTTTGGAATGATCACTTTTACTGGCCCATCAACTTGACATGTCCGCAATAGATCGTCTTTAAGTTTTGATTAAGAGTTCATAATGACAGGAATCCAACGCCCATGTGAAGGTAGCTCAATTTTCTATATTGTGACAAAATTTTAGACCGAAATAGCTACGACAAAGCCTCAAAATAATCCAATCTATCCTAAAATGTTGGATGTCATGCATTATGCTTGATTTGTAAGTTTTTACTTAAGGAGAACCAATGCTAAGTTGAGAATGATCATTTTAACTTGTCGATTAACTTGACATATCCGTACTAAATCGTCTGTAACTTTTGATTTAAAGTTGAGAATGACACGAATCCAATGGCCACAATAAGCTTGCTAAATTTTCTATTGTGCCAAAATTTAAGATCAAAATAGCTATGAAACAGCCTCCATGTAGTCCAATCTATCCCAAACTGTGTGATACTATGCATTATGATTCATTTATACGCCTTTACTCAATGAGCAGCAATGATCAGTCTAGAATTATCATTTTAACTAGCTGCTCAAGTTGAAATGTTTGCACTAAATCGTCCTTAACTTCTGATTTATAGATCAAAATGACATGAGTTTAACGGCCATATTAATCTAGCTCAATTTTCCATATTGTGACAACATTTGAGACTGAAAGGGCTACGACAAAACCTCAAAGTAATGCAATCTATCCCAAACTGCATGATGAGATGCATTATGCTTCCTTTATAACTTTTTAATCAAGGAGCACCAATGATCAGTTTAGAATGATCATTTTAACTAGTCGATCAACTTGACATATCCGCACTAAATCGTCCGTAACTTTTGATTAAAGTTCTGAATGACACAAATCCTGAGCTCACATTAAGCTAGTTCACTTTTCTATATTGTGCCAAAGTTTAAGATCAAAATAGCTATGGCAAAACCTCCATGTAATCCAATCTTTCCCAAATTGCGTGATGCTATGCATTATGATTCATTTATACGCATTTTAGTCAATGAGCAGGATGATCATTTTAACTAGCTCATTAAGTTGACATGTCCGTAGTAAATTGTCTTTAACTTTTGATTTAGAGCTCAAAATGACATGAGTTCAACGCCCACGTTAAGCTTGATGAATCTTCCATATTGTGAAAAAATTTGAGACTCAGAGAGCTATGACAGAGCCAAAAAGTAATGCAATCTATCCCAAACTGCGTGATGCAATGCATCCTGCTTCATTTATAACCTTTTACTAAATGAGCACCAACTATCAGTTTAGAATGATCATTTAAACTGGTGAATCAACTTGACAATTCCACACTAAATCGTCTTAAACTTTTGATTTAAAATTCACAATTACACGAATGTAACGTCCACATTAAGCTAGCTTAATTTTCTATATTGTGCCAAAATTTAAGATCGAAATAGCTATGAAAAATCCTCCATGTAATCCAATCTATCCCAAACTGCATGATGCTATGCATTATGATTCATTTATACGCATTTACTCAATGAGAACCAATGATCAGTTTAAAATGATCATTTTAACTAACTGATCAACTTGACATGTCTGCACTACATAGTCTTTAACTTTTGATTTAAAGCTCAAAATGACATGAGTTCAACACCCACGTTAACCTTGCTCAATTTTTCATATTGTGACAACGTTTGAAACTGAAAGAGCTACAACAAACCCTCAAAGTAATGCAATTTATCCCAAACTGCGTGATGCTGAATGATGCTTCATTTATAACCTTTTAACACTCAAGGGGCACCAATGATGTGTTTAGAATGATCATTTTAACGGGTCGATATTGTAACTTTTGATTTTAAAATTCAAAATGACACGAATCCAACACCCACATTTCTATAATGTGCCAAAGTTTAAGATCAAAATAGCTATGACAAAGCCTGCATGTAATCCAATCTACCCCAAACTGCGTGATGCTATGTATTATGATTCATTTATACGCATTTACTCAATGAGCACCAGTGATCATTTTAGAATGATCATGTTAACTAGTTGATTAACTTGATATGTCTGTTCTAAATCGTCTTTAACTTTTGATTTACAGCTCATAATGACATGAATCCATTGCCCACAATAAGTTAGCTCAATTTCCATATTGTGACAAAATTCGAGGCTGAAAGAGCTACAACAAAGAGTCCAAATAATCCAATATATCCCAAACTGCGTGATGTAACGCATTATGCTTCATGTATAAGCCTTTACTCAAAGAGCAGCAATAATAAGTTTAGAATGATCATTTTATCTGGTCGATCAACTTGACATGTCCGCACTAAATCGTCCGTAACTTTTGATTTAAAGTTCAGAATGACACGAATCCAATGCCCATGTTAAGCTAGCTCTGTTTTCTATATTGTGCAAAAATTTCATACCGAAATAGCTTCGACAAAGCCTCCAAGTCATACGATCTATAAACCTTCCTTCAAGGAACATGAATGGTTAGATTAGAATGATCATTTTAACTAGCTCATCAACTTGGCATAACCGCACTAAATCATCTTTTAACTTTTGGTTTAGAGCTCAAATGACATGAATCAACCCCCCCCCCACACGTTAAGCTAGCTCAATTTTCCATAATGTGACAACATTTGAGATTGAAAGAGCTACAATTAAGCCTCCAAGTAATCAAATGTATCCAAACTGAGTGATGCCGTGCAATTACGCTTCATTTATAAACCTTAACCCAAGGAGCACAAATGATTAGTTTAGAATGATCATATTAACTGGCCGATCAATTTGACATGTCCGCACTAAACCTTTGGTAACTTTTGAATTAGATTATAGAATGACACGAATCCAACGCCGACATTAAGTTAGCTCAATTTTCTATATGGTGGCAAAATTTAAAACAGAAATAGCTATACAAAATGCGTGATGCCATGCATTATGCTTCATTTACTAAAGGAGCCCTAATGATCAGTTTAGAATCATCATTTTAACTAGCGGGTCAACTTGACATGTCCGCACTAAATCGTCCATAACTTTTTATTTAAAGTTCAGAATGACACGAATCCAATGCCCATGTTAAGCTAGCTCAGTTTTCTATATTGTGACAAAATTTAAGACCGAAATTGCTATGAAAAAACCTACAAGTAATCCAATCTATCCCAAACTACGTGATGCTATGCATTATGATTCAGATGTACGCTTTACTGAATGGGCACCAATGATCAGTTTAGAATGATCATTTTAACTAGCTGATCAACTTGATATGTCCACACTAAATCATTTTTAACATTTGATTTGGAGCTCAAAATGACATGAGTCCAACGCCCACCTTAAGTTAGATCAATTTTCGATATTGTGACAACATTTGAGATTGAAAAATTACGACAAATCCTCCAAGTAAACCAATATATCCAAACTGCGTGATGCCATGCATTATGCTTCATTTGTAAGCCTTTAATCAAGAAGCACCAATGGTGCGTTTAGAATGATCATTTTAGTAGCTGATCAAATTTACATGTCTGCACTAAATCGTCTTTAACAATTGATTTATAGCTCAAGATGACATGATTCCAACGCCCACCTTAAGCTAGCTCAATTTTCCAAATTGTGACAGCATTTGAGATTGAAAGATTATGACAAAGCCTCTAAGTAATCAGATGTATGCCAAACTGCGTATGCCATGCACTATGCTTCATTTATAAGCCTTTACAGAAGGAGAACTAATGATCAGTTTTTGAATGATCATTTTAACTGGTCGATCAACTTGACATGTCAGCACTAAATCGTCTATATCTTTTGATTTAAAGTTCAAATTGACCCGAATCCAACGCCCACGTTAAGCTAGCTCAATGTTCTATATCGTGACAAATTTTAAGACCAAAAAAGCTACAACAAATTGTCCAAGTAATCCAATATATCCCAAAATGCATAATGCTATGCATTATGTTTCATTTATAAGCCTTTTCTCAAGGAGCACGAATGATCAGATTAGAATGATCATTTTAACTATCTTATCAATTTTGCATATCCACACTAAATCGTCTTTACTTTTGATTTAGAGCTCAAAGTGACATGAATCAACCCCCCACGTTAAGCTAGCTCAATTTTTCATATTGTGACAACATTTGAGACTCCAAGAGCTACAACAAAGCCTCCAATTAATCCAATGTATCCAAACTGCGTGATGCTATGCATTATGCTTCATTTATAAGCCTTTACCCAAGGAGAACAAATTATTAGTTTAGAATGATCATTTTAACAGGCCGATCCATTTGACATGTCCGAACTAAACCTTTGAACTTTTGAATTAGATTTCAGTATGACAAAAATCCAATGCCCACATTAAGTTAGCTTAATTGTTTTATATCGTGGCAAATTTAAGACCGAAATAGCTACACAAAGCCTCCAGGTAATCCAATCTATACCGAAATGTGTGATGCCATGCATTATGCTTCATTTATAAGCCTTTACTCAAAGAACACCAATGATCAGTTTAGAATCATCATTTTAACTACCTGATCAACTTGACATGTCTGCACTAAATTGTCCGTAACTTTTGATTTAAAGTTCAGAATGACACGAATCCAACGCCCACATTAAGCTATATAAGACCGAAATTGCTACGACAAATGCTCTAAGTAATCCAATCAACCCCAAATGTGTGATGCCATGTATTATGCTTCATTTATAAGCCTTTACTCAAGTAGCACCAATGATCAGTTTAGAATGATCATTTTAACAAGCTGATCAACTTTACATGTCTGAACTAAATCATCTTTAACTTTTTATTTAGAGCTCAAAATGGCATGAGTCCAACACCCACGTTAAGGTAGCTCAATTTCCCATATTGTGACAACATTTAAGACTAAAAGAGCTACGACAATACTCATTTATAAGCCTTTACTCAAACGCCCACATTAAGCTAGCTCCATTTTCTATATTGTGACAAAATTAAAGACCAAAATTGCTATGACAAACTCTCCAAGTGATCCAATCTATCCCAAACTGTGTGATGCTATGCATTATGTTTCATTTATACGCTTTTACTCAATGAGCACAAATGATTGGTTTAGAATGATCGTTTTAACTAGCTGATCAACTTGACATGTTTGCATTAAATCGTTTTTAACTTTTGATTTAGAGTTAAAAATGACATGAGTCCAACACCCATGTTAAGGTAGCTAAATTTTCCATATTGTGACAAAATTTAAGACTGAAAGATCTACAACAAAGCATCCAAGTAATCCAATGTATCCCAAACTAGTGATGAATCATTTATATGCTTTTAATCAAGGAGCACCAATGATCAGTTTAGAATGATCATTTTAAATAGCTGATCAACTGTACATGTGAACAGTATATCGTCTTTAACTTTTTATATGGAGCTCAAGATGATATGAATCCAACGCCCACATTAATTTAGCTCAATTTTCTATATTGTGACAACATTTAAGACTGAAAAAACTATGACAAAGCCTACAAGCAATTGAATGTATCCCAAACTGCGTGATGCCATGCAATATGATTCATTTCTAAGCCTTTACTCAAGGTGGACCAATGATCAATTTACAAGGATCATTTTAACTTGTTGGTCAACTTGACATGTCTGAACTAAATCGTCTGTAACTTTTGATTTAGAGTTCAGAATGACACGATTTTCTATGTTATGACAAAATCAAAAACCAAAATAGCTACGATAATGCCTCCAACTAATCAAGTCTATCCCAAACTGTGTGATGCCATGCATTATGTTTCATTTAAAAGCCTTTACTCAAGGAGCACCTATAATCAGCTTAGGGTGATCATTTTAAATAGTTGATCAGCTTGACATGTCCGCACCAAACTGTCGTTAACTTTTGGTTTAGAGCTCAAAATGACATGAATCCAACGCCACGTTAAGCTACCTCACTTTTCCATATTGTTACAAAATTTGAGACTAAAAGAGCTAGACAAAGCCTCAAAGTAATGCAATCTATCCCAAACTTCGTGATGCCATGCATTATGCTTCATTTATAAGCCTTTACTCAATGAGCACTAATGATCAGTTTAGAATGATCATTTTAACTGGCCGATAAACTTGACATGTCCACACTAAATCGTCCATAAATTTTGATTTTCAGTTCAGAATGACATGAATCCAACGCCCACGTTAAGCTATCTCAATTTTCTAAATTGTGACAAAATTAAAGACCGAAATACCTATGACAAAGGCTCCAAGTAGTCGAATGTGTGATTCCATGTATTATGCTTCATTTATAACCACCAACGATTAGTTTTGAATGATCATTTTATCTAGCTGATCAACTTGAAATGTCCGCACTAAATCATCTTTAACTTTTGATTTAGTGTTCAAAATGACTTGTGTCCAACGCCCACGTTAAGCTAACTCAATTTTCCATTATGTGGTAACATTTGAGACTAGAAGAGTTACGATGAAGTCCCCAAGTAATCTAATAAATCCAAACTGCGTGATGTCATGTATTATGCTTCATTTATAAGCCTTTACTCAAGGAGAACCAATGATCAGTTTTTGAATTATCATTTTAACTGGCCGATCAACTTAACATGTCCGCACTAAATTGTCCGTACCTTTAGATCTGGAATTCGTAATGACACAAATCAAACGCCGAAATTAAGCTAGCTCAATTTTCCATGTTGTGGAAACATTTGAGACTGAAATACCTACGACAAAACCTAAAAGTAATGCAATATGTCCCAAAATTCGTGATGCCATGGATTATTCTTTATTTATAAGCCTTTACTCAAGGACCACCAATGATCAGTTTAGAATGATCATTTTAACTGGCCGATCAACTTGACATACCCGCACTAAATCGTCTTTGACTTTTGATTTGGAGTTCAGAATGACGCGAAACCAACACCCATGTTAAGCTAGCTCAATTTTCTGTATTGTGACAACATTAAAAACCAAAATAGCTATGACAAAGCCTCCAAGTAATCCAATCTATCCCAAACTGCATGATGCCATGCATTATCCTTCATTTATAAGCATTTACTCAAGGAAATGATCAGCTTAGAATGATCATATTATCTAGCTGATCAACTTGACATGTCCGCATTAAATCGTCTTTAACTTTTAATTTAGAGTTCAAACTGACATGAATCCAACGCTCTCGTTAAGCTACCTCAATTTTCCATATTGTGTCAACATTTGAGATGGAAAGTTCTAGACAAAGCCTCAAAATAATGCAATCTATTCCAAAGTATGTGATGCCATGCATTATGCTTCATTTACAACATTTACTCAAGTAGCACCAATGATCAGTTTAGAATGATCATTTTAACTGGCCGATCAACTTGACAAGTCCACACTAAATCATCTGTAACTTATGATTTAGAGTTCAAAATGACACGAACCCAACATTCACGTTAAGCTAGTTCAAGTTTTTTATATTTTGACAAAATTTATAATCGAAATAGCTATGAATAAGCCTCCAAGATATCTAATCTACCCAAAACTGTGTGATTCTATTCATTATGCTTCATTTATACGCATTTACTCAATGAGCACCAATGATCTGTTTAGAACGATCATTTTAACAAGCTGATGAACTTTACATTTCCGCACAAAATCGTCCATAACCTTTGATTTAGAGTTTGGAATGACACGAAACCAACGCCCACGTTAAGCTAGCTCAATTTTCTATATCGTGACAAAATTAAAGATCAAATTAGCTATGACAAAGCCTACAAGTAATCCAATGCATCTAAAACATGTTATGCCATTCATTATGCTTTATTTATAAGTATTGACATAGGAAAATCAAATAAGACCTATCTTGACCTACAAGGCAAGTGTGAGCACGAAAATTCAGTTTGAATAACAAGGGAAATGAAAAAGGATGGGTTATTATTAACCACATGGTTGAAATGGTTAAATAGCTACCTTGGGAGAAGAATCAAGGTGGAAAAGTCATGCCCATGCTGCACACAGTCTTGGCAACCACACCAAACAGTCATGCCCATGCTGCACACAGTCTTGGCAACCACACCAAACAGTCATGCCCATGCTGTCTCCTCTCTTCTCATTGGTTGTTGACAGGCTCCTCCTCTATTCAAACTCATCCACAAGTTTGAATTCGTTTTCTTTTGTGTTCACATTGTAAATCCTCTATAAAAGGGCTGTAAAGACTCAATGTATAAAATACTCTTAGGAGATTCTTCTCCATAAGTCTAAGTCATTTCTCATACTTCTCTTTGAGTTTTCAGATTCAATTCTTCACATTTCTCCTCTATAATCTCAATATTCTTACATGGTATCAGAGCATAAGATCATTCTCTTATCTTTTCTACTCAAATCTCTCAGTTTCTAATCTAAAATTCTGTCAAAATCTCTCAGTCTTTAGACTAAAAACTCACGGTTTCATTCAACCATAAAAGCTGCTTCCTTTGAGCTCTTCAAAGCCTAACAATGGAGGATACAGTTCAAATTAGTTCCAGCCTGAAACCTACGGTGATAGCAGTAGTTCTCAAAGGCTTGAACTACACATTATGGTCAAGAACCATCAAGACAGCCATTTGTGGCAAAGGACTTTGGAATCACATCTTGGAGGATAATACTCCATCTATAGATGATCCAAAGGAGAAGAAGGATGAGGCAACAAGAAAAGAAGAAGCTAGGTGGTTCCAAGAAGATCAATCAGTCCTTGGATTCCTCCAAAATTCATTGGACCCATCCATTCTTGAAGCTTATTCACATTGTGAAACTGCCAAGTCTCTTTGGGACACTCTCAAGAGGGTGTATGGGGATGTTTCAAACCTCAGCCGTGTGTATGAGGTTAAGAAGGCTCTCAATGATCTACACCAAGAGGATATGGAGTTCACAAAATTCCTGGGCAAGTTCCAGTCAACATGGTCCGAGCTTGACATGTTGAGACCAAGTTCTATGGATCCAAAGGTGCTTAATGAAAGGAAGGAACAAGACAAGATATTTGGGCTCCTTCTCAACCTAAATCCAGCCTTTAAGGATGTGATTAAGTCCATCCTGAGAGAGCCAAAACTCCCTGATTTCAAAGAGGTGTGCTCACGGATTCAAAAGGAGCAAGGCAACATTGGTTTGTTTGGTGGTAAAGGAGAACTAGTCATGGCCAACAAAAGCGTGTTTAAGCAAGAGGATAGGAAGAGTGTGATGTGTGAGCATTGTAAGAGGAATGGCCACATCAAGGACAAGTGCTGGATACTTCATCCTCATCTCAAGCCAAACCGGTTCAAGGATTCAAAGGCTAACATCTCTCAAATGGTTGCGACTGAACCGGCAAGTTCATCCAACCAAGGAGGGGAGCTAGCTATGAATGTATCCATGGAGTATGTTAAGAAGAGTGACTTGGAGGATCTCATCAAGGCCTATGCCTCAAAACTCTCCGGTATCACACTCTACTCCCATAAATCGCTTGATAAACCAGATCATAAGTTGGTAGTGGATTCAGGTGCTTCTCACCATATGATTAGCAATGCTAGGTTGTTAAAGAACATTGAACCATGTCTAGGACAAGTAACTATAGCTGATGGTAAGGGTATTCCAATTGAAGGAACCGGAAAATTAAGACTATTTGACAAAGAAACTAATGCATTCTTTGTACCTAAATTTAAGTCTAATCTAGTTTCTGTCAAAAGGCTACTAAAGACCTCAATTGCAATGTTACATTTGGGCCTAACAATGTTTACTTTCAGGATATTAAGAGTGGTAAGATACTTGGAGGTGGTGTAACTCAAGATGAGCTCTATGTTCTTGAAGACCCTCCAAGCAATTTGGATTCCTTAGCTTTCAAATCCTGTGTTTTTGCTAATAAAGATGTCTTATGGCATGCTAGATTAGGACATCCTCATGCTCGTGCTTTAAGCTTAATAATTCCTAATGTCGCTTATGATCACTCAGTTTGTGAGGCTTGTATCCTTGGCAAACATTGTCGTGTTGTTTTCCCTAAATCGTCTACAATTTATGAGCATTGCTTTGATTTAGTACATTCCGATGTTTGGACCTCACCTTACATGTCTAGAGATAGGAATAAATACTTTGTGACCTTTATAGATGAGAAATCGAAATATACATGGGTTACATTACTTCCATCTAAAGATAGGGTTTATGAGGCATTTATAAACTTTCATAATTATGTTACTAATCAATTCAATGCCAAGATCAAAGTGTTAAGATCAGATAATGGAGGGAATACACAAGTCAAAGATTCAAAGCTCATCTAAACAAACATGGAATACTACATCAAACTAGCTGTCCACACACACCACAACAAAATGGAGTTGCTGAAAGGAAGAACCGACACTTAATGGAAGTAGCAAGATCCATGATGTTTCATACCAATGTTCCTAAAAGTTTTTGGGAGATGCAGTCTTGGTTGCTTGCTACCTCATCAATCGGATTCCAACCAAAGTCTTGCAAGATATATCCCCATTTGAGGTACTCAATAAAACTAAACCTTCCATTGATCATTTACGTGTATTTGGGTGTGTGTGCTTTGTGTATGTTCCAGGTGATCTAAGAAACAAGTTGGAGGCAAAGAGCATCAAGTGTATGTTCCTTGGATATTCGACAACACAAAAGGGTTATAAGTGCTATGATCCGAGCAACAACAGGACATATGTGTCTAGAGATGTCAAGTTCATAGAAGAACAAAGCTATTATGATCAGAAAGATTGGGAAGGATTGAAGGATCTCTCAAGGTCACCTTCTGATTTGGCTACGAGTTTGAGGTTTCTCTTGAATCATTTGGGAAATGATCTGCCAAAGGATTCAAGACACGAAGAAACAAGAACCTTAAGTAGTTCACAAGATACCCAAGAGAATGAACAAGGGTGGTAACTCAAGAACCAACTCCAATCCAAGAAGAAGCTATGGCCCAAAATCAAGAACAAGACGACTTGGAAGTGGGTATAGAGGAACCTATTCACCAAATGGAAGAGGAAACGGTTGTAGAGGAGGCTGCACCACCTGTTCAGCATTTAAGGAGGAGTACTAGACTTAGGAACACTAGGGTATTCTACAACAACCAGGCCGTGGCTCATCCCATACAAGCTGTTTGTTCCCTTGACCTCTTGCCATCTAGTCATCAAGCATTCCTTGGAAAGATTGAACAAAGTCAGATTCCAAGGACTTATGAAGAAGCTGAGAGCAAGAAAGAATGGTTAGATGCAGTAAGAGATGAGAAGGGAGCTATGGAAAGGAATCATACATGGAATATACAAGAACTTCCCAAAGGCAAGAAGGCTGTGAGCTCCAAGTGGGTGTTCACCATCAAGTATAAGAGCAATGGGGACATAGAAAGGTACAAGGCACGTCTAGTTGCAAGAGGTTTCACTCAGACATATGGAGAGGACTATACTGATACATTTGCACCGGTGGCTAAGCTACACACTGTAAGGGTTGTTCTTTCACTAGCTACGAATCTGACTTGGGACTTATGGCAAATGGATGTCAAGAACGCATTCCTACAAGGAGAACTTGAAGAGGAAGTGTATATGACTCCACCACCAGGCCTTGAAGATTTTTGCAAAGAGGGACAGGTTCTAAGACTTAGGAAGGCAATATATGGGTTGAAGCAGTCACCAAGGGCCTGGTATCACAAATTAAGCTCCACACTTACTGATAATGGGTTTAGGAAATCCCATTCAGATCATACTTTGTTCACTCGTCAAAACTCCAAAGGAATCGTGGCGGTCTTGGTTTATGTGGATGACCTTATCATCACAGGAGATGATAAGGAAGGAATTCAGTCCACAAAGGCCTTCTTAAACAGATCATTTGACATCAAGGATCTTGGAGAGTTGAAGTACTTCTTGGGTATTGAAGTGTGTCGGTCTCAAGAAGGGCTCTTTCTATCCCAAAGAAAGTATGCTCTTGATCTGTTGACAGACACGGGAAAGCTTGGGGCTAAACCGGCCAAAACTCCTCTTGAAGATGGCTACAAGGTCAACGGAAAGGGGAGAAAGCTGATGAGTTATTTAAGGATGTTTCTCAGTATAGGAGACTAGTTGGGAAGCTGATCTACCTCACCCTCACACGACCAGACTTGTGTTTTGCTGTGAATCAAGTAAGTCAACATATGCAAAAGCCTACTGTATATCATTGGAGCATGGTAGAAAGGATCCTTAGATACATCAAAGGATCTCCTGGTCAAGGTATATGGATGGGCAAGAATGGGAACACTGAGATTGTCGGGTATTGTGATGCGGATTGGGCTGGTGATAGGGTGGATAGGAAATCAACCACTGGGTATTGCACCTTCGTTGGTGGGAACTTAGTCACTTGGAAGACTAAGAAGCAGAAGGTGGTATCATGTTCTAGTGCTGAAGCAGAATATAGGGCTATGAGGAAGCTGACAAATGAAGTAACTTGGCTCAAAGCACTCTTGAAAGATTTCGGTATTGCACAACCAGGGCCAATTACCTTCCATTGTGATAATCAGGCAGCCATTCACATAGCTTCAAACTCAGTGTTTCACGAGAGGACCAAGCACATAGAGATCGACTGCCATAAGGTTAGGGAGAAAGTTCAAGATGGAACCATTCTGCCATGTTATACAAGGAGTGAAGACCAACTAGCTGACATCTTCACAAAGGCAGCAAGTCTCAAAGTTTGCAAGAACATCTTTAGCAAACTTGGGCTTGTTGATTTATCACACCCATGATCAAAGGTCTCCTAATCCAAGAGCAACACACTCTTTTCCCTTATTAAGGTTTTGTCCCAAGTGGTTTTCCTTAATAAGGTTTTTAATGAGGTGTTGCCTTGGGTTCCCAAGCTTAAGACTTTAGGGTGATTCCAAAGTCTTTAGCTTGAGGGGAGTATTGACATAGGAAAATCAAATAAGACCTATCTTGACCTACAAGGCAAGTGTGAGCACGAAAATTCAGTTTGAATAACAAGGGAAATGAAAAAGGATGGGTTATTATTAACCACATGGTTGAAATGGTTAAATAGCTACCTTGGGAGAAGAATCAAGGTGAAAAGTCATGCCCATGCTGCACACAGTCTTGGCAACCACACCAAACAGTCATGCCCATGCTGCACACAGTCTTGGCAACCACACCAAACAGTCATGCCCATGCTGTCTCCTCTCTTCTCATTGGTTGTTGACAGGCTCCTCCTCTATTCAAACTCATCCACAAGTTTGAATTCGTTTTCTTTTGTGTTCACATTGTAAATCCTCTATAAAAGGGCTGTAAAGACTCAATGTATAAAATACTCTTAGGAGATTCTTCTCCATAAGTCTAAGTCATTTCTCATACTTCTCTTTGAGTTTTCAGATTCAATTCTTCACATTTCTCCTCTATAATCTCAATATTCTTACAATAAGCCTTAACTCAAGGAGCACCAATGATTAGATTAGAACGATAATTTTAGCTGGCTGATCAACTTGACATGTCCGCACTAAACCGTTTGTAACTTTTGATTTAGAGTTAAGAATGTCACGAATCCAACGCCTACGTTAAGCTAGCTCAATTTTCTATATTATGACTGAATTTAACTTCGAAATAGCTATGACAAGGCATACAAGTAATCCAATCTATCCCAAACTGCGTGATGCCATGCATTATCCGTCATTTATAAACTTTTACTCAAGAAGCACCAATGATTACTTTAAAATGATCATGTTAACTAACCGATCAACTTGACATGTCAGTACTAAATCGTTCGTGACTTTTGATTTAAAATTCAGAATGACACGAATCCAACACCCACGTTATGCTACCTTAATTTTCTATATTGTGACAAAATTTAGGACCAAAATAGGTACGAAAAAGCCTCCAAGTAATCCAATCTATCCAAAACTACGTGACACCATGCATTATGCTTAATTGATAAGCCTTTAATCAAGGAGCACCAATGATCAGTTTAGAATGATAATTTTTACTGGCCGATCATCTTGACATGTCTGTAATAAATCATCCGTAAATTTTGATTAAGAGTTCAGAATGACACGAATCCAAAGCTCACGTTAAGCTACCTCAATTTTCTATATTGTGACAAAATTGAAGATCAAATTAGCTACGACAAAGCCTACAAGTAATCCAATGCATCTAAAACATGTTATGCCATTCATTATGCTTTATTTATAAGCCTTAACTCAAGGAGCACCAATGATTAGATTAGAACGATAATTTTAACTGGCTAATCAACTTGATATGTCTGCACTAAAACATTCGTAACTTTTGATTTAGAGTTAAGAATGTCATGAATCCTACGCCTACGTTAAGCCAGCTCAATTTTCTATATTATGACAGAATTAAACATCGAAATAGCTACGAAAAAGCCTCCAAGTAATCCAATCTATCCCAAACTACGTGACACCATGCATTGTGCTTAATTGATAAGCCTTTAATCAAGGAGCACCAATGATCAGTTTAGAATGATAATTTTTACTGGCCGATCATCTTGACATGTCTGTAATAAAGCATCCGTAAATTTTGATTAAGAGTTCAGAATGACATGAATCCAAAGCTCACGTTAAGCTACCTCGATTTTCTATATTGTGATAGAATTAAACATCGAAATAGATACGATAAAGCCTACAAGTAATCTAACCTATCTCAAATTGTGTGATGCCATGCGTTATGCTTCATTTATAAGCATTTACTCAAGGAGCACCAATGATCAGTTTAAAATGATCAGTTTAACTAGCCGATCAACTTGAAATGTCCGCACTAAATCGTCTTTAACTTTTGATTTAGAGCTCAAAATAAAATGAATCCAACGCCCTCGTTAAGCTAGCTCATTTTTCCATATTGTGACAACATTTGAGACTGAAATACCTACGACCAAACGTCCAAGTAATCAAATGTATCCCAATCTACGTGATACCATGCATTATGCTTCACTTATAAGCCTGTAATCAAGGAGCTCCAATGATCAATTTAGAGCGATAATTTTAACTAGCAGATAAACATGACATGTCCGCATTAAATTGTTGGTCACTTTTGATTTACAGTTCAAAATGACACGAATCCAACACCCACGTTAAACTCGCTTAACTTTCTTGTGACAAAATTTAAGATAAAAATAGCTACGACAAAGCCTACAAGTAATACATTCTATCCCAAATTGTGTGATGCTATGCATTATGTGTTTCATTTATACGCCTTTACTCAATGAGAACCAATGAGCAGTTTAAAATTATCATATTAACTAGTTGATCAACTTGACATGTCCGCATTTAATCGTAATTAACTTTTGATTTAGAGCTCAAAATGACATGTATCCAACACCCACATTAAGCTAGCTCAATTTTCCATATTGTGAAAACATTTGAGACTGAAAGAGCAACGACAAAGCCTCCTAATAATCCAATGTATAGAAAACTACGTGACGCCATGCATTATGATTCAATTATAAGCCTTTATTCAAGGATCATCAATGATCAGTTTAGAATGATAATTTTAACTGGCCGATCAACTTGACATGTCCACATTAAATCGTGCGTAACTTTTGATTTAGAGTTCAGAATGATACGAATCCAACGCCCATGTTAAGCTAGCTCATTTTTCTATATTATGACAAAATATAACATCGAAATAGCTATGACAAAACCTACAAGTAATCCAATCTATCTCAAATTGCGTGATGTCGTGCATCATGCGTCATTTATAAGCATTTACTCAAGCAGCACCAATTATAAGTTTAACTAGCTGATCAACTTGACAAGTCCGCACTAAATCATCTTTAAATTTTGATTTGAAGCTCAAAATGACATGAATCCAAAGCCCACGTTAAGCTAGCTCAATTTTCCATATTGTGACAACATTTGAGACTGAAAAAGTTATGACAAAAGCTCCAAGCAATCCAATGTATCCCAATCTACGTGATGCCATGCATTATGCTTCATTTATAAGCCTTTAATCAAGAAGCACCGATGATCAGTTTAGAGTGATAATTTTAACTAGCCGATCAAATTGATATGTCCACACTAAATCGTTTGTAAGTTTTGATTTAGAGTTCAAAATGACACGAATCCAACACCCACGTTAAACTCGCCCAACTTTCTTGTGACAAAATTTAAGATCAAAATAGCTACGACAAAGACTCCTACTAATCCAATCTATCCAACACTGCATGATGTTATGCATTATGTGCTTCATTTATACGGCTTTACTCAATGAGAACCAATGAACAGTTTAGAATGATCATTTTAACTAGCTGATCAACTTGACATGCCTGCATTTAATAATCTTTAATTTTAGATTTAGAGCTCAATATGACATGTATCCAACACCCACGTTAATCTGTCTCAATTTTCCATATTATGAAAACCTTTGAGACTGAAAGAGCAACGCCAAAGCCTCCTAGTAATCCAATGTATAGAAAACTACGTGACGCCATGCATTATGCTTTAATTATAAGCCTTTAATCAAGGAGCACCAATGATGAATTTAGAATGATAATTTTAACTGGCCGATCAACTTGACATGTCCGCACTAAATCGTCCATAACTTTTGATTTAGAGTTCAGAATGATACGAATCCAACGCCCATGTTAAGCTAGCTCAATTTTCTATATTGTGACAAAATATAACATCGAAATAGCTATGACAAAGCCTACAAGTAATCCAATCTATCTCAAATTGCGTGGAGCCACGCATAATGCTTCATTTATAAGCATTTACTCAAGGAGCACCAATTATCAGTTTAACCAGCTGATCAACTTGACAAGTCCGTACTAAATCGTCTTTAAGTTTTGATTTAAAGCTCAAAATGACATGAATCCAAAGCCCAAGTTAACCTAGCTCAATTTTCCATATTGTGACAACATTTGAGACTGAAAAAGCTTTGACAAAAGCTTCAAGTAATCCAATGTATCCCGATCTATGTGATGCCATACATTATGCTTCATTAATAAGCCTTTAATCAAGGACGACCGATGATCAGTTTAGAATGATAATTTTAACTACCCGATCAAATTGACACCACACTAAATCGTCTGTAACTTTTGATTTAGATTTCAAAATGTCACTAATCCAACACCCACGTTAAAATCGCTCAACTTTCTTGTGACAAAATTTAAGATCGAAATAACTACTACAAAGCCTCCAAGTAATCCAATCTATCCTAAACTGCGTGATGCTGTGCATTATGTGCTTCATTTATACCCCTTTACTCAATGAGCACCAATGAACAATTTAGAATGATCATTTTAACTAGCTGATCAACTTGACATGTCCGCATTAAATCGTTTTTTAGTTTTGATTTAGAGCTCAAAAGGACATGATTCCAATGCCCACGTTAAGCTAGCTCAAATATTGTGACAAAATTTGAGACTAAAAGAGCTATGAAAAAGCCTCCAAGTAATCCAATATATCCCAAACTGTGTGACGTGATGTATTATGCTTTATTTATAAACCTTTACTAAAGAGCCACCAATAATCAGTTTAGAATGATCACTTTAACTAAACAATCAACTTGACATGTCTGCACTAAATCGTCCGTAACTTTTGATTTACAGTTCAAAATGACACGAATCTAACGCCCACGTTAAGCTAGCTCAATTTTCTTTATTATGACAAATTTAAGACTGAAATAGCTACGACGAAGCCTCAAAGTAATCTAATCTATTACCAAATGTGTGATGCCATGCGTTATCTTCATTTGTAAGCCTTTACTCAAGGAACACCAATAATCAGTACAGAATGATCATTTTAACTAGCTGATCAGCTTGACATGTCTGTAACTTTTGATTTCTAACTCAAAATGACAAGAACCCAACACCCACGTTAAATTAGCTCAATTTTCGATATTCTGACAACATTTGAGACTGAAAGAGTTACAACAAAGCCTCCAAGTAATCCAATGGATCCCAAACTACATGATGCCATGCATTATGCTTCATTTATAAGCCTTTACTCAAGGAGCACCAATGATCACTTAAGAATGACAATTTCAACTGTACAATCAACTTGACATGTCCGCACGAAATCGGCCGTAACATTTGATTTAGAGTTCAAAATGACACGAATCCAATGCCCATGTTAAGCTAGCTCAATTTTCTATATTGTGCAAAAATTTAAAACTGAAATAGCTATAACAAAGAGTCCAAGTAATCCAATCTATCGCAAACTACGTGATGCCATGCATTATGCTTCATTTATAAGCCCTTACTCAAGGAGAACCAATGACCAGTTTAGAATAATCATTTTAACTAGCTGATCAACTTGACATGTCCGCATGAAATTGTCTTTAACTTTTGATTTCTAGCTCAAAATGACATGAACCCAACGCTCACGTTAAGCTAGCTCAATTTTCGATATTCTGAAAACATTTGGGACTGAAAGAGTTACGACAAAGCCTCCAAGTAATCCAATGTATCCCAAATTACATGATGCCATGCATTATGCTTCATTTATAAGCCTTTAATCAAGGAGCACCAATGATCACTTTAGAATGATCATTTTAACAGTATGATCAACTTGTCATATCCGCACTAAGTCACCAATAACTTTTGATTTAGTGTTAAAAATGACATGAATCCAACACCCACGTTAAGCTAGCTCAATTTTCTATATTGTGATAAAATTTAACACCGAAATAGCTACAAAATTTTTTCCAAGTAATCTAACCTATCCCAAACTGCATGATGTCTTTCATTATGCTCCATTTATAAGCCTTTACTCAAGCAGCATCAATGATTAGTTTAGAATGATCATATTAACTAGCTGATAACCTTGACATGTCCGCACTAAATCGTCTTTAAATTTTGATTTAGAGCTCAAAATGACATGAATCCAACGCCCACGTTAAGCTAGCTTAATTTTCCGTATTGTGACAATATTTGAGATTGAAAGAGCTACGACAAAGCCTCCAAATATTTCAATGTATACCAACCTACGTGATGACATGCATTATGCTTCATTTATAAGCCTTTAATCAAGGAGTACCAATGATCAATTTAGAATGATAATTTTAACTGGCCAATCAACTTGACATGTATGCACTAAATCGTCCGTAACTTTCTTTTTAGAGTTTAGAATGACATGAATCCAATGCCCACATTATGGTAGCTCAATTTTAAAAATTGTGATAAAATGTAAGACCAAAATAGATATGCACTAAATCCTCTGTAACTTTTGATTTAGAGTAGAACATGACAGGAATCCAACACCCAAGTTAAGCTCCCTCAATTTTCTTGTGAAAATATTCAAGATCGAAATATCTACGACAAAGCCTCCAAGTAATCCAATCTATCCCAAATTGCGTGATCTTATGCATTATGTGCTTCATTTATTCGCCTTTACTAAATGAGCACCAATGAACAGTTTCGAATGATCATTTTAACTTGCTTATCAACTTGACACGTCTGCATTAAATCGTCTTTGACTTTTGATATAGAGCTCAAAATGAGATGAGTCCAATGCCCACACTAAGCTAGCTGAATTTTCCATATTTTGACAACATTTGAGGCTGAATGAGCTACGAAAAAGCCTCCAAGTAATCCAATTTATCCCAATCTACATGATGCCATGGATTATGCTTCATTTATCACCCTTTACTCAAGTAGCACCAATGATCAGTTTAGAATGATTATTTTAACTGGCCGATCAACTAGACATGTCCACAGTAAATCGTCCGTAACTTTTGATTTAGAGTTCAAAATGACACGAAGCCAACATCCACATTTAGCTAGCTCAATTTTCTATATTCTGGCAAAATTAAACACCGAAATAGCTACAAAAAATCCTCCAAGTAATCCAATCTATCGAAACTGCATGATGCCATGCATTATGCTTCATTTATAAGCCTTTACTCAACGTGCACCAATGATAAGTTTAGAATGATCTTTTAAACTAGGCGATCAACTGGACATGTCCGCACTAAATCTTCTTCGACATTTTTTATTTAGAGCTCAAAATGACATCAATCCAATGCCCACATTAAGCTAGCTCAATTTCCCATACTGTGACAACATTTGAGATTGAAATCGCTACTACAAAGCTTCCAATAAATTCATTGTATCCCAACCTGCGTGATGACATGCATTATGCTTCATTTATAATCCTTTATTCAACGAGAACCAAAGATCAGTTTGGAATGATCATTTTAACTAGCTGATCAACTTGACTTGTCTGCACTAAATCGTCCGTAATTTTTGATTTAGACCTCATAATGACACGAATCCAACGCCCACGTTAAACTAGCTTAGTTTTCTATACTGTGACAACATTTGAGACTGAAAGAGCTATGACAGAGCCTTCAAGTAATCCAATGTATCCCAAACTACGTGATGCCATGCATTACGATTCATTTCTTAGCCTTTACTCAAGGTGAACCAATGATCAGTTTAGAATAATCATTTTAACTTGCTGATCAACTTGACATGTTCGCACTAAATCGTCGTTAACTTTTGATTTAGAGATCAAATGACATAAATCCAACGCCCACATTAATCTAGCTCAATTTTTTAATATTGTGACAAAATTTGAGACTGAAAGAGTTACGAAAAAGCCTCCAAGTACCCAGTGTATCCCGAACTGCGTGATGCCATGTATTATGTTTCATTTATCAGCCTCACTCAAGGAGCACCAATGTTCAGTTTAGAATGATCATTTTAACTGGCCGATCAACTTTACATGTATGCACTAAATCGTCCGTAACTTTCTTTTTAGAGTTTAGAATGACACGAATCCAGTGCCCACATTATGGTAGCTCAATTTTAAAAATTGTGATAAAATGTAAGACCAAAATAGATACGACAAAGCCTCCAAGTTATCTAATCTTGATGTGATCCTGGTTAGAATCAAGTCCCCCAGTGTCTCCAAGAGGTTGTGCAAATGATAGTAAACCGAATGTTGATGCGGAAGTGAAGAAGATGTTGAATCCATGAGCTTGAAGATGGATGATCTCGAGAACTTTTGTGGAATGAGTGATACTTTTAAAGGATGCTGGAAGATCCTTAGTCTATCAGCTTGCTCTGTGTAAATGATGAAGACCAGACACAATGGGCAAGAGGTGGAATGAAGTGAAACTTCCAAGGGATATGAACAGCGCTTAGACTTTCGGCTCTTGAGAGGAATAGGATGATGATCCAAAATCCTTAATCAAAGAGGTGATCAAATGAGATTAAGAAGAAGTTTTTGATATTAAAATGTTTGGTTTTTTTTCTCTTTGTTTCTTTGTCTTTTGCAATTTGTTTGTTCTAGTTTGTGTTCTACTTTGAGCATTTTACTTGTTAATTGGTCTGCATTTGCCAGGAACCATGGTGGGAATAGAAAATGGAGAGAAATCCTCAAACTCCAACAAACAACTCCTTGATTCCTTTAAAGCCATGACGAATGAAAGTATGGCAACCATGAGAGCTGAGATAGAAAGATCCATCAATGACAGACTGAGAAGACACCAACCACCTTCTGATACTGAGCAATATTACTGATCATTGGAGTTCATTAAGCAAAGATTTACAAATGAAGCGTAGTGCATGGCATCACGCAGTTTGGATATATTCGATTACTCGGAGGATTTGTCATACCTATTTCAATATTAAATTTTATCACAATATAGAATATTGAGCTAGCTTAACGTGGGCGTTGGATTCATGTCATTATGAACACTAAATCAAAAGTTACAAATTATTTAGTGTGGACATGTCAACTTTATCGGTTAGTTAAATTGATCATTCTAAACTGATCATTTGTGCTCAATGATCAAAGGTTTACAAATGAAGCATAATGCATGGCATCACGCAGTTTGGAATTACATGATAGCTTTGTGGTAGCTGTTCAGTCTCAAATGTTTTCACAATATAGAAAATTGAGCTAGCTTAACGTGGGCGAGGGATTCATGTCATTCTGAACTCTAAATCAGAAGTTACAGAAGACTTAGTACGTACATGTCAAATTGATCGGCCAGTTAAATTGATCATTATAAAATGATCATTGGTGCTCCTTGATTAAAGGTTTATAAATGAAGCATAATGCATGGGGTCACGTAGTTTAGAATAGATTTGATTAGTTGAAGGTTTTGTGTTAGCTGTTTCAGTCTCAAATGTTGTCACAATAAAGAAATTGTGTTAGACATTTTACGTATAATTCTTAATTTTCGTAACCATTTTTCTCTAAACTTTCACGCCTTTTGCGATTTCTGTTTTCTTCTCCAGCATCGTCTCTGGTGACGGTTACCTCAGTTTCCGTCGACGAAGTGTCCATCTCTTCCTTCGGAAGAGTGATTGTCGTCAAATCTGACGGTTTCCTTTTCCTAATTCCTAGTACCCATCTATAAATACTCAAATTATACAAATCAGTATTTTACACATCTTCTCTTTTATATCAATTTCTTCCTGCAATTTTCAAAACCAACCATGTCTGATTTCATTACCAAGCAACTACAAGATATCTCCTTGGGAATTAATGATGGCCCGATTGAATTACCGGCTGAATTATGTACTCAAGCCACAAATGAGACTCGCTTCTCTCTCATCAGGAAACCGATAAACCACCATAAACTAAATTTACAGGCTCTGATGACAACACTCCCGTGATTGTGGACTGTTGTATCTCCAATAATCGAGGGAAATAGGGTGCAATTCCTATTTCAAACGGAAGAAGAACTCATCTCCGTCCTCCACAGATCTCGTGGTCTTTCAACGACTTCAGAAATAGGTGTCGGATTTATCGGAATCCGACTTCCAACAAATCCCGTTTTGGGTTCAAATTCGCAAAATACCCCTCCACTTTCTAACTTACCAAATGGTTATGCATATTGGAGAAACATTACGGGAGCTTCTTGAATCAGACTTCAACACGGTGGGTCCGTGTTTTGCTTTGCGCCGATTCACCTCTGATTTTTCACAGGAAGTTTCTATTTGGTGATCTCGAAGTTCCACTTTGTTTCCGGTATGAACGCCTTCGTAATTTCTGTTCAAAGTGTGAATTAATCAGTCATGAGGCTTTGGAATGCCGATTCAAAGTGTGTATATGGACACCCGATTCGTAAATACCGATCTAATCTTTGGGAAAGATTACATAGAATCGCTACTGTACAAAATAGCCTTTTGGATGATGTGTGGTGATTTTAATGAAATCCTACGCGCATATGAAAAAGTTGAATGACCTTTAAGAGAACCGTGGAGTCTTTTAGATTTTAAACATATGGTAAGTTCATGTAATATGTCAGATCTCCAATATAATGGAAATAATATGACTTGGGTTGGCAAAAGAAATAACCAAATTGTTCAGTGCTTGTTAGACAGAGTCATGGTAAATGCGAATGGAAAGCCATTTATCCTACCTCTAAGGTTAAATATTTCGAGTTGATTGATTCGGATCACAGACCTAGTATAATAAGTATTCGAAGAAATTCAGAATTCGGAATAAGGATGTTCAAATATGACCCCCGTTACTCGAATCATGAAGGATTTCAGGAAATTGTTAATCAGAGTTGGAATAGAATTCAACATTCATCTAATTCGGAGCTCTTATCTACACTTATTACTTTCCGGAAAAGGATGTCTTTTTGGAAGAAGAACAACTTTACAAGTTCTTCTCAATAATTCAGGAGATTAAGTCTGCAATAGATATTGCAAAGACAAATTCCCAGTGTGCAGAGGATTATATTTCTTATTTGAAAAAAAAAGCTAACAATGGCCTATGTGGATGAGGAAAATTTTTGGAAGAATAAAAATAGAAATCAGTGGCTTAAAAAGGGGGATAGAAATACAAAGTTTTTTCATGCCGTAACTAAGAATCGACGTTCAAGAAACAATATATCTTCCATTAATTTGGATAATGGTATTGAAGTCTTTGGCAATGAAGCCATAGCTAACAAAGCTGAGCAATATTTTATCAAATTATTTAGCCAAGCTGATCAGGGGAATATGGAATCAGTTCTCTCAAATGTAGATAAACTTGTTTCAGATAGTACGAATACGGAATTCGTTCGACCAGTTTCTAAAGATGAAGTTTTTGTTGCCATATCTTCTATTGGACCTAAGAACCCTGGACCGGATGGATTTTCTGCGGGTTTTTTTCAACAACATTGTAAAATATTTTGACAAGAAGTTTATATGGAAGTAGACCGATTTTTTCGTTCAGGGGAAATGACAACATAATTTAATCATACCAATATTTACCTCATACCAAAAATGGATTGTCCTCAAACTATGAAAGATTTTTGGCCGATGTCACTGTGTAATGTGATTTTAAAAATTATTTCCAAAATTCTTGTACATCGGTTGAAAAAGTATCTTGAGACTATGGTAGCACAAAATCAAGCAGCTTTCATTCCGGGAAGACTTCTCTCGGATAATGTGCTCATTGCCCATGAGGCATTACATTTTTTACATTCTCACAAGTCCAATGCTAAATCCTTCATTATATCAGTAAGACATATGATCGAATTAAGTGGAGCTTTCTAGAATCAGTGCTTTTGAAAAAAGGTTTTTCTCCGATATGGATAAATTGGGTGATGGAGTGTGTTACTATATTCTCTTTTTCTGTCCTTATTAATGGGAGTCCTTATAGTTCGTTTCACCCAGACAGGGGGTTATGACAAGGAGATCCACGTTCTCCCTATTTTTTTCATATTGTGTTCAGATGTTTTAAGTTCTATGCTAAATAATGCCGAAAGGAATCGTTGCATTCAGACCCTGCGTATTTCGCGTAATGGGCCTTCCATCTCTCATCTCTTATGTGCTGATGACTACCTCTTTTTCATCAGAGCAGACAGGAAAAATGATTTATCATAAAGGAATTTTTTAAAGAATATGGTAGAATCTCTGGCCAGATAATAAATATGGAAAAATAGTCAGTTCTATTTGGAAATCAAGTATATGAACATACGAGAATTCACATCCGCCAGATGTTGGGGATTAACAATATTGGTGGAGGAGTGAAATATTTGGGGCTATCAGAACAGTTTAAATGGAATAAACATCAGATGTTCATATACATTATTAACAAAGTTTGTTCAAAAATATTAGGTTGGCAAACGAAATTCTTATCAGCAGCTGGAAAGGAAAACTTAATCAAAGCAGTTGCCTTTGCTATGCCAGTGTATTCAATGAATGTTTTTAGGTTACCAAAACAGATCTGCAAACAGCTGCATAACGAATTGTCACGCTTTTGGTGGGGGACTTCAATGACAAGCGGAAAATTGCATGGGTATCTTGGAAGAAGATGGCAACACCTAACAGTTAGCTGGTCTCGGCTTTCAAGATTTTGAAAAATTCAATCATGCTCTTCTCGCTAATCTGTGCTGGAAAATGATACATAAACCTAATTGTCTACTATCGAAAATTTTAAAGAGTCGATATTATAAAACTGGAGATTTGATGTCTGCTTCTTTAGGATCCCGTCCATCGTTTGGATGGCAGTCAATTTTACATGGAAGACTTCTTATCACTTCCGGATTACAGAGGATTATTGGTAATGGTACCAATACTCTTATTAGGGATACAAATTGGTTGCCTACCACGCCAGCTCGTGCTCCTTAGTTGCTACCGTATATGAACCCTCAGTTGCAAGTACAATTTCTCATCAATAAGGAGACAGGTCAATGGGATGAGACTATTATTTGTGATTTGATTGAACAATATGACCATAATCTCATCTACAAAATTTATCTTCCACAAACTACTACTCCACATAGTTGGGTTTCGAAATATACGAATAACGGAGTATACTCGGTGAAATCTTGTGATTGGAGGGTTGTCTATAATAATGACAATGGGTTGTTGTTCTACCACCCTTGGCAAACCAATAGGACTTGGAAAAACTCATCTGGTCTATTAAACTACCACCAAAGCTACATCATTTCATGTGGCGACTTTTATCTCGGGCTTTAGCTTTAAAATCATATCAACATTATCGACATATTTCTACTGATAATACATGTCCACGTTGTTGTTATTCTGAAGAAACAGAGCTCCATATATTTTTCTTATGTCATTACTCTCAAATGATTTGGCAAAAATTGGGAATTGAAACTTCATCAATCTGTTCTCAATCTGTTAACTTTCAAGACAACATCAGATTCTTCACTGAAAGTTATAATCTTCTTCAACCTGATTCTGCAAATAAGTGTATTCCTTTCTTCCTACTTTGGAGAGTATGGAAATCTAGAAACAATCTTCTTTTTAATAATAAGGATATTCATGTGGATAATTTACTACAAACAAGCCATGACGATGCTCTTGAATGGATGCAAAATAATATGAGAACGGAAATAATCAGCTCGCATTCCAAATCTACTACTCAAATAAGGGAAGCACCACCACTAGGTTGGGTCAAATGCAACTATGATGTGGCTCATCGTGAAGGCAAACAGCATTTTAGACTAGGTAGGATTATCCGTGATAAGAATAGACGTTTTCTACATGCTGGACGGGGAAAATTTCAAGAACGGTCAACAGTAATTGAAACAGAATTTACGGCACTTATCTGGGCACTCCAATCTTCATGGTCTTTGGCTTACCATAAAATTATTTTTGAAGGAGATAATTTAGCTTTGAATAATCTCATCAACACTACAGGACTCCATCTCCATTTGCAACATTATTTTCAGATGATTCAACATTGGATTCCAAGGTTTATCGATATTCGCTTTCAGTACCAACCAAGAACATGCAATCATGCTGCTGATGCTTTAGCTTCAACATCTATTATTTCATCCGTTGATTGGAATATTTATCATTGTTTTCCTTTCTTTTTACAAACTCTTGTAATCAACGATCGTGGTTACTAATAAAATCCTTATTGTTGAAAAAAATATAGAAATTTTGTCACATTTCGATCTTAAATTTTGTCACAATATTGAAAATTGAGCTAGATTAATGTGGCCGTTGGATTCATGTCATTTTAAGCTCTAGATCAAAAGTCAAAGATTATTCAGTGCGGACAGGTCAAGTTGATCAGCTAGTTAAAATGATCATTCTAAACTGATGATTGGTGCTCATTTAGCAACGGTTTACAAATGAATCATAATGCATGGCCTCATGCAGTTTTGGATGGATTGGATTAATTGAAGGATTTTTTGTACCTATTTCGGTCTAAAATTTTGTCATAATATAGAAAATTGAGCTAGCTTAACGTGGGTGTTGCATTCGTGTCATGCTGAACTGTAAATCAAAAGATAGGAACGATTTACCGTGGACATGTCAAGTTGATCCGCCAGCTAAAATGATCAATCTAAACTGATCATTGGTGGTCCTTGAGTAAAGGTTTATAAATAAAGCATAATGCATGGCATCACGCAGTTTGGTATACATTGGATTACTTGAAAGCTTTGTTGTAGCTCTTTGAGTCTCAAATGTTGTCAAAATATAGAAAATTGAGTTAGCCTAACGTGTGCGTTGGATTCGTGTCATTCTGAACTCTAAATCCAAAGTTACGGATGATTAAGTGCAAACATTTCAACTTGAACAGCTAGTTGAAATGATCATTCTAAACTAATCATTGGTGCTCCTTGAGTAAAGACGCATAAAAGAAGCATAATGCATGGCATCACGCAGTTTGGGATCCATTGGTTCACTTCGAGGTTTTGTCGTAGCTAATTCAGTCTCAAATCTTGTCTCAATATGGAAAATTGAGCTAGCTTAACGTTGGCACTGGATTCATGTCATTTTGAGCTCTAAATCAAAAGTGAAAGACAATTTGTGGACATGTCAAGTTGATCAGCTAGTTAAACTGATCATTCTAAACCGATCATTGGTGCTCATTGAGTGAAGGCGTAAAAATGAAGCATAATGCATGGTATCACAGAGTTTGGGATAGATTGGAATACTTGGAAGCTTTGTCATAGCTATTTCGATCTTAAATTTTGTCACAATACAGAAAATTGAGCTAGCTTAACATGGGCGTTGGATTCATGTCATTCCGAACTCTAAATGAAAAGTTACTAATGATTTAGTGCGTACAAGTCAAGTGGATCGGTCAGTTAAAATTGATCATTCTAAACTAATCATTAGTGCTTCTTGAGTAAAGACTTATTAATGAAGCATAATGCATGGCATCATGCAGTTTGGGATATATTGGATTAGTTGGAGGCTTTGTCGTAGCTATTTCTGTCTCAAATTTCGTCACAATATACAAAATTGAGCTTGCTTAACGCAGGCATTGGAAAATTAATCTAGCTTAATGTGGGCGTTGGATTCATGTAATTTTGAGTCCTAAATCAAAAGCTAAAGACGATTTAGTGTGGACATTTCAAGTTGATCAGCTAGTTAAATTGATCATTCTAAAATGGTTATTGGTTCTCATTTGAGAAAAGACTCAAAGATGCAGCTCTTTGAGTCTCAAATGTTGTCAAAATATAGAAAATTGAGTTAGCTTAATGTGTGCGTTGGATTCGTGTCATTCTGAACTATAAATCCAAAGTTACGGATGATTAAGTGCATACATTTCAAGTTGAACAGCTAGTTGAAATGATCATTCTAAACTAATCATTGCTGCTCCTTGAGTAAAGACTCATAAAAGAAGCATAATGCATGGCATCACGCAGTTTGGGATCCATTGGTTTACTTGGAGGTTTTGTCGTAGCTCTTTCAGTCTCAAATCTTGTCTCGATATGGAAAATTGAGCAAGCTTAACGTTGGCGTTGGATTCTTATCATTTTGAGCTCTAAATCAAAAGTGAAACACAATTTGTGGACATGTCAAGTAGATCAGCTAGTTAAACTGATCATTCTAAACCGATCATTGGTGCTCATTGAGTGAAGGCGTATAAATGAAGCATAATGCATGGTATCACACAGTTTGGGATAGATTGGAATACTTGGAAGCTTTGTCATAGCTATTTCGATCTTAAATTTTGTCACAATACAGAAAATTGAGCTAGCTTAACATGGGCATTGGATTCATGTCATTCCGAACTCTAAATGAAAAGTTCCTAATGATTTAGTGCGTACAAGTCAAGTGGATCGGTCAGTTAAATTGATCATTCTAACCTAATCATTAGTGCTCCTTGAGTAAAGACTTATTAGTGAAGCATAATGCATAGCATCATGCAGTTTGGGATATATTGGATTAGTTGGAGGCTTTGTCGTAGCTATTTCTGTCTCAAATTTCGTCACAATATACAAATTGAGCTTGCTTAACGCTGGCATTGGAAAATTTATCTAGCTTAATTCGGGCGTTGGATTCATGTAATTTTGAGTCCTAAATCAAAAGCTAAAGACGATTTAGTGTGGACATTTCAAGTTGATCAGCTAGTGAAATTGATCATTCTATAATGATTAGTGGTTCTCATTGAGCAAAGACTCAAAGATGTAGCTCTCTGAGTCTCAAATGTTGTAAAAATATAGAAAATTGAGTTAGCTTAACGTGTGCGTTGGATTCGTGTCATTCTGAACTCTAAATCCAAAGTTACGGATGATTAACTACATACATTTCAAGTTGAACAGCTAGTTGAAATGATCATTCTAAACTAATCATTGGTGCTCTTTGAGTAAATACTCATAAAAGAAGCATAATGCATGGCATCACGCAGTTTGGGATCCATTGGTTTACTTGGAGGTTTTGTCGTAGCTCTTTCAGTCTCAAATCCTGTCTCAATATGGAAAATTGAGCTTGCTTAACGTTGGCGTTGGATTCATGTCATTTTGAGCTCTAAATCAAAAGTGAAAGACAATTTGTGGACATGTCAAGTTGATCAGCTAGTTAAACTGATCATTCTAAACCGATCATTGGTGCTCATTGAGTGAAGGCGTATAAATGAAGCATAATGCATGGTATCACAAAGTTTTAGATAGATTGGAATACTTGGAAGCTTTTTCATAGCTATTTCAATCTTAAATTTTGTCAAAATACAGAAAATTGAGCTAGCTTAACATGGGCGTTGGGTTCATATCATTCTGAACTCTAAATGAAAAGTTACTAATGATTTAGTGCGTACAAGTCAAGTGGATCGGTCAGTTAAAATTGATCATTCTAAAATGATTATTGGTTCTCATTGAGCAAAGACTCAAAGATGTAGCTCTTTGAGTCTCAAATGTTGTCAAAATATAGAAAATTGAGTTAGATTAACGTGTGCGTTGAATTCATGTCATTCTAAACTCTAAATCCAAAGTTACGGATGATTAAGTGCTTACATTCCAAGTTGAACAGCTAGTTGAAATGATCATTCTAGACTAATCATTGGTGCTCCTTGAGTAAAGACTCATAAAAGAAGCATAATGCATGGCATTACGCAGTTTGGGATCCATTGGTTTACTTGGAGGTTTTGTCGTAGCTCTTTCAGTCTCAAATCTTGTCTCAATATGGAAAATTGAGCTAGCTTAACAATGGCGTTGTATTCATGTCATTTTGAGCTCTAAATCAAAAGTGAAAGACAATTTGAGGACATGTCAAGTTGATCAGCTAGTTAAAATGATCATTCTAAACCGATCATTGGTGCTCATTGAGTGAAGGCGTATAAATGAAGCATAATGCATTGTATCACACAGTTTTGGATAGATTGGATTACTTGGAAGCTTTGTCATACCTATTTCGATCTTAAATTTTGTCACAATACAGAAAATTGAGGTAGCTTAACATGGGCGTTGGATTCATGTCATTCCGAACTCTAAATGCGAAGTTACTAATGATTTAGTGTGTACAAGTCAAGTGGATCGGTCAGTTAAAAGTGATCATTCTAAACTAATCATTAGTGCTCCTTGAGTAAAGACTTATTAATGAAGCATAATGCATGGCATCATGCAGTTTGGGATATATTGGATTAGTTGGAGGCTTTTTAATAGCTATTTCGGTTTTAAATTTCGTCACAATATACAAAATTGAGCTTGCTTAACGTGGGCATTGGAAAATTTATCTAGCTTAATGTTGGCGTTGGATTCATGTAATTTTGAGTCCTAAATCAAAAGTTAAAGACGATTTAGTGTGGACATTTCAAGTTGATCAGTTAAATTGATCATTCTAAACTGATTATGGTTCTCATTGAGCAAAGACTCAAAGATGTAGCTCTTTGAGTCTCAAATGTTGTCAAAATATAGAAAATTGAGTTAGCTTAACATGTGCGTTGGATTTGTGTCATTCTAAACTCTAAATCCAAAGTTACGGATGATTAAGTGCTTACATTCCAAGTTGAACAGCTAGTTGAAATGATCATTCTAAACTAATCATTGGTGCTCATTGAGTAAAGATTCATAAAAGAAGCATAATGCATGGCATCACGCAGTTTGGGATCCATTGGTTTACTTGGAGGTTTTGTCGTAGCTCTTTCAGTCTCAAATCTTGTCTCAATATGGAAAATTGAGCTAGCTTAACATTGGCGTTGGATGCATGTCATTTTGAGCTCTAAATCCAAAATGGAAGAAAATTTGAGGACATGTCAAGTTGATCAGCTAGTTAAAATGATCATTCTAAACCGATCATTGGTGCTCATTGAGTGAAGGCGTATAAATGAAGCATAATGCATGGTATCACACAGTTTTTGATAGATTGGATTACTTGGAAGCTTTGTCATAGCTATTTCGATCTTATATTTTGTCACAATACAAAAAATTGAGGTAGCTTAACATGGGCGATGGATTCTTGTCATTCCGAACTCTAAATGAAAAGTTACTATTGATTTAGTGTGTACAAGTCAAGTGGATGGGTCAGTTAAAAGTGATCATTCTACACTAATTATTAGTGCTCCTTGAGTAAAGACTTATTAATGAAGCATAATGCATGGCATCATGCAGTTTGGGATATATTGGATTAGTTGGAGGCTTTTTCATAGCTATTTCGGTTTTAAATTTCGTCACAATATACAAAATTGAGCTTGCTTAACGTGGGCATTGGAAAATTTATCTAGCATAATGTTGGCGTTGGATTCATGTAATTTTGAGTCCTAAATCAAAAGTTAAAGACAATTTAGTGTGGACATTTCAAGTTGATCAGCTAGTTAAATTGATCATTCTAAACTGATTATTGGTTCTCATTGAGCAAAGACTCAAAGATGTAGTTCTTTGAGTCTCAAATGTTGTCAAAATATAGAAAATTGAGTTAGCTTAACATGTGCGTTGGATTTGTGTCATTCTGAACTCTAAATCCAAAGTTACGAATGATTAAGTGCTTACATTTCAAGTTGAAAAGCTAGTTGAAATTATCATTCTAAACTAATCATTGGTGCTCCTTGAGTAAAGATTCATAAAAGAAGCATAATGCATGGCATCACGCAGTTTGGGATCCATTGGTTTACTTGGAGGTTTTGTCGTAGCTCTTTCAGTCTCAAATCTTGTCTCAATATGGAAAATTGAGCTAGCTTAACATTGGCGTTGGATTCATGTCATTTTGAGCTCTAAATCAAAAGTGAAAGAAAATTTGTGGACATGTCAAGTTGATCAGCTAGTTAAAATGATCATTCTAAACCGATCATTGGTGCTCATTTAGTGATGGCGTATAAATGAAGCATAATGCATGGTATCACACAGTTTTGGATAGAATGGATTATTTGGAAGCTTTGTCATAGCTATTTCGATCTTAAATTTTGTCACAATACAGAAAATTGAGCTAGCTTAACATGGGCATTGGATTCATGTCATTCCGAACTCTAAATGAAAAGTTACTAATGATTTAGTCCGTACAAGTCAAGTGAATCGGTCAGTTAAAAGTGATCATTCTTAACTAACATTAGTGCTCCTTGAGTAAAGACTTATTATGAAGCATAATGCATGGCATCATGTAGTTTGGGATATATTGGATTAGTTGGAGGCTTTGTCGTAGCTATTTCGGTCTTAAATTTCATCACAATATACAAAATTGAGCTTGTTTAACGTGGGCATTGGAAAATTTATCTAGCTTAATGTGGGCGTTGGATTCATGTAATTTTGAGCCCTAAATGAAAAGTTAAAGACGATTTAGTTTGGACATTTCAAGTTGATCAGCTAGTTAAATTGATCATTCTAAACTGATTATTGGTTCTCATTGAGTAAAGGCTTATAAACGGAGCATAATGCATGGCATCACGCAGCTTGGGATATGTTGGATTACTTTAAGGCTTTGTGGTAGCTCTTTCAGTCTCAAATGTAGTCACAATATAGAAAAATGAGCTACCTTAACGTGGGGGTGGGATTCGTGTCATTCTAAACTATGAATAAAAAGTTATGGATGATTAACTGCGTACATTTCCAGTTGAACAGCCAGTTGAAACGATCATTCGAAACTAATCATTGGGGCTCTTTAAGTAAATACTTATATAAGAAGCATGATGCATGGCATCACACAGTTTTGAATCCATTGGATTAGTTGGAGGCTTTGTCATTTGAAATGATCATTCTAAACTGATCATTGGTGCTCCATGAGTAAAGACTTATAAAACAAGCATAATGCATTGAATCACACAGTTTAATACACATTGGATTACTTGGAGGATTTGTCATAGCTCTTTTAATCTCAAATGTTGTCACAATATGGAAAATTGTGCTAGCTTAACGTGGGCATTGGATTCATGTCATTTGAGCTCTAAATGAAAAGTTTTTTTTTTTTTTGCCAACAAATAATTATTCATTAGAAGAATCATTGTGTACAATCGAAAGTAAGAAATTAGGACAAACAACAAACAAATTCCAATGATACATTCCTTCTAACGCTTTTGATGCCAATAAATCTGCTGCACTATTACAGGATCTTGATTGATATTGAAAATGAACTCCTGCAAACTGAGGCACCCAGGCATATATTGTTTGTAGATAATTTTGGAGACGCAGATGTACGCTTCTTCTATTAATAAGATGATTGATCGTGAGATTATCACCCTCAAAATACAATTTTGCGATAGCCCAAAGACCAAATTGCCTGAATTGCCCACAAAAGAGATGTCAATTCTGCTTCCTCAACTGTGTGTCTTCCTTCAAATTTTCCCATCCCCGCATGAACAAAAGCTCCATTACTGTCACGTATAATCCATCCTAAACCAGAATATGCAGTACCAGTACGATGAGCTGCATCATAATTACATTTCAACCAATCCCGTTCCGGAGGTGTTCATTTAGCCATAACAGATCTTGTGTCAATGAAACCCCCTGAATTGTCCTTCTTCATGACTGTCAACCATTCCATAACGTCATCATATGTTTTTTGAAGTATGAAATCCTTCGACCAATCCTTGTTATTAAACAAGAGCTCATTCCTCGACTTCCATAACCTCCATAAGAGATAAAATGGTAGATATTTCTGTGAAGAAAGATTATCACATTTATGATAACTAGATAAGAGATATCTTAAATTATCATAAATCTCTGAGTTTATGTCACAAATCGTTGTCGTTAGAATCCCCAATCTCCTCCATAACATTTGGGCATGTGGGCACAGAAAAAAGGTATGCATCTCTGACTCTTCCGAATCTCCACATCGAATGCATGTATTTTCGAATATTATCTTCCTTCGGAAAAGATGTGTTTTTAAAGGTAGTGCCTTTGATAATAATTTCCATATAAAATGTTTAATCTTTGGAGCAATATTGAGAGACCATATAGCTTTTGACAAATCCAAATGATTTCCCAGAATTGGTTGACTTACTCCAGTAGACTGATTCGCTTCATTTGACAACTGAACGGCTAAACGATAACCTGATTTAACTGAATAAACTCCATTTGATGTATATTTCCAGAACCAGTCATCCGAAGTACACAAGAAGGGTAGGAAAATCTTATAAATCCACTCATGATCGTCCTTATCAATTAGATCACGGATAACATCCCTATCCCATTGATTTGAAGTCGGATTAATGAGGACTTTAAGATTCAATCGTGGGTTTGTATATGGTAATAATTTTGGAGCACGAGAGGGTGACACAGGTAACCAATTATGATCCCCAAGTAAAATAGTTGATCCATTCCCAACTATTCTTTGTATACCTTGCTGCATCAACTCACGTCCGTATAATATCGATTGCCATCCCAAAGATGGACGGGATCCACTCTTAGCAGATAAAAAATCACCTTTCTGAAAATAACAGCTCTTTAGAATACGAAAAACAAGGCTGTCTGGTCGACGAAATAGCTTCCAACAGAGATTTCCCAGCAAAGCCTGATTGAATTTTTGTAAATCTCTAAAACCCAAACCCCCTAACAATTTCGGTTGAGATAATTTTTTCCAAGAAACCATTGACATTTTCCTCTGATTCTCTGTAGAGCCCCACCAAAAACGAGATAGTGAACGATCAATCGCTTTACAGATTTCCTTTGGTAGTTTAAAGACATTCATTGAGTAGACCGGCATAGCAAAAGCTACTGCTTTAATCAAGATTTCCTTCCCAGCAGGTGAAAGAAATTTTGAATGCCATCCCGATATTGCAGAGTTAACTTTCTGGGTAATATAATCAAAAGACTGTCTCCTACTGTTCTGAAACTGTTCCGGTAGACCCAAATATTTGCCACCACCACCTACTTTGTGTATTCCCAAATGAGCCTGAATCATTGTTCTAGTATGTTCGAAAACTTTCGTACCAAAAATAATCGATGATTTTTCATAATTAATGATTTGACCCGAGGCTCCACCAAAATCATGAAGAATATTTTGCAGAGAAGTAACGTTATTCCTATCCGCTTTGAGGAAATATAGTGAGTCGTCTGCAAAAAATAGATGTGAAAGGGATGGTCCTTTCCTATGAAAACGTAGCGGTTGCAGTTTACCAGTTCTCTCCGCCTCGTATATCATTGAGCTTAGTACATCTGAACATAAGATAAACAGATAAGGAGAAAGTGGATCTCCTTGTCTTAGACCACGTTTTGGTTTAAAAGATCCATACGGGCTGCCATTAATGAGAACTGAAAAAGAAACAGTGGAGACACACTGCATAATCCAATTAACCCATACTTGTGAGAAACCCTTCTTAATCAATACGGCCTCTAGAAATCCCCATTCCAATCTGTCATAAGCCTTATTGATATCAGTTTTAACTGCCATAAAAGCAGAAGAACAAGCCCGATTCGTCTTTAAATAATGAAGAGCTTCATGTGCCATCAGTACATTATCTGTAATCAATCTGCCCGGAATGAAAGCTGTTTGATTTTCTGAAACAACCAGGTGTAGAAATTTCTTCAATCGGAATACCAGGATCTTAGATATCACTTTGTAAACCACATTACAAAGGGAGATTGGACGAAAATCTTTCATTGAAGTTGGACATTCCGTTTTCGGGATTAAACATATGTTAGTGTGATTAAAATCTTTATGAATAATCCCTGTCCTGAAAAATCTATCCGTTTCCCGAAAGATATCCTCTTTCACAATATCCCAATGTTCTTGGAAAAAAGAAGCATTGAAACCGTCCGGTCCAGGCGCTTTTAAAGGTCCAATTGATGAAAGAGCATGAAAAACTTCGTTTTCAGAAATTGCTTTGGTCAGCTCTTTATTCATATCATCGGATACTACAGACTTAACAGATGCCATTACGGATTCAAAACCATCAGGGGATGACGTTTGAAATAAGGATGTAAAATAATTCTGAGCTTCTTGCGCAATTGCTTCATTGCCAAAAATATCTACACCCTCCGGTGATCTGATTGAGAGAATAGTATTTCTTGATCTTCGATTCTTCGTAATAGTCTGGAAATACCGTGTATTTCGATCACCCTCTTTTAGCCACTGTGTTCTACTATTAGTTTTCCAGAACTGTTCTTCCTCCATATATGCGTCACATAGTTGTTGTTTTAAACACTGAATATTCGTCCGATCAGCAGTAGGATTTGATAGAATCATATCTATTTCAGAAGTAATATCCTTAATACGTCTGTAAGGATTGACCCAAGTCGTATTTTTCCAATACGCTATTCCTTTCCTACATGCTTGAATCTTATCCAATAAATTTGATGTAGACGTATTTCGATTAGAATTCCAGGAATCCTTGACCACTGATTTAAAATCGTTCTGATAGTTCCACCTAGGATCATAGCGAAACATTCTTTTCCCATATTCAGAATTCTTCCGGATTCTTATGATCCCCGGCCTATGATCTGACTCAATCATTTCTAAATATTGGACTGATGAACCTGGATAAAGATTTTTCCATTGATCATTACCCATGGCTCTATCTAGCCAACATTGAATTATTTGGTTGTTCCGTTTACCAGCCCAGGTCATATTATTTCCAACAAATTTTATGTCTGACATCCCACAAACACGAATCATATCGTGAAAATCTTTCAAACTCCAAGCTTCCCTTCTTGGACCTCCTTGTTTATCATGTATGTTTAAAATTTCGTTAAAATCACCACACATTAGCCAGGGGGCATTGCGGGTATTCGATATATATTTTAATCTTTCCCAAAGATTATTACGAAATTTACGTATTGGATGACCGTAAATACACGATAAATAGAAAACATAACCGTTTTTATTTATCTCACAATCCATAAGTCTTTCATCAGAGAATTCTAAAGATACTACAACAGACTTTTTCCACATTAAAGCTAAACCTCCTCCGGTTCTATTCGGAGGGATACACATAATACATTCATATTGTAGAATTGCAGCAACGTCATGAACTATATCATTCTTGTTCTTCGTCTCCACCAAGAAGAGTATGTCCGGGGAATATTCCTTACATATTCCCTTAAGGCGTCGAACTACCAGAGACCCTCCTATGCCCCGGCAGTTCCAAAACGCAATATTCATTCTGTTCCCGGTGGGTTATGGCCCACCTCACCATCACCTAGAACACTCATCAATTTAATAATATAAATTATCTTTGAAACCCAAAAGATAAAATTTTTGGGAACTATAAAGTACCACTTATAACGATAATGCAATCGAAGTAAGTTTGATAAAATATCCCATATGAATTTTAAATTGATAGCGTGATAAGTATGTGACTTATTCTTAGTGTGTATAGATAAAATAATATCCATATATGATTTAGTGCATATATGTCAAGTTGATAAGCTAGTTAAAATGATCATTATAAACTGATCAATGGTGCTCACTGAGTAAACGTGTATAAACAAAGCATAATGCATGGCATCACATAGTTTAGGATTCATTGGATCACTTGGAAGCTTTGTATATCTATTTCAATCTTAAATTTTATCAGAATATAGAAAATTGAGCTAGATTAATGTGGGCGTTGGATTCGTGTCATTCTGAACTATAAATAAAAATTTATGGACAATTTTTTCCCGACATGTCAAGTTGATCGGCCACTTAAAATGATCATTCTAAAATGATCATTGGTGCTCCTTGAGTAAAGGCTTATAAACGAAGCATAATGCCTCGCATCACGCAGTTTGAGATACATTGGATTATTTGGAGCCTTTGTCATAGCTACTTCGGTCTTAAATTTCACAACAATACAGAAAATTAAGTTTGCTTAATGTTGGCGTTGGATTCGTGTCATTCTAAACTCTAAATCAAAAGATATGGATGATTTTGTGCGTACATGTCAAGTTGATCGTCTAGTTAAAATGATGATTATAAACTGATCATTGGTGCTCCTTGAGTAAAGGCTTATAAATGAAGCATAATGCACGACATCACGCAGTTTCAAATACATAGGATTACTTGGATGCTTTGTCGTAGCTATTTTGTTATAAATTTTGGTCATAATATATATAATTGAGCTAGCTTAACGTGGGCATTAGATTAGTGTCATTCTGAACTCTAAATCAAAAGTTACGGACGATTTAGTGCGGACATGTCAAGTTGATCGGGTAGTTAAAATAATCATTCCAAACTGATCATTGGTGCTCCTTGAGCAAAGGCTTATAAATGAAGCATAATGCATGGCATCACGCAGTTTAGGATACATTAGATTACTTGGAGGCTTTGTCGTAGCTATTTCGGCCATAAATCTTATCACATTATAGAATATTGAGCTAGTTTAACATGGGCGTTTGATTCGTGTCATTATGAACTCTAAAGCAAAAGTTTTGGACGATTTAATGTGGACATTTTACGTTGATTGGCCAGTTAAAATGATCGTTCTAAACTGATCATTGGTTCTCCTTGAGTAAGGGCTTATAAATGAAGCATAATGCATGGCATCATGCAGCTCGGGATACATTGGATTACTGGAAGGCTTTGTGGTAGCTCTTTCAGTCTCAAATGTTGTCAAAATATAGAAAATTTAGCTAGCTTATTGTGGGGGGTGGGATTCGTGTCATTCTAAACTTTAAATCAAAAGTTATGGATGATTAAGTGCGTGCATGTCCAGTTGAACAGCAGTTTGAAACGATCATTCTAAACTGATCATTGGTGCTCTTTAATCAAAAGTTACGAATGATTAAGTGCGTGCTTTGTCTTAGTTCTTTCAGTCTCAAACATTGATTATTATTGAAAATTAATCTAGATTAACGTGGGCGTTGGATTCACATAATTTTGAGCTCTAAATCAAATTTTAAATACGATTTAGTCCAGACATGTCAAATTGATCAGCTAGTTAAAATGATCAGTCCAAACTGATCATTGGTGCTCACTGATAAAAGGTTTACAAATGAAGCATAATGCATGGCATCATGCAGTTTGGGATAAATTGCATTATTTGGAGGCTTTGTCGAAGCTCATTCAGTCTCACATATGGTCACAATATTGAAAATTGAGCTAGATTAACGAGGGTGTTGGATTCATGTCATTTTAAGCTCTAAATCAAATGTTAAAGACAATTTAATGCGGACATATCAAGTTGATCAGCTAGTTAAAATGCTCATTCTAAACTAATCATTGGTGCTCATTGAGCAAAATTTTACAAATGAAGTATAATGCATGGCATCACGCAGTTTGGGAATGATTGGATGACTTGGAGGCTTTGTCGTAGCTATTTCGGTCATAAATTTTATCACAATAAAGAATATTAAGCTAGCTTAACATGGGCGTTGGATTGGTGTCATTATGAACTCTAAACAAAAGTTTTGTCCGATTTAATGCGGACATTTTAAGTTGATCGGCCAGTTAAAATGATCATTCTAAACTGATCATTGGTTCTCCTTGAGTAAGCGTTTGTAAAACAAGCATAATACATGGCATCACGCAGTTTGAGAAACATTGGATTATTTGGAGGCTTTGTCCTAGCTCTTTCAGTCTCAAATGTTGTCACAATATTGAAAATTGAACTAGATTAACGTGGGTGTTGGATTCATTTCATTTTGAGCTGTAAATCAAATATTAAAGGCAATTTAGTGAGGACATGACAAGTTGATCAGATAGTTAAAATGCTCATTCTAAACTAATCATTGGTGCTCATTGAGAAAAGGTTTACAAATGAAGTATAATGCATGGCATCACACAGTTTTGGATAGATTGGATTGCTTGGATGCTTTTTGTAGTTATTTCGGCCATAAATTTTATCACAATATAGAATATTCAGCAAGTTTAATGTGGGCGTTGGATTCGTGTCATTCTAAAATTTAAATCAAAAGTTTAAGATGATTTAATGCGGGCTTGTAAGGTTATCGGCCAGTTAAATGATAATTTTAAACTGACCATTGGTGCTCCTTGAGTAAAGGCTTATAAATGAATCATAATGTGTGGAATCACACAATTTGTGATATATTGGATTACTTGGTGGCTTTGTTGTAGTCTTTCAGTCACAAATGTTGTCACAATATCGGAAATAGAGCTAAATTAATGTGGTCGTTTGATTAATGTCATTTTGAGCTCCAACTCAAATGTTAAACACGATTTAGTGCAAACATGTCAAGCTGATCAGGTAGTTAAAATTACTGTTCTAAACTAATCATTGGTGCTCATTGAGCAAATGTTTACAAATAAAGCAAAATGAATGGAATCCAGCAGTTTGGGATATGTAGGATTACTTGGAAGCTTTGTAGTAGCTATTTGGGTCTTAAATTTAATCACAATATAGAAAATTGAGATAGCTTAACGTAGGCGTTGGATTCGTGTCATTCTGAACTCTAAATAAAAAGTTTCAGACGACTTGATGCGCATATGTAAAGGTTATCGGCCAGCTAAATGATTATTGTAAACTGATCATTTGTGCTCCTTGAGTAAAGTCTTATAAATGATGCATATTGCATGGCATCACACAGTTTTGGGTGCTTTGTATTACTTGAATGCGTTGTCTTAGCTCTTTCAATCTCAAATATTGTATAAATATTGAAAATTGAGCTAGATTAACGTGGGCATTGGATTCATGTAAATTTTAGCTCTAAATCAAATTTTAAAGACGATTTACTCCAGACATGTCAAGTTGATCAGGTAGTTAAAACGATCATTCCAAACTGATACCACATACGACTGAAAGGTATTTTCGTCCTGCCTTCGCTTGGCTTATATCGGGGGGAATCGCAAAATTTGCATTTTTCCCATTTCTCATCTTCTTTCCAGAATATCATACAATTGTGAACACACACGTCAATTGTATAAAACGGGAGGCCTAAAGTTCACATCAATTTTTTGGTTTCATAATATGAATCCATTTCTTGATTCTCCTCGGGCAATATTCTGTAAACAGCTCCGCCCAAGAATCCATACATTTTTCTGGTAGATTAAAATAAGACTTAATGTTCATGAACCGAGCAGCTAAAGATAACTGTGAGTACCCTTCATGACAACCATCATACAATGGATTTTTCGCAGCTTCTAAAATGTTGTAAAATTGTTGTGCTTCTTCATTAGGCCGTTCTTTTTCATTATTATATTCTTCTTCATTCTGATTATAGTACTGATCATCAATCGTTGTCTCACGAAATGCATCCGTCACCATTTCAACATATCTATTACCGGATGTACCAACTGTTTCATCACTAGTAATACCACGCGTACCTCCCTGATTTCTTTTGACATCACCCCGACTACTCGTCCCTAACTGAACATTCAGCTCTTCTCCATGTTTATACCAAATATAATAATTTGGCATAAATCCTTGACTATATAGATGACTCCATATTTTCCGTCCCGGAATAAATTTATCGTTTTTGCAATTAACACAAGGACAGAAAAACCAACCTCCTCTACTTTGATCTATTGGTTGACTACTTAGAAAATTCATGAACTGGTCCATGCCTTGTGCAAATTCTGACGATATATTTCTTATTTGACTATCAATCTTTTTGTACATCCAATCTCTTTATTAAAATTTTCCCAAATGTTTGAAGATTTTTTTTCCATTCGATTCTATAAATGAAAGAATGGGATGGGGCATATATATACAATATTTTGCCACTACTTTGCGACTGCTTTGCCACTACTTTGCCACTACTTTGCGACTACAACTGTGTAGTCGCTAAAATGTCTTTATACCTAACACGCACATGTTTTTATGTTGGCACTTTGCCACCACTTTCTGGCTGAATAGCCACTCCAAAATGTAGTTGCAAATTGGTCGCATTTTTAGCGACCAATATGCGACTAACATGTGGTTGTTCCACATGTAATCAACTGCATAGAGCAGTCGCAAAACAGTCGCATTTCATTCTCTAAATGGTTACGTATTGCAACCAATATGCGACTACAGGTTTTGGTCACACTTTTGCGACCACTTTGCGACTACATCTCCGTAGTCGCAAAGTGGTCGCAAAATCGTGGCAAATGTGGTCGCAAATTTTGCGACTACATATGTGGTCGAAAAATGCAGTGGCATTTTGGCAGTTTTCTTGTAGTGTATCACATAGTTAAAATGATCATTCTAAAATGATCACTGGTGCACACTGAGAAAAGCTTTACAAAAGAAGCATCTTGCATGGCATCACGCTTTTGGGATAGATTGGATTATTTGGAGGCCTTGTTCTAGCTCTTTTAGTCTCAAATGTTCTCACAATATTGAAAATTGAGCTAGATTAACATGGACATTGGATTCATGTCACTTTAAACTCTAAATCAAATGTTAAAGACGATTTAGTGCGGACATGTCAAGTTGATCAGCTTGTTAAAATGCTCATTCTAAACTGATCATTGGTGTTCACTGAGAAAAGGTTTACAAATGAAGCATAATGCATGGTACCCCGCAGTTTGGGATAGATTGGACTACTTGGAGGCTTTGTCGTATCTATATCGGCCATAAATTTTGTCAGAATTTATGAAAAATGAGTTAGCTTAACGTGGGCGTTTGAATAATGTCATTCTAAACTCTAAATCAAAAGTTTCACACGATTTAGTTTGGACATATCAAGTTGATCGGCCTGTTAAAATGATCATTCTAAACTGATTAATGGTTCTCCTTGAGTAAAGGCTTATAAATGAAGCATAATGCATGGCATCACGCAGTTTAAAATAAAGCATAATGCATGGCATCACACAGATACATTGGATTACTTTGAGGTTTTTTGGTAGCTTTTTGAGTCTCAAATGTTGTTACAATATTAAAAATTGAGCTAGATTAACATGGGCGTTGGATTCATGTCATTTTGAGCTCTAACTCAAATGTTAAAGAAAATTTACTGTGTACCTCTCAAGTTGATCATTTAGTTAAAATGATCATTTTAAACTGATCATTGGTGCTCTTTCAGCAAAGGTTTACAAATGAAGCATAATGCATGACATCCAGCAGTTTGGGATAGATTGGATTACATGGAGGCTTTTTCATACCTATTTGAGACTTAAATTTAATCACAATATAGAAAATTAATCTAGTTTAACGTGGTCGGTGGATTCATGTCATTCGGAACTCTAAATCAAAAATTTCGGACGTTAGTGCGGACATGTCAAGTTGATTGGCCAGTAAATGATAGTTCTAAACTGATCATTGGTCCTGCTTGTGTAAAGGCTTATAAATGAACCATAATGCATGGTATCACACAGTTTGAGATACATTGGATTACCTGGAAGCTTTGTCGTACCTCTTTTAGTTTTAAATATTGTCACAATATGGAAGATTGAGCTATATTAACGTGGGCGTTGGATTCATGCCATTTTGAGCTCTAAATCAAATAAAAAAGTCGATTTAGTCCGTACAAGTCAAGATGATCAGCTATTTAAAATGATCATTTTACACAAATCATTGGTGCTCAAAAAGCAAAGTTTTACAAATGAAACATAATTCATGGCATCCAGAAGTTTGGGATAGATTGGATTACTTGGTGGCTTTGGCATAGCTATTTGGGCCTTAAATTTTATCACAATATAGAAAATTGAGCTAGCTTAACGTGAGCGTTGGATTCGAGTCATTCAGAACTCTAAATCAAAAGTTTCCGACGATTTAGTGCGGACATGTCGAAGTTATCGGCGAGTTAAATGAGAATTCTAAATTCCTCATTGGCGCTCCTTGAGTATAGGCTTATAAATGAATCATAATGCATGCCATCATGCAGTTTGGGATACATTGGATTAGTTGGAGGCATTGTCGTAGCTCTTTCAATCTCAAAATGTTGTCACAATATTGAAAATTGAGCTAGATTAATGTGGGCGTTGGATTCATGTAATTTTGAGCTCTAACTCAAATGTTAAAGAAGATTTAGTCCAGACATGTCAAGTTGATTAGCTAGTTATAATGATCATTTTAAAAAAATCATAGGTGCTCATTGAGCAAAGGATTACAAATGAAGCTTAATTTATGGCATCCAACAGTTTTGGATGGATTGGATTACTTGGAGGCTTTGACGTACCTATTTGGGTCTTAAATTTAATCACAATATAGAAAATTGAGCTAGTTTAACATGGTCGCTGGATTCATGTCGTTTTGAACTCTAAATCAAAAGTTTAAGACGTTAGTGCGGACATGTCAAAATAATCGGCCAGTTTAATAATAATTCAAAACTAATCATTTGTGCTCCTTCTGTAAAGGCTTATAAATGAAGCATAATGCATGGCATCACGTAGTTGGGATACATTTGATTACTTGGAGGCTTTGTTGTAGCTCTTTACGCCTCAAATGTTGTCACAATATTGAAAATTGAGCTAGATTGTTGTGGGCGTTGGATTCATGTCAGTTTGAGCTCTAAATCAAATGTTAAAAACGAATTGGTGCGGAAATGTCAAGTTGATCAGCTAGTTAAAATGATCATTCTAAACTGATCATTGGTGCTCACTGAGAAAAGATTTACAAATGAAGCATAGTGCATGGCATCCAGCAGTTTGGGATAGATTGGATTATTTGGAGGGTTTGTCCTAGCTATTTGGGTCTTAAATTTAATCACAATATAGAAAATTGAGCTAGCTTAACGTGAGCGTTGCATTCTTGTCATTCTGAACTCTAAACCAAAAGTTTCGGACGATTTAGTGCGGAGATGTCTAGGTTATTGGCCAGTTAAATGAGAATACTAAACTGATTATTGGCGCTCCTTGAGTAAAGGCTTATAAATGAAGAATAATGCATGGCAACACACAGTTTGGGATACATTGGATTACTTGAAGTCTTTTTCATAGCTATTTTAGTCTTAACTTTTGCCACAATATAAAAAATTAAGCTAGCTTAACATGGGCATTGAATTCGTGTCATTCTGAGCTCTGAATCAAAATTTACGGACAAATCGGTGCGGATATGTATAGTTGATTGGCGAGTTAAAATGATCATTCTAAACTGATCATTGGTGCTCATTGAGTAAAAGCTTATAAATGAATAATAATGCATGACATCAAGCACTTTACGATAGAATGGATTACTTGCAGGGTTTATCTTACCTATTTGAGTCTTAAATATTTTCACAATATAGAAAATTAAGCTAGCTTAATGTGGGCGTTTGATTCCGGTCATTCTGAGCTCTGATTTAAAAATTACATACGATTTAGTACGAACGTGTTAAGCTGATGGGCCAGTTAAAATGATCATTCTAAACTGATCATTGGTGCTCATTGAGCAAAAGTGTACAAATGAATCATAATCCTTGGCATCATGCAGTTTCAGATAAATTTGATTACTTTGAGGTTTTGTCATTGCTCTTTCAGTCTAAAATGTCGTCACAATATGGAAAATTGAGCTAGCTTAACGTGGACGTTGGATTGGTGTTATTCTAAGCTCTGAATCAAAAGTAACAGACAATTTAGTGCAGTCAGGTTAAGCTGACCGGACAGTTAAAATGATCATTCTAAACTGATCATTGGTGCTCATTGAGCAAAGGTTTACAAATGAAGCATAATGCATGGCATCACACAGTTTGGGATATATTGGATTACTTTGAGGCCTTGTGATACAAGCCTCGATTCAAGGCTTGGATGCGCGTGGGCTGTTTGTAGAAGATTAGGTGAGAAACTCAACCTTAGGCTTCTGGATAGGGGATTTCTGGTTGGTAAACGATGGAAGGGTGAAGTGAACCACACGAGGGGTGATGAACCTCGTGATAAATCACAAACTTAGAGCTAGGAGGGCTGGTCTCACTAGGTTCTAAGCGCACAAGTCTCTCTTGAGAGAAAGCTTGTAGGGAAAAAGTTCTACTTTATTAATAATCAAAAAGGTTGTCGAACTACAATGCTGGAATGAGCCTTATTAATATGCTCGACAGCTTGACCTTCTAGGGTCGACACAAATAAAGAAAAAGGAAAGTTTACAAAAGTGCACAAAGGAAAAGATACAAAAGTGTATAACCGAAAAAGGACCTATTCCTAAAATGTTCTTGACTCAAAAATGTAAAGCAACTAGATCCTACCCTGCAAAACAGAAAGAGGCATATATTCAATGTAAACTTACCTTAACTCACCTCACGGCCAAGAAATGGAAGGTGGCCGTCCTTGTGGCATGCATGCGCCTTGCTCCTAGTCTTGGACTTGGAGTAGGGTTAAAATCTTTGGGCCTTGACCTCTCTTGCCACTAAAGCCCAAGTCTCTGATGTCCCTTGTGTTGTTGAGAAGCTATTGGACTCTTCCTTGTATTTTTGGCCCATTGTCCTTAGTCGATCTTCCTCTAGTAGCTTGTTGACCCATAGGCTGAATTTGTGGGAGAGTGCCCTTGATCTGCTTCTTGTCATTGCTCCTTGAGGTACCACTGGTGTTGAGACTTCCTCTAGGTGCATGTCCTGGAGCTGGTAGCTCATTTGGTCCAAGTCCTCTTGTGTAGAAGTGGAAGTGTGCGTGTACTCGGCTGGATGGCCTGTACCGGCTGGATTGTGCGCGGTACTGGCCGGAATGACTTCAGGACCGGCCAAGTTGATCCCGGAGTCGGCGGTGTCATCAGGGGGACCGGCGGTGTCATTCACGTCCCCACCAAGTGTGCCGGAAGCTTGGGCCTCTCCGCCGGCGATGTTGACCGGTCTGGTCCTATAGGTCGAGGGTCCGGCGGTACTGTCTGGTCCGGCAGGCGCGCCAGATGGTCCTGCTGTCTCGGGCAAGCTTCCTGGTCGGCCAGTCTGGTCTCCTGGCTGGATGTACGACCTGATGTCCTCATCATTCCCTCCCTCTTCAGTAGGTTTTGTCCTCAAAACTGGTTCATCTGCATGGAAAGGGGCCAAGTCAGTAACATTAAACGTATTGGACACATTAAACTCACCTGGTAGCTCGATCCGGTAGGCGTTGTTGTTGATCCTCTCGAGCACTCTGAATGGTCCATCTCCTCTTGGTGCTAGCTTGGAACTCCTTAGGTTTGGGAACCTCTCCTGCCGTAGGTGTAGCCACACCCAATCGCCTGGTTGAAAGATCACCTCCTTTCTTCCTTTGTTGGCATGAGTCACGTACTGTCCGGTCCTCTTCTCCAAGTTTTCTGCTACCTTCTGGTGTAACCTCCTTATGAACTCTGCCTTGGATGCTCCGTTGAGGTTGGTCATCTCAGCTGGTGGCAGTGGTGTTTGCTCCAATGGGTGAGAGGGTTGAAGCCGTATACCACTTCAAATGGTGTCTTCTTGGTTGCTGAGTGCACGGCTCGGTTGTAGGCAACTCAATGAATGGCAGGCACTCCACCCAAGTCTTTAGGTTCTTCCCTAGTGTAGTTCTGAGAAGAGTTGATAGTGTCCTGTTGACAACTTCAGTTTGGCCATCGGTTTGAGGATGGCAAGTGGTTGAGAAGAGTAGCTTCGTGCCTAGCTTTCTCCAAAGGGTCCTCCAGAAATGGCTGAGGAACTTGGTGTCCCTATCTGATACGATGGTCCTTGGCACTCCATGAAGCCGTACTATCTCCCTGAAGAACAGCTCAGCTGTTTGTGTGGCATCATTGACATTGGCACATGGGATGAAGTGTGCCATCTTGGAGAATCTGTCCACCACTACAAAGATTGCATCTTTGTGGTTGATCTTGGGCAGACCTAGAACAAAATCCATTGAGATGTCCACCCATGGATGTGTAGGTATGGGCAGTGGGAGATACAACCCGTGAGGTTGCACTCGGGACTTTGCCTTCTTGCAAGTGATGCATCTTGCACAATGAGCTTCTACTGTCCTCTTGATGTGTGGCCAGTAGAAGTGCTCCTTGACCACTGCTAGAGTCTTGTCGACACCAAAGTGGCCCATGAGTCCTCCTCCATGAGCTTCTCGGATGATAAGCTCCCTCAATGATCCTTGTGGTATGCACAGCCTTCTCTCTCGGAACAAGAATCCCTCATGGATGTAAAACTTGCCATGACTCCCTGTGCCACACTCCTTGTAGCTCTCAGCAAGGTCAGGATCATCTTGTATAGATCCTTGATGTGCTCGAATCCTAGGACCTTTGCCTCCATGGTTGATATCAAGGCAAACCTCCTTGATAGTGCATCGGCTACCACATTATCTTTGCCCTTCTTGTACTTGATGATGTACGGAAGGTCTCTATGAACTCCATCCACCTGGCATGTCTCCTCTTGAGATTGGTTTGCCCTCTGAGGTGTTTGAGAGTCTCGTGATCAGTGTGGATCACAAACTCCTTGGACAGCAAGTAATGCTGCCAAGTCTCCAATGCTCGGACAAGGGCATAAAGCTCCTTGTCATAAGTGGGGTAGTTCAGTGAGGCACCACCTAGTTTCTCACTGAAGTATGCCACTGGTCTCCTTCCTTGAGTTAGCACTGCTCCTATGCCTATTCCAGAGGCATCACACTCCACTTCAAACGTCTTGTTGAAGTCGGGAAGGACTAGCACTGGTGCGTGTGTAAGGCTGTCCTTCAAGGCCCTGAATGCCTTCTCCTGAGCTTCTCCCCAGCTGAATCCCACGTTCTTCTTCACTACTGCCGTCAGTGGTGAGGCAATACTGCTGAAGTTGGGCACGAATCTCATATAGAAGCTGGCCAGTCCGTGGAAGCTCTTTACTTGGCTGATGTTTCCTGGTGTTGGCCATTCTTGTATGGCTCGAATCTTCTCTTCATCAACCTGTAGGCCCTGTGAACTTACAACAAAACCTAAAAAGACAAGATTATCAGTACAAAGGTGCACTTCTTGAGATTGGCATAAAGCTCTTCTTGTCAAGGGTTTTAAGGACCATCTCAAGATTTGTGAGGTGTTCCGTAGGCACTTACTATAAACAAGTATGTCATCAAAGTAAACAACTACAAACTTACTGATGTACGCCCTAAGAACTTGGTTCATAAGGCATGAAGGTGCTTGGGGCATTAGTCAAGCCGAATGGCATGACTGTCCACTCGTAGAGCCCTTGCTTTGTCTTGAAAGCAGTCTTCCACTCATCACCTTCCTTCATCCTTACCTGGTGGTATCCACTCTTGAGGTCTATCTTTGAGAAGACCGTGGCTCCACTCAGCTCATCTAGCATGTCATCCAGCCGTGGTATCGGATGCCGGTACTTGACTGTGATGTTGTTGATTGCTCGGCAGTCCACACACATGCGCCAAGTCCCATCCTTCTTGGGCACTAGTAGCACTGGTACAGCACATGGACTGAGGCTCTCTAGAACATATCCTTTCTCCAGGAGCTCCTTGACTTGCTTCTCAAGCTCCTTGGACTCCTCTGGACTCATCCGGTAGGCTGGCCGGTTGGGCAGGCCTGCCCCGGGCACTAGATCAATCTGGTGTTCTATGCCACGAAAGGAGGCAAGCCTGCTGGTATCTCCTCTGGAAATACATCCTGGAATTTGTTGAGGAGAGTTGCTACTTCATGAGGTAGCTCTACCTGTCCCTGTTCTATACTCAACACTTCCTTGAAAACCATTAGTAACATTAAGTCCTTCGAGGCTAAAGCTCTCCGGACATGACTAGGTTGAATAAGAAAGTTAGACTTGACAAGTTTCTTTTCCTTACTCATTTGGAGTTGTAGCTCATGTACTTGGGCAGGTGTAAGAGGAGCTAGGCTGACCTTTCTCTTGTCATGCACGAAGGTGTATTGATTGGTTCGGCCATCATGCCTGGTCTCTTTGTCAAACTGCCATGGTCTTCCTAGTAGAAGATGGCCAGCTTCCATGGGCACCACGTCGCACACGACTTGATCCTGGTACTTGCCCACACTGAATGGTATAATGACTTGTTCATGGATCTTTAGCTCCACTTTGTCATCGAGCCCATCTCAGTCTATATGGTCGAGGATGCCGTGTCTTCTCTAGACCTAGCTTATCAACCATATACGCACTAGCAACGTTAGTGCAAGAACCACCATCTATGATGAGGTTACATACCTTTCCTTTGATGGTGCAACGGCTGTGGAAGATGTTCTCCCTTTGGATGGTCTCTGAAGGATCCACCATTGCACTTCCCCACATCAGGGTACTCAATGTCACCGTACTCTCCTTCTGGTTCATTGTCCTCTTCATCTTGGGACTCATATTCTCCTGCCTCCGTAATCAGCATGACTCGGTTGTTTGGGCACTCCCTCGAGATGTGTCCACGTCCCCTACACTTGAAACAAGTTATGTCACGTGATCTTTGAGGGTTACAAGACTTACCAGGCTCTCTCTGGTCACGGTTGGGTTCAGGAGGCTTGCTCTTGAACCTTGACTCGATCTCTACGCTTTTGCCTTTGTCTACGGTCTTAGGCATGTTGCTTGGTGCCCAAGGTGTCTTAGGCTTGCTGCGGATGTCTTGGCTCTTACGTTTGATGTGCTGTTCAGCTTGCACAGATAGGTGGAACAAGTCCTTGAAGTCGTTGTAGATTTGCCTTTCCACCTTGCAGCTGATCCTTTCTTGGAGTCCATCCAAGAATTGTGCCATCAATGCTTCTTCATCATCATTGAGCTCCAATCTGTTCCTTAACTTTTCGAACTCTTCATAGTACTCCTCTACTGATCTGTTACCCTGCTTAAGAGTACGAAAACGACGTTGCAAATCCCTATGAAAGTAAGGTGGAACAAACCTTTGTCGCATGAGGTCCTTCATGTCGACCCATGAGTCTACATGTCTCATTCTCTTCCTCCTTCTGTCAGATACCTCACGATCCCACCAGATGAGGGCATTGTCCGTGAGTTGTGCTACTGCCATTGAGACTCTCCTAGGTCCTGGTTGGTTGTAGTGATCAAAGATATGATCCATTCGCTTCTCCCAATCTAGGTAAGCCTCGGGGTCTACTTTTCCTGCAAAAGTAGGAGGAGTTAGTTTAACATCAGGATGAATTACCCGGTTGTAGGTGTGTTCATCTCCATCCTCATGACGTCTAGGAGGCATTCTTGGTCTCTGGTGAAGACCATATGGCTCAAAGCCATCATCTTCTGCCTCTGGTTGCCGTGGAGGTCCTCTCGGCCTATGGTGATAATTATGAGGTTGCGTGTCCTCATCTCCATCTGGCTGGGGTTCCTCCTCTTCGTGCCGTGTACTAAGGTAGTCAGGAACCTCAGGACGGTCTTTCTCAGCTCTCACGTGCCTTATGGTCTGGAATCTTACTGGTCTCTCCACGCGCTCCAACCTCTCGCCTATGGATGCGAGTTGTGTTTGGAGTGTGGTGAACATGGCCATCATGGCTTCAGCTGCTCTCTATTCTCTTCTCCCATGGTGTGCTACAAAGAAAGAAGACAATTAGGGTGCTCCTAAATTATTAGGAGGGTTTTCTTTTTATATGGGGTTGAAAAAATGCAAAAAGGAAAAATCTTAAGGAAAGGAAATTCGACTAAGAAGAAAAAGGAAACTTCCTAGACAACTTGTGCTAGCTGTCCAATTCAAAATATCTTGGGTATTTTCCTATTCTTTTTTCTTTCCTTTTTCTTTTCTTTTCTTTTTCTTTTTAATTTAACTTAAAATTAATGGAAATATGAATTAAACAAAAAGGAAAACGTGAAAGACAATGCAAAAGTGAATCTAAACCCTAGTGATACACGTAGGAGGCTAGATGCACTCGGTTTGGAGTTTGATGTTGTTTTTTTGATTTTTCTTGAATACGACTTAAACTAATGCAAGAACTAGAAATAAGACAAGCAAAAGGATAGAAACAACCTGGTTTAGGAGCTTTAAGCTCTGATACCAAAATGATACAAGCCTTGATTCAAGGATGTATGCGCGTGGGCTGTTTGTAGAAGATTAGGTGAGAAACTCAACCTTAGGCTTCTGGATAGGGGTTTTCTGGTTGGTAAACGATGGAAGGGTGAAGTGAACCACACGAGGGGTGATGAACCTCGTGATAAATCACAAACTTAGAGCTAGGAGGGCTGGTCTCAACTAGGTTCTAAGCGCACAAGATTCTTAGAGAGAAAACTTGTAGGAAAAAGTTCTACTTTATTAATAATCAAAAGGTTGTCGAACTACAATGCTGGAAGGAGCCTTATTAATATGCTCGACAGCTTGACCTTCTAGGGTCGACTCAAATAAAGAAAAGGAAAGTTTACAAAAGTGCACAAAAGGAAAAGATACAAAAGTGCATAACCTAAAAAGGACCTATTCCTAAAATGTTCTTGACTCAAAAATGTAAAGCATCTAGATCCTACCCTGCAAAACAGAAAGAGGCATATATTCGAATTAAAACTTACCTTAACTTACCTCACGGCCAAGAAATGGAAGGTGGCCGTCCTTGTGGCATGCACGCGCCTTGCTCCTAGTCTTCGACTTAGAGTAGGGTTACAAATCTCTGGGCCTTGACCTCTCTTGCCACTAAAGCCCAAGTCTCTGATGTCCCTTGTATTGTTGAGAAGCTATTGGACTCTTCCTTGTATTTTTGGCCCATTGTCCTTAGTCGATCTTCCTCTAGAAGCTTGTTGACCCATAGGCTGAATTTGTGGGAGAGTGCCCTTGTTCTGCTTCTTGTCATTGCTCCTTGAGGTACCACTGGTGTTGAGACTTCCTCTAAGTGCATGTCCTGGAGCTGGTAGCTCATTTGGTCCGAGTCCTCTTGTGTAGAAGTGGAAGTGTGCGTGTACTCGGCTGGATGGCCTGTACCGGCTGGATTGTGCGCGGTACTGGCCGGAATGACTTCAGGACCGGCCAAGTTGATCCCGGAGTCGGCGGTGTCATCAGGGGGACCGGCGGTGTCATTCACGTCCCCACCAAGTGTGCCGGAAGCTTGGGCCTCTCCGCCGGCGATGTTGACCGGTCTGGTCCTATAGGTCGAGGGTCCGGCGGTACTGTCTGGTCCGGCAGGCGCGCCAGATGGTCCTGCTGTCTCGGGCAAGCTTCCTGGTCGGCCAGTCTGGTCTCCTGGCTGGATGTACGACCTGATGTCCTCATCACCTTGTCATAGCTATTTCAATCTAAAATGTTTTCAAAATATGGAAAATTGAGCTAGCTTAATGTGGCCATTGGATTCGTGTCATTCTGAGCTCTGAATCAAAAGTTAAAATTGATTTAGTGCGGACATGTCAAGTTGATCGGTCTGCTAAAATGATCATTATAAACTTATCATTGGTTCTCATTAGTTAAAGGCTTATTAATGAAGCATAATGCTTGGCATCATGTAGTTCGTGATAGATTTTCGATTACTTGAAGTCTTTGTCATAGCTATATTAGTCGTAACTTTTGTCACAATATAGAAAAGTAAGCTAGCTTAACGTGGGCATTTAATTCGTTTCATTCTGAGCTCTAAATCAAAAGTTACGGATGAATTGGTGCGGACATGTCAAGTTGATCAGCGAGTTAATATGATCATTCTAAACTGATCATTGGTGCTCATTGAGTAAAAGCTTATAAATGAATAATAATGCATTGCATCAAGCATTTTGCGATAGAATGGATTACTTGGAGGCTTTTTCTTACCTATTTGAGTCTTAAGTTTTTTCACAATATAGAAAATTAAGCTAGCTTAACGTGGGTGTTGGATTCGTGTCATTCAGAGCTCTGAATTTAAAGTTACAAACGATTTAGTACGGACATGTTAAGCTGATCGGCCAGTTAAAATGATCATTATAAGGTGATCATTGGTGTTCATTGAGCAAATGTTTACAAATGAAGCATAATACTTGGCATCATGCCATTTCGGATATATTGGATTACTTTGAGGTTTTGTGGTTGCTCTTTAAGTGTAAAATGTCGTCACAATATGGAAAATTGAGCTAGCTTAACGTGGGCGGTTGATTCGTGTCATTCTGAGCTCTGAATCAAAAATTGCAGACGATTTGTGGACATGCAAAGTTGATTGGTCAGTTAAAATGATCATTCTGAACTAATCATTGGTTCTGATTAAGTAAAGGCTTATTAATTAAGCATAATGTGTGGCATCACGTAGTTTGCGATAGTTTCGATTACTTGAAGCCTTTTTCGTAGCTATTTTTGTCTTAAATTTTGTCACAATATAGAAAATTAAGCTAGCTTAACGTGGGCATTGGATTCTTGTCATTCTGACCTATGAATCGAAAGTTATGGATGATTTTGTGCTGACATGTCAAGTTGATCGGCGAGTCAACTGATCATTGGTGCTCATTGAGTAAAAGCTTATAAATGAAGAATAATAGATGGCATCAAGCATTTTGCGATAGAATGGATTACTTGGAGCCTTTATTGTTGCTATAGAATGGATTAGGAACCACCACCTAAGGAGCAGCTTGAACCAGAGGAGGAAGAAGCCAATAAAGATGCTAAGGAGCAGCTTGAACCCACGGATATTGGAGATGAAAGTCCACAAATCTCTAATGGCCCTATTACCCGATCCAAGCAAGCCAAACTTAAGACAACCACATTTGTTGTGATTCAAGCCACCTAAACTGCCCCAAAAGAGGTGCTTTGGATTGTACTCTTTTTTCCTATTCTTGGTTTTGTGCCAATGGGTTTTCTAATATAGGCTTCTAATGAGGCAAGCTAAGGTACTTTACCACAACCTCTTGGTGAATCAAGGCCCCTTCGATCTTGAAATAAGAGAGGAATAATCAAGTCAAAACATTATTTACTTCTTAGTCTTTGCCTTAGTTGTCTTTGTAATTCCCTAAGTATTTCCTTTAATGTTTTGGTAGAATTTTAGGAGTCATTTTCAATGTCCTAGACTACAATAAGTACTCTCTTGTATCGTTCTTTCTGAATCATCAAACATTTTAATAGCAAATCTCCTTCTTAAACTCATTTGATCATCCTCTTGAATAAAGAATTTTCGAACACTTTCTAATTCCTCTCAAGAGCAGAAAGTCTAAGGGATCTTCATCACCCTTGGAAGTTTTAATTCGATTCACCCCTTGCCTAACTTGACTGCCCTTTGTCATTCACACAGAGCAAGCAGATAGTACAAGGATATTCCACCATCCTTGAGAAGTATCATCTATTTCCCCTTGTTCTTGGATCCATCCACTTAAGAGCTCACACCTCCGCAAGTTACACCATCGTTTCACCCATTCCGCAACTTCAATCCATTCATCCACTCTTCCCCAGCCATTTGGAGTTGATCAGGAGCTTGATCCTCATCAGGATCACATCAATGGATTACTTGGAGGCTTTATCGTAGCTATTTCACTCTTAAATTTTTAGAGAATGGTTTTTGAAGTGCGTAGAAAGGAAACCTTGTATGCCAATCTTAGAAATGTAATTTTGGAACAGATAAACTTGTCTTCTTAGGTTTTATTGTGAGTACAGATGGTATTAAGGTTGATGAGGAAAAGATAAAAGCGATTACGGAGTGGCCGAGTCCAAAGAATGTTGGGAAAGTAGGGAGCTTCCATGGCCTAGCTGGGTTTTACAGGAGATTTGTCGTGGACTTTAGCACTATATCAGCTCCATTCACTGAGGTTATCAAAATGAATGTGGGTTTCAACTGAGAGGAGGCGCAAGAGTAAGAATTCCAAACCTTGAAAGACAAGATTACACACTCCCCGGTGCTATCTCTTCCTAACTTTGATAAAACTTTTGAAATTGAATGTGATGCCTCAAGATTTCGTATTGGTGCTGTTCTTATGTTGGAATGGAAGCCCATAGCCTAATTTAGTGAGAAACTTGGAGGGGCCACACTCAATTACCCAACCTATGACAAAGAACTATATGCGCTTGTGAGAGCCTTGCAAACATGGCAACATTATCTTTGGCCCAAGGAATTTGTCATCCATACCGACCATTAGTCACTCAAACATCTCAAAGGGCAACAAAAGATGAACAAAAGACATGCTAGGTGGGTCGAATTCATTGAGACCTTCCCTTATCTGATCAAATACAAGAAAGGTAAAGAGAATGTAGTAGCGATGCTCTTTCTCGGAAGTATGTGCTCTTGAACTCTTTGGAAGTTAAACTGCTAGGGTTTGAGCAAATCAAAGAGTTATATGCTACTGATGCTGATTTTAAGGATATTTATGCTTCTTTTGAGAAGTTTGGTACTGGAAAATACTTTAAGAGTGAAGGCTTCTTGCTTTATGATAATCGGTTATGTGTACCTAACTCCTCTTTGCAAGACTTGTTTGTTAAGGAAGCACATTCAGGTTGTCTTATGGGTCACTTTGGTGTGGTAAAGACATTAAATGTATTGCAGGAACACTTCTTTTGGCCACACATGAGGAGTAATGTTGAGAAAACTTGCCACATATGTGTAACTTGCAAGGAGCCAAATCCACAATCCAAAAGCACGGTGTGTATACCCCTCTTCCTATACCTTTGCAACCTTGGCATGATATATCTATGGATTTTGTTGTTGGATTGCCTAGAACTAAGACTGGAAAGGATTCTGTGTTTGTTCTAGTTGATAGGTTTTCCAAAATGGCTCACTTTATTCCTTGTCATAAGATGGATGATGCCGTTATCATTGCTTGATTATTCTTTAAGGAGATAGTTAGACTTCATGGCATGCCTAGGACCATAGTATCAGATAGAGACACTAAGTTCCTCAGTAACTTTTGGAAAACACTTTGGTCTAAGCTAGGAACTAAGCTTTGTTTCTCCACAACTTGTAACCCGCAATTGGATGGTCAAACTGAAGTACTTAATAGAACCTTCTCTACTTGTTATGAGCTTTGATTAAAAGGAGTCTTACAACTTGGGAGGAATGCTTGCCTCATGTTGAATTCGCATATAATCATGCTAGGCATACTACTTCTAAGTACTCACCATTCGAAATTGTTTATGGATTCAATCCCATCTCACCTTTGGATCTAATGCCTTTACCTTTGAGTGAAAGGACAAGCCTGGATGAAAAGAAAAGGCTGAGTTGGTTAAAAAAATTCATGAGAAGGCTCCACTCAATACGGAAAATAAGACTAAGTTGTATGTTCAACAAGCCAATAAAGGCCGAAACGAGTTAGCATTTGATGAAGGAGACTTGGTGTGGATCCATTTGCGTAAAGATAGATTTCCAAGTGAAAGGAAATCCAAGTTAATGCCTAGGAGTGATGGGCCATTCAAAGTCATGAAGAAGATCAATGACAATGCCTACCAGCTAGATCTTCAAGGTAAGTACCAAGTGTGTTCAAGCTTCAATATTACTGATTTGGTTCCATATTTTGCAGATGAAACAGATTTGAGGTCAAATCCTTCCCAACTAGGGGAGGATGATGTGAGCATGGCGAGAAAGGAACCACCACCTAAGGAGCAGCTTGAACCAGAGGAGGAAGCAGCCACTAAAGATGGTATGAAGCAGCTAGAACCCGCGGATATTGGAGATGAAAGCCTAAAAAACTTCAATGGCCCCATTACCCGGTCCAAGCAAGCCAAACTTAAGACAACACTACCACACCTTCTCAACACCATTCAGGCCAGTTTGGTGTGTGCTAATTCAACCACATTTGTTGTGATTCAAGTCACATAAACCTCACCAAGAAATGTGACTTGGATTGTACTCTTTTTCCCTATTCCTAGTTTTGTCCAATGGGGTTTCTATGATAAGTTTTTAATGAGGGAAGCCCAAGGTACTTTATCACAGTCTCTTGGTGAATCAAGGCCCATTTTATCTAATCATCCTCGCAATAAGAGAGGAAGAATCAATTCAAAAGATTATTTACTTTTAGTCTTTGTCTTAGTTGTCTTTGTAATTCCCTAAGTATTTCCTTTAAAGTTTTGGTAGAATTTTAGGAGTCATTTTCAATGTCCTAGACAACTAGAAGTACTCTCTTGTATCCTTCTTTCTGAATCATCAAACATATTACTGTCAAATCTCCTTCTTAAACTTGTTTGGTCATCCTCTTGAATAAGTAATTTTAGAACACTTTCCCATTGCTCTCAAGAGCCGAAAGTCTAAGGGATCTTCATCACCCTTGGAAGTTTCAATTCGATTCACCGCTTGCCCAATGTGCCTGGCCTTTGTCATTCACACAGAGCAATCAGATAGTCCAAGGATTTTCCCCCATCCTTGAGAAGTATAATCCATTTCCCCTTGTTCTCGGATCCATCCACTTAAGAGCTCACACATCCGCAAGTTACACCATCGTTTCACCCATTCCCCAACTTCAATCCATTCATCCACTCTTCAACAACTATTTGGAGTTGATTAGGGGCTTGATCCTCATCAGGATCACATCAATGGATTACGTGGAGGCTTTATCGTACCTATTTCAGTCTTAAATGTTTACACAATGTAGAAAATTGAGATCGCTTAACGTGGGCGTTGGATTCATGTTCTTCGGAGCTCTGAATCAGAAGTTACAGACAATTTAGTGTGGACATGTCAAGTTGATCAGTCAGTTAAAATGATCATTCTAAACTGATCACTGGTACTCATTAAGTAAAGGCTTATCAATGAAGAATAATTCATGGCATCACACTGTTTGCAATAGATTTGATTACTTGGAGGCTTTGTCGTAGCTATTTGCTTATTAAATTTTGTCAAAACATAGAAAATTTAGCTAGCTTAACGTGGGCGTTGGATATGTTTCATTCTGAGCTCTGAATCAAAAGTTGTGGACAATTTTGTGCGGACATGTCATGTTGATCGATGAGTTAAAATGATCACTCTCAACTGATCACTGGTGCTCATAGAGCATAGGATTATTAATGAAGCATAGTGCACAACATCAAGCAGTTTGTTATATATTCGATTACTTAAAGGCTTTGTCGTAGCAATTTCAGTCTTAAATGTTGTCGCAATATAGAAAACTTAGCTAGCTTAACGTGGGCATTAGATTCGTGGCATTCTGGGCTCTGCATCAAAAGTTACAGACAATTTAGTGCGGACATGCCAAGTTGATCGGTCAGTTAAAATGATAATTCAAAACAGATCATTGGTGCTCATTGAGTAAAGGCTTATTAATGAGGCATAACGTGTGGCATCATGCAGTTTGCGATAGATTCAATTATTTGGAGGCTTTGTCGTAGCTATTTCCGTCTTCAGTTTAATCACAATATAGAATATTCTGCTAGCTTAACGTGGGCATTGGATTCGTATCATTCTGAGCTCTTAATCAAAAGTTACGGACGATTAAATGTGGACATGCCAAGTTGATCGGTCTGTTAAAATGATCATTCTAAACTGATCATTGGTGCTCATTAAATAAAGGATTATTAATGAAGCATAATGTGTGGCATCATGCAGTTTGGATAGATTCAATTATTTGCGAGCTTTGTCATAGTTATTTTAGTCTTAAATTTTGTATCCATATAGAAAATTGAGCTAGCTTAACGTAAGCATTGGATTCGTGTCGTTCAGAGCTTTGGATCAACACTTATGGATGATTTTGTGCGGACATGTCAAGTTGACTGGTAGTTAAAATGATCATTCTAAACTGATCATTGCTGCGCCTTGAGTAAAGGCTTCTAAATGAAGCATAAGCCATGGCATTATGCAGTTTGGGATGATTGGATTACTTGGAGGGTTTGTCGTAACTATTTTGGTCATAAACATTTTCACAATATAGAAAATTGATCTAGCTTAATGTGGGCCTTGGATTTGTGTCATTTTGAGTTCTAAATCAAAAGATACGGATGATTTCGTGCGGACATGTCAAGTTGATCGGCTAGTTAAAATAAGAAATTTAAACTTATCGTTGCTGCTCATTGAGTAAAGGCTTATCAATGAAGCATAATTCATGGCATCAAGCAGTTTGCCATAGATTGAATTATTTGGATGCTTTCTCGTAGATATTTCAATGTTAAATTTTTTCACAATATAGAAAATTGAGCTAGCTTATTTGGATGCTTTAACGTGGGTGTTGGATTCATGTAATTCTGACCTCTGAATCACACTTTACAGACGATTTAATATGCGGAAATGATAAGCTCATCGGCCAGTTAAAATCACCATTCTAAACAAATCATTGATGCTCATTGAGTAAAGGCTCATTGAGTAAAGGCTTATCATTGAGTAAAGGCTGCACAAAATCATCACACTGTTTGCGATAGATTCGATTACTTGGATGCTTTGTCGTAGCTATTTAAGTCTTAAATTATGTCACACTATAAAACGTTTTGCTACCTTAACATGTGCGTTGGATTCGTGTCATTCTGAACTCTGAATCAAAATTACGGTCGATTTTGTGCGGACATGTCAAGTTGATCAGCGAGTTAAAATGATGATTTTAAATTGATCATTGGTGCCAATTGAGTAAAGGATTATTAATGAAGCATAGTGCATGACATCAAGCAGTTTGCGATTGATTCGATTACTTAATGGCATTTTCATAGCAATTTCATTCTTAAATTTTGTCACAATATAGAAAATTTAGCTAGCTTAACATGTGCGTTAGATTCGTGGAATTCAGAGCTTTGAATCAAAAGTTATAGAAGATTTAGTGTGGACATGTAAAGTTGACCGGCGAGTTAAAATGATCATTTTAAACTGACCATTGGTGCTCGTTGAGTAAAAGCTTAATAATGAAGCATAATGCATGTCATCAAGGAGTTTGCGATAGATTGGATTACTAAGAGGTTTTGTCGCAGCTATTTCAGTCTTAAATTGTTTTCTAAATATAGAAAATTGAGCTAGCTTAATGTGGGTATTGGATTCATTTAATTCTCAGCTCTGAATCAAAACTTACGGACGATTTAGTGAAGACATGCCAAGTTGATCGGCCAGTTCAAATGATCATTCTAAATTGATCATTGGTGCTCCTTGAGTAAACGCTTATAAATGAAGCATAATTCATGCATCAAACAGTTTGCGATAGATTGAATTACTTAAAGGCTTTCTCGTAGCTATTTCAGTCTTCAATTTTTTCACAATATAGAAAATTAAGCTAGCTTATGTGAGCTTTGGATTTGTGTCATTCTGAGCTCGGAATCAAAATTTACATAAGATTTAGTGTGTACATCTCAAGTTGATCACTCAGTTAGTATGATCATTCCAAACTAATCATTAAAACTCATTGAGTAAAGGCTTATTAGTGAAGCATAATTCATGGCATCAAGTAGTTTGGGATAGATTGATTTATTTGGAGGCTTTCTTGTAACTATTTCAATCTCAAATTTTTTTCACAGTATAGAAAATTGAGCTATCTTATCGTGGGCGTTGGATTCGTGTTATTCTAAACTGTGAATCAAAAGTTACAGACGATTTAGTGTTGACATATTAAGCTCATATGCCAGTTAAAATGATCATTCTAATCTGACAATTGGTGCTAATTGAGGAAATGCTTATGAATGAAGCATAATGCATGGCATCACACTTTTTGCGATATATTCGATTACTTGGAGGCTCTGTCATAGCAATTTCAGTGTTAAATTTTGTCACAATATAGGAAATTTTGCTAGCTTAATGTGGGTGTTAGACTCGTGGCGTTTTGAACTTTGAATCAAAAGTTATAGACTATTTAGTGTGGAGATGTCAAGTTTACTGGCGAGTTAAAATTATCATTCTAAACTGATCATTGGTGCTCATTGAGTAAGAGCTTATTAATGAAGCATAATCCATGGCATCAAGCAGTTTGCGATACATTGGATTACTCAGAGACTTTGTCGTAGCTATTTTAGTCTTAAATATTCCACAATATAAAAAATTGAGGTAGCTTAACGTGAGCTTTGAATTAGTGATATTCTGAGCTAGGAATAACACGATTTAGTGCGGACATGCCAAGTTGATCGGTCAGTTAAAATGATAATTCAAAACTGATTATTGGTGCTCATTGAGTAAACGCTTATTAATGAAGCATAATGTGTGGCATCACGCAGTTTGCGATAGATTCGATTACTTTGAGGCTTTGTCATAGCTAGTTCCGTATTCAATTTTGTCACAATAGTGAAAATGGAGCTAGTGTAACGTGGGTATTAGATTTGTGTCATTATGAGCTTTGAATCAAAAGTTACTGACACTTTAGTGCGGACATGGCAAGTTGATCGGTCAGTTGAAATGATCATTGTAAACTGATCATTGGTGCTCATTAAGTAAAGGCTTATCAATGAAGCATAATGCATGGCATCACGCTGTTTGCAATAGATTCGATTACTTGAATGCTTTGGCGTAGTTATTTACATCTTAAATTTTGTCAAAATATAGAAAATTTAGCTAGCTTACGTGAGCGTAGGATTCCTGTCATTCTGAGCTCTGAATCGAAAGTTACGGATGATTTTGTGCGGACATGTCAAGTTGATCTGCGGGTTAAAATGATCATTCCAAACTGATCATTGGTGCTCATAGAGTATATGCTTATTAATGAAGCATAGTGCACAACATCAAGCAATTTGTGATAGATTCGATTACTTGGACCCTTTGTCCTAGCTATTTCATTCTTAAATGTTGTTACAGTATAGAAAATATAGCTAGCTTAACGTGGCCGTTAGATTCATGCCATTCTGGGCTCTGAATCAAAAGTTAGAGACAATTTAGTGCGGACATGCCAAATTGATCGGTCAGTTAAAATGATAATTCTAAATTGATCATCGGTGCTCATTGAGTAAAGGCTTATCAGTGAAGCATAATGCATGGCATCACCCTGTTTGCGATAGATTAGATTACTTGGAGGTTTGTCGTAGCTATTTAACTCTCAAATTATGTCACAATATAAAAAGTATAGCTAGCTTAACATGGGTGTTGGATTCGTGTAATTCTGAACTCTGAATCAAAAGTTACAGACGATTTTGTGGGACACGTCATGTTGATCGGCGAGATAAAATAATCATTCTAAATTAATCATTGGTGCTGATTGAGTAAAGGTTTATTAATGAAGCATAGTGCATGACATAAAGAAGTTTGCGATAGATTCAATTACTTAAATGCTTTGTCATAGCAATTTAAGTCTTAAATTTTGTCACAATATAGAAAATTTAGCTAGCTTAACGTGGGCATTAGTTTCATTGCATTCTGAGCTTTGAAGCAAAATTTATAGACGATTAGTGTGGACATGTCAAGTTTACCAGCAAGTTAAAATGATCATTTTAAACTGATCATTGGTGCTCATTGAGTAAAAGCTTATTCATGAAGCATAATGCATGTCATCAAACAGTTTGCGATATATTGGATTACTCGGAGGTTTTGTCGTAGCTACTTTAGTCTTAAATTTATTTAACGATATAGAATACTGAGCTAGCTTAACGTGGGCATTGGATCGTGTCATTCTTAGCTCTGAATCAAAACTTACGGACGATTTAGTGTAGACATGCCAAGTTGATCGGTCGGTCAAAATGATCATTCTAAATTGAACATTGGTGCTCCTTAAGTAAAGCCTTATAAATGAAGCATAATTCATGGTATCAAGCAGTTTGCGATTGATTTAATTACGTGAAGGCTTTCTCGTAGCTATTTCAGTCTTAAATTTTTCACAATATAGAAAATTAAGCTAGCTTAACCTAAGCGTTGGATTCATGTCATATGAGCTCTGAATCAAAAGTTACAGACGATTTAGTGCGGACATGTTAAGCTGATAGGCTAGTTAAAATGATCATTCTAAACTGATCAATGGTGCTCATTGGGTAAAGGGTTATCAATGAAGCATAATGCATGGCATCACGCTTTTTGCGATATATTAGATTACTTTGGAGGCTTTGTCGTAGCAATTTCAATGTTAAATTTTGTCACAATATAGAACATTTTGCTAGCTTAATGTGGGTGTTAGATTCGTGGCATTTTGAGCATTGAATCAAAAGTTATAGACTATTTAGTGTGGACATGTCAAGTTGACCGGCGAGTTAAAATTATCATTCTAAACTGATCATTGGTGCTCAATGTGTAAAGGCTTATCAATGAAGCATAATGCATGGCATCACGCTGTTTGCGATAGATTCGATTACTTCTAGGCTTTGGCGTAGCTATTTAAGTCTTAAATTTTGTCACAATATAGAAAATTTACCTAGCTTAACGTAGGCGTTGGATTTGTGTAATTTTGAACCATGAATCAAAAGTTACGGACGAGTGCGGACATGTCAAGTTGATCGCCGAGTTAAAATGATCACTCTAAACTGATCATTGGTGCTCATTGAGTAAAGGCTCATTAATAAAGCATAGTGCATGACATCAAGCAGTTTGCGATAGATTCAATTACTTGGAGGCCTTGTCGTAGCAATTTCAGTGTTATATTTTTACACAATATAGAAAATTTTGCTAGCTTAATGCTGGTGTTAGATTCCGGGCATTCTTAGCTTTGAATCAAAAGTTATAAACTATTTAGTGTGGACATGTGAAGTTGACCGGCGAGTTAAAAAAATCATTCTAAACTGGTCATTGGTGCTCATTGAGTAAAAGCTTATTAATGAAGGATAATGCATGGCATAAAGCAGTTTGCGATAGATTGGATTACTTGGAGGCTTTGTCGTTGCTAATCCAGTCTTAAATTTTTTCACAATATAAAAATTTGAGCTATCTTAACGTGAGCGTTGAATTCATGTCATTTTGAGCTCGGAATAACAAGATTTAGTGCGGACATGCCAAGTTGATCGGTCTGTTAAAATGATAATTCTAAACTGATTATCGGTGCTCATTGAGTAAACGCTTATTAATGAAGCATAATGCATGGTAGCACGCAGTTGCGATATATTCGATTACTTTGAGGCTTTTTCGTAGCTATTTCCGTTTTCAATTTTGTCACAATATAGAAACTTGATCTACCCTAATGTGGGCATTGGATTAGTGTCATTCTGAGCTCTGAACCAAAAGTTACGGACGATTTAGTGCATACATGCCAAGTTGATCGGTCAGTTAAAATGATCATTCTAAATTGATCATTGGTGCTCCTTGAGTAAAAGCTTATAAATGAAGCATAATTCATGGCATCAAGCAGTTTACGATAGATTGAATCACTTGAAGGCTTTCTCGTAGCTATTTTAGTCTTAAACTTTTTCACAATATAGAAAATTGAGTTCGCTTAATGTGAGCGTTGGATTCGTGTCATTTTGACCTCTGAACCAAAAGTTACAGAAGATTTAGTGTGCACATGTCAAGTTGATCAGAAAGTTAAAATGATCCTTGTAAACTGATCATTAATGCTCATTGAGTACAAGCTTATTATTGAAGCATAATTCATGGCATCAAACACTTCGTGAATGGAGGCATTCTCGTAGCTATTTCAATCTTAAATTTTTACACAATATAGAAAATTGAGCTAGCTTAACGTGGGCGTTGAATTCCTGTTATTCTCAGCTCTAACATGTAAAGTTCATCGGCCAGTTAAAATGATCATTCTAAACTTATCAGTGGTGCTCCTTGAGTTAAGGCTTATCAATGAAGCATAATGAATGGCAACCCGCAGTTTAGGATACATTGAATTACTTGTAGGCTTTTTCGTAGCTCTTTCAGTGTAGAATATTGTCACAATATGGAAAACTTTAGCTAGCTTAACGTGGGCATTGGATTCGTGTCATTCTGAACTCTAAATCTAAAGTTACAGACGATTTAGTGCGAACATGTCAACTTGATCGGCCAGTTAAAATGATCATTGTAAACTGATCATTGGTGCTCCTTAAGTAAAGGCTTATTAAAAAAGCAAATGCATGGCATCACGCAGTTTAGGATACATTGGATTACGTGGAGGCCTTTTCATAATTATTTTTGTCTCAGATGTTGTCAAAGTATGGAAATTTGAGATAGCTTAACGTGGGCTTTGGATTCGTGTCATTCTATGCTCTGAATCAAAATTTAGAGACGATTTAGTGCGGATATGTCAAGTTGATCGGCGAGTTAAAATTATCATTCTAAACTGATCATTGGTGCTCATTCGGTAAAGGATTATTAATGAAGCATAGTGAATGACATCAAGCAGTTTGCGATAGATTCGATTACTTGGAGGCTTTGTCATAGCAATTTCAATCTTAAATTTTGTCACAATATAGAAAATTTAGCTAGCCTAACGTGTGCGTTAGATTTGATTCATTCTGAGCTTTGAATCAAAAGTTATAGATGATTTAGTGTGGACATATTAAGTTAACCGGCGAGTTAAAATAATCATTCTAAACTGATCAATGGGGCTCCTAGAGTAAAGGCTTATAAATGAAGCATAATGCATGGCATCACGCAGTTTGTGATACATTAGATTAATTGGAGGCTTTGTCGTAGCTCTTTCAGTCTCAATTGTTTTCACAGTATAGAACATTGAGCTAGATTAAAGAGGGCGTTTGATTCGTGTCATTCGGAATTCTAAATCAAAAGTTACAAACAATTTACCGCGGACATATCAAGTTGATTGGCCAGTTAAAATGATAATTCTAAAATAATCATTGGTGCTGCTTGAGTAAAGGCTTATATATGAAGTGGAATGCATGTCATCATGCTGTTTGGGATACGTTGGATTACTTGGAGGAATTTTCGTAGCTCTTTCAGTCTCAAATGTTGTCACAATATGGAAAATTGAAGTAGCTTAACATGGGCATTGGATTCGTGTCATTCTGAACTCTAAATCAAAAGTTACTGACGATTTAGGGCAGACATGTCAAGTTTATCAGCCAGTTAAAATGATCATTCTAAACTTATCAGTGGTGCTACTGGAGTAAAGGCTTATCAATGAAGCATAATGAATGGCATCCCGCAGTTTAGGATACATTGAATTACTTGGAGGCTTTTTCGTAGCTCTTTCAGTGTTGAATATTGTCACAATATGGAAAAATTTAGCTAGCTTAACGTGGGTACTGGATTTATGTCATTCTGAACTCTAAATCTAAAGTTACAGACAATTTAGTGCGAACAAGTCAACAAGATCAGCCAGTTAAAATGATCATTCTAAACTGATCATTGGTGCTCCTTAAGTAAAGGCTTATAAATAAAGGAAATGCTTCGCATCACGTAGTTTAGGATACATTTGATAACGTGGAGGCTCTTTCGTAATTATTTTTGTCTCAAATGTTATCAAAATATGGAAATTTGAGATAGCTTAACATAGGTTTTGAATTCGTGTCATTCCGATCTCTAAATCAAAAGTTACGGATGATTTAGTGCGGGAATGTTAAGTTGATCGGCCAGTAAAAATAATAATTGTAAACTTATCATTAGTGCTAGCTGAGTAAAGGCTTATAAATGAAGTATAATGAATGGCAAGTCGCAGTTTGTGATAAATTCAATTAGTTAGAGGCTTTTTCGTCGCTCTTTCAGTCTCAAATGTTATCACAATATGGAAAATTTAGCTAGCTTAACGTGGGCGGATTTGTGTCATTTTGAAATTTAGATCAAAAGTTACGAATGATTTAATGCGGGCATGTCAAGTTGATTGGCCAGTTAAAATTATCATTATAAAATTATCATGGGTGCTCCTTGAGTAAAGGCTTATAAATGAAGCATAATGCATAGCATCATGCAATCTGGGATACATTGGATTACTTGAAGGCTTTTTCATAGCTCTTTAAGTCTCAAATATTGTCACAATATAGAAACTTGAGCTAGCTTAACGTGGGTATTGGATTCATATCATTATGAAGTCTAAATCAAAAGTCACAGATGATTTAATGCAGACATGTAAAGGTGGTGGGCCAGTTAAGATGATCATTCTAAACTCATCATTGGTGCTACTTAAGTAAAGGCTTACAAATGAAGCATAATGCATGGCATCGCGCAGTTTTGGATAGATTGGATTACTAGGAGGCTTTGTCATAGCTATTTCGGACTTAAATTTTGTCACAATATTGAAAATTGAGCTAGCTTAATATGCGCGTTGGATTTGTGTCATTTGGAACTCTAAATAAAAAGTTATGGACGATTTAGTGTGTAAATCAAGTGGATCGGCAAGTTAAAATAATCATTCTAAACAGATCATTCGTGCTCTTTGGGTAAGGTCTTATAAATGAAGCATAATAAATGGCATCATGCAGTTTGGAATAGTTTGGATTACTTGGAGGCTTTGTCGAAGCTATTTGTGTTTTAAAGTTTGTCACATTATGGAAAATTGAGCTAGCTTAACCTGGCTGGTGGATTCGTGTAATTTCAAACTCAAAATCAGAAGTTAAGGACGATTTAATGTGGACATGTCAGGGTTATCGGCCATTTAAAATGATCATTCAAAACTGATCATTGGTGCTCCTTCAGTAAAGGCTTATAAATGTAGCATGATGCATGGCATAATATCCTTTGGGATAGATTGGATTACTTGGAGGCTATTTTAGACTTAAATTTTGTCACAATACTGAAAATTGAGCTAGTTGAATGTGGGCGTTGAATTCGTGTAATTTTGAACTCTAAATCAATAGTTATAGACGATCTAGTGCAGACATGTCAAGTTGAACGGCCAGTTAAAATGATCATTGGTGCTCCTTGAGTAAAGTTTATAAATGAAGCATAATGGATGACATCACGCAATTTGGGATACATTGGATTACTTGGAGGCTTTGTCGTACCAATTTTATCACAATATTGAATATTGAGATAGATTAACGTGGGCCTTGGATACGTGTCATTCTGAACTCTTAAACGAATGTTACAGACGATTTAGTGTGAACATTTTAAGTTGATCGACGATTTAGTGTGAACATTTTAAGTTGATCGACGAGTTAAAATGATCATTCTAAACTGATCATTGGTGCTCCTTGAGTAAAGACTTATAAATGAAGCATAATGCATGGCAACACGCAGTTTTGGGTACATTGGATTACTGGAGGCTTTTTCGTAGCTCTTTCAGTCTTAAATGTTGTCACAATATGGAAAATTTGAGCTAGCTTATCATGGGCATCGGATTCGTGTCATTCTGAACTCTAAATCAAAAGTTATGGGCGATTTAGTGCGGACATCTCAAGTTGGTTAGCTAGTTAAAGAGATCATTCTAAACTAATCATTGGTACTCCTTGAGCAAAGGCTTATAAATGAAGCAATATGCATTGCATCACGCAGTTTGGGATACATTGGATTACTTCGAGGATTTTTCCTAGCTCTTTCATTCTTAAATGTTGTCGGAATATAGAAAATTGAGCTAGCTTAACGTGGGCGTTGGATTTGAGTCATTCTGAAGTCTAAATAAAAGGTTATGGATGATTTAAGTGCGGTCATGTCAAGTTGGCCGGCAAGTTCAAATGGTCATTCTAAGCTCATCATTGGTGCTGCTTGAGTAAAGGCTTATAAATGAATCATAATGCATGGAAACACGCAGTTTGGGATACATTGGATTATTTTGAGGCTTTGTCATAGCTCTTTCAGTCTCAAATATTGTCACATTATAGAATATTGAGCTAGCTTAAAGTGGGTGTTGGATTTCTGTCATTCTGAACTATAAATCAAAAGTTACACACGATTTAGTGCGGACATGTCAAGATGATTGGCAAGTTAAAATGTTCATTTTAAACTGATCATTAGTGCTGCTTAAGTAAACGCTTATAAATGAAGCATAATGCATGACATCACGGAGTTTTGGATACACTATATTACTTGGAGGCTTTTTGTAGCTCTTTCAATCTTAAATTTTGTCACAATATGGAAAATTCAGCTAGCTTAACGTGGGCGTTGGATTAGTGTTATTCTGAACTCTAAATCAAAAGTCACACACGATTTAGCGGGAACATGTCAAGTTGATCAGCCAGTTAAAATGATCATTCTAAACTGAGCATTGGTGCTCCTTAAGTAAAGGCTTATAAGTGAAGCATAATGCATGGCATCCGCAGATTGGGAGACATTGGATTACTTGGAGGCTTTTTCATAGCTCTTTCAGCCTCAAATGTTGTCATAATATGGAAAATTGAGCTAGCTTAACATGGGCATTGGATTCGTGTCATTCTGAACTCTAAATCAAAAGTTACAGACGACTTAGTGCGGAGAACTCAAGTTCATCGGCTAGTTAAAATGATCATTCTAAACTGATCATTGGTGCTCCTTAAGTAATGGCTTAAAAAATAAGCATTATGCATTGTGTCACGCAATTTGGTATACATTGGATTACTTGGAGGCTTTTTTCTTAGCTCTTTCATTCTCAAATGTTGTCACAATATAGAAAATTGAGCAAGATTAACGTGGGCATTGGATTCGTGTCATTTTAAATTCTAAATCAAAACTTACGGACGATTTAATGCAGACATGTCGAGTTGGCCGGCCAGTTAAAATTATCATTCTAAACTCATCATTGGTGCTCCTTGAGCAAAGGTTTACAAATGTAGCATAATGCATGGCATCACGTAGTTTAGGATAGATTGGATTACATTGAGGATTTAGTGCGGACATGACAAGTTGATCATCTAGTTCAAATGACCACTATAAATTGATCATTGGATCTCATTGAGCAAATGTTTACAAGTGAAGCATAATGCATGGCATCACGCAGTTTGGGACAGATTGGATTACTTGGAGGGTTTGTCGTACCTATTTCGGTCCTAAAATTTGTCACATTATAGAAAATTGAGCTAGCTTAACGTGGGCGTTGTATTCATGTCATTCTGAACTCTGAATCAAAAGTTAAAGACGATTTAGTGCGGACATGTCAATTTCATCGGCCAGTTAAATTGATCATTGGTGCTCATTGAGCAAATGTTTACAAATGAAACATAATGCATGGCATCACGTAGTTTGTGATTTATTGGAATACTTGGAGGCTTTGTCATAGCTAGTTTAGTCTTTAAGTTTATCATAATATAGAAAATTAAGCTAGCTTAACGTGGGTGTTGGATTTGTGTCATTCTGAACACTAAATCAAAAGTTATGGACGATTTAGTGCGGAAATATATAGTCGATCGGCTAGTTAAAATTATCATTCGAAACTGATCGTTGGTGCTTCTTGAGTAAAAGCTTATAAATGAAACATAATACATGGCATTCTGCAGTTTAGTATAGATTGGGTTACTTTTAGGCTTTGTCCAGCTCTTTTAGTCGCAAATGTAGTCATAATATGGAAACTTGAGCTAGCTTGACGTGGGCGTTGGATTCATGTTATTTTGAGCTCTAAATCAAAAGTTAAAGATGATTTAGTTTGAACATATCAAGTTGATCAACTAGTTAAAATGATCATTCTAAACTGATCATTGGTGCTCATTGAGCAAAGGTTTCAAAAATGAAGCATAATGCATGGGATCACGTAGTTTGGGATAGATTGGATTACTAGGACGCTTTGTCGTAACTATTTTTGTTTTAAATTTTATCACAATATAGAAAATTCAGCCAGCTTTACTTCGGCGCTAGATTCTTGTCATTCAGAACTCTAAATCAAAAGCTAAAAAGACCATTTAGTGCGGACATGTCAAGTTGATAGGCCAGTTAAATTGATCATTCTAAACTGATCATTGGTGCTTATTGGGCAAAGGTTTACAAATGAAGCATAATGCATGACATCACGGAGTTTGGGATAGATGAATTACTTTAAGGTCTTTTCATAGCTATTTCGGTCTTCGATTTGCCTCTATACTAAAATTGAGCTAGCTTAAAGAGGGCACTGGATTCATGGCATTCAGAACTCTAAATCAAAAGTTATAGACGATTTAGTGCAGACATGTCAAGTTGATCGACCAGTTAAAATGATCATTTGAAACTAGTCATTGGTACTACTTGAGTAAAAGCTTATAAATGTTGCATAATGCACGGCATAACGCAGTTTAGGATCGGTTGGAGTACTTTGAGCCTTTGTTTAGTTCTTTCTGTCACAATATGGAAAATTTAGTAAGCTTAATGTGGGCGTTGGATTCATGTCATTTTGAGTTCTAAATGAAAAGTTAAAGATGATTTAGTACATACATGTCAAGTTGATCAGCTAGTTACAATGATCATTCTAAACTCATCAGTAGTGCTTATTGAGCAAAGGTTTAAAAATGAAGCATAATGCATGGCATCACGCAGTTTGGAATAGATTGGATTACTTAGAGGCTTTTTTGTAGCAATTTCGTTCGTAAGCTGTTTCACAATATATAAACTTGAGCTAGCTTTACTTGGGCGTTGGATTCGTGTCATTATGAACTCTTAATCAAAAGTTAAAGACGATTTAGTGTGGACATGCCAGGTTGATCGGCCAGTTAAATTGATCATTCACAACTGATCATTGCTGCTTATTAAGCAAAGGTTTACAAACGAAACATAATGCAGGGTATCATGCAATTTGGGGTATAATCAATTACTTTGAGGCTTTGCCATTGCTATTTCGGTATTAAATTTTGTCACTATATAGAAAATTGAGCTAGCTTAACGTGGAAATTGGATTTTTTTCATTCTGAACTCTAAATCAAAAATTACGGACAATTTATTGTGGACATCTCAAGTTGACTAGCCAGTTAAAATGATCATTCTAAACTGATCATTGGTGCTCTTGAGCTAAATGCATTATAATGCATGACATCACGCAGTTTAGGATAGATTGGATTACTTCGAGGCTTTGTCTAGCTCTTTCTGTCTCAAATGTTGTCACAATATGGAAAATTGTGCTAGCTTAATGTGGCGTTGGATTCGTGTCATTCTGAACTCTTAATCAAAACTTACAGACGATTTAGTGTGAACATTTCAAATCATTGAAAACATTTCATGTTGATTGGCCTGTTAAAATGATCGTTCTAAACAATCTTTGTTGCTCCTTGAGTAAAGGATTCTAAATGAAGCATAATGCATGGCATCACGCAGTTAAGTTAGATAGGATGACTTTGAGGCTTTGTCTAACTCTTTCTGTCTCCAATGTTGTCATAATATGGAAAATTGAGCTAGCTATACATGGGCATTGGGTTCGTGTCATTCTGAACTCTAAATCAAAAGTTATGGACTATTTAGCGCGGACATGTCAAGTTGATCGGCTAGTTAAAATAATCATTCTAAAGTGATCATTGGTGCTCCTTTAGTAAAGGCTTATAAATGCAGCATAATGCATGGCATAAATTGATCACTCTAAACTGATCATTGGTGCTTCAGGAGTAAAAGTTTACAAATGACGCATGAATGGCATAGATTGGATTACTTGGAGGCTTTATCATAACTTTCTCAGTATTAAATTTTGTCACAATATAGAAAATTGAGCTAGCTTTACTTGGGCGTTTGTTTCGTGTCATTCTGAACTCAAAATCCAAAGCTATGGACGATTTAGTGCGGACATGTCAAGTTGATCGGCCAGTTAAGTTGATCATTATAAACTGTTCATTGGGGGTCATTGAACAAAGGTTTACAAATGAAGCATAATGCATGACATCACGTTTATGATACATTGGATTACTTGGAGGATTTGTAGTAGCTTTATCAGTCTCAAATGTTGTAACAATATGGAAAATTGAGCTACCTTAATGCAGGTGTTGTATTCATGTCAATTTTGATCTTTAAATCAAAAGTTAAAGATGATTTAGTGCGGATATTACAAGTTGATCAATTAGTTAAAATGGTCGTTCAAAACTGACCATTGGTGCTCATTGGGCAAAAGTTTACAGATGAAGCATAATGCATCACAGAGTTTGGGATAGATTAGGTTACTGGGAGGCTTTGTCGTAGCTTTTTCAGTCTTAAATTTTGTCACAGTATAGAAAATTGAGTTAGCTTCAAGTTGGCATTGGAGACGTGTCATTCTGAACTCTGAATCAAAAGTTAAACAGGATTTATTGCGGATATGTCAAGTTGATCGGCCAGTTAAATTGAACCTTTTAAATTGATCACTGGTGCTCATTCCGCAAAGGTTTACCAATGAAGCATAATGCATGGCATCACGTTGTTTGGGATAGATTGGATTACTTTAAGGTCTTGTCGTAGCTATTTCGGTCTTAATGTTTTGGCACAATATAGAAAATTGAGCTACCTTAACGTGGGTGTTGGATTCATGTCATTCTAAACTCTAAATCAAAAGTTACGGACAATTTAGTCCATACATGTCAAGTTTATCGGCTAGTTAAAATAATCATTCTAAACAAATCAATGATTCTCATTGAGTAAAGGCTAATAAATAAAGCATAATGCATCACATCACGCCGATTAGGCTAGATTGGATTACTTTGATACTTTGTCTAGATCTTTAGGTCTCAAAAGTTGTAACAATGTGGAAAATTGAGCTAGCGTAACGTGGGTGTTGGATTCATGTCATTTTGAGCTCTAAATCAAAAGTTAAAGACGATTTAGTGCGGAAATGACAAGTTGATCAGCTAGTTAAAATGATCATTCTGAACTGATCATTTTTGCTAATTGAGCAAAGGTTTACAAATGAAGCAAAATGCATGGTAACATGCAGTTTGGGATTGATTGGATTACTTGGAGGCTTTTTCGTTGCTATTTCGGTTTTAAATTTGTCACAATACATAAAATTGAGCTACCTTAACGTGGGCGTTGGATTCGTGTCATTCTGAACTATAAATCAAAAGTTACGGATGATTTAGAGTGGACATGTAAAGTTGATTGGCCACTTAAAATGATTATTCTGAACTGATCATTGGTGCTCCTTGAGTAAAGACTTATAAATGAAGCATAATGCATGGTATCACACAGTTTATGATAGATTGGATTACATTGAGGATTTGTCTAGCTCTTTCAGTCTCAAATTTTTTCACAATATGGAATGGGAAATTTTGTTATTTAACGTGGGCGTTGGATTCATGTAATTTTGATCTCTAAATCAAAAGTTAAAGACGATTTAGTGCGGCCATGTCAAGTTGATCGGCCAGTTTAATTGATCATTTAAACTGATCATTGGTGCCCATTCAGCAAAGGTTTACAAATGACGAATAATGCCTGGCATCACGTAGTTTGGGATAGATTGGATTACTTGGAGGCTTTTTCGTAGATGTGTCGGTCTTAACTTTTGTCACAATACTGAAAATAGAGCAAGTTTAATGTGGGCGTTGGATTCGTGTCATTCTGAACTATAAATCAATAGTTACGAATGATCTAGTGCGGACATGTCAAGTTTTTTGGCCAGTAAAAATAATCATTCTGAACTGATCATTGATGCTCCTTGAGAAAAGGCTTATATATGAAGTATAATGCATGGCATCACACAGTTTAGGATAGATTGCAATATTTTGAGCCTTTGTCTAGCTCTTTTAGTCTCAAATGTTGTCACAATATGGAAGGGAAAATTTAGCTAGTTTAACTTGGGCGTTGGATTCATGCCATTTTGAGCTCTAAATCAAAAGTTAAAGACAATTTAGTGCGGACATATCAAGTTGATTAACTAGTTCAAATTATCATTCTACACAGATCGTTGGTGATGATTAAGCAAAAGTTTACAAATGAAGGATAATGCTTGGCATCACGTATTTTGGGATAGATTGGATTATTGGAGGCTTTGTCGTAGCTATAATTGTCTTAAATTTTGTCACAATATAGAAAATTGAGCTATCTTAATGTGGGCGTTGAATTCATGTCATTCAGAACTCAAAATAAAAGCTACGGACGATTTAGTGCGGAAATATCAAGTTGATCGGCAAGTTAAAATAAATATTCTGAACTGATCATTGGTGCTGCTTGAGTAAAGGCTTATAAATGAAGCATAATGCATGGCATCATGGAGTTCAGGATAGATTGGATTACTTTGAGGCTTTTCTAGCTCTTTTTGTCTCAAATGTTTTCAAAAGATTGAAAATTGAGCTACCTTAACGTGGGCATTGGATTCATGTCTTTTTGAGCTCTAAATCAAAAGTCAAAGAAGATTTAATGCGAACATGTAAAGGTAATCAGCTTGTTAAGATGATCATTCTAAACTGATCATTGGTGATCATATAGTGAAGGTTTACAAATGGCGCATAATGCATGACATCATGCAGTTCGGTATAGATTGGATTACTTTAAGGCTTTGTCGTAGCTATTTCCATCTTAATTTGGTCTCAATAGAAATTTTGAGCTAGCTTAACAAGGGTGTTGGATTCATGTCATTCTAAACTTTGAATCAAAAGTTAAAGACAATTTAGTGCATACATGTCAAGTTAAATTTATCATTCCAAACAGATCATTGGTGCTTATTGAGCAAAGGTTTAAAAATGAAGCATAATGTATGGCATCACACAGTTTGTGATAGATTGGATTACTTAGAGGCTTTGTCGTTGCTATTTGGACTTAAATTTTGTTACAATACGAAAAATTGAACTAGCTTCACGTGGGCATTGGAATCGTGTGATTCCGAAATCTAAATCAAAAGTTATGGATGATTTAGTGCGGACAAGTCAAGTTGATTGCTAGTTAAAATGATCATTCTAAACTTATCATTGGTGCTCCTTGAGTAAAGGATGATAAATGAAGCATAATGAATGGTATCACGCAGTTTAGGATAGATTGGATTAGTCTGAGGCTTTGTTTGGCTTTTCCGTCGCAACTTTGGTCACAATACGGAAAATTGAGCTAGATTAACGTGGGCATTGGATTCATGCCATTTTGAGCTCTAAATAAAAAGTTAAAGAAAATTTAGTGCGGACATGTCAAGTTTATCGGCCAACTAAAACGATTCTTGACTGATCATTAGTGCTACTTGAGTAATGGCTTATAAATGAAACATAATACATGGCATCATGCAGTTTTGGATACACTGGATTATTTGGAGTCTTTGTCGTAGCTATTTCAGTATTAAATTTTATCACAATATAGAAAAGTGAGCTACCATAACGTGGGTGCTGGATTTGTGTAATTCTGAAATCTAAAATCAATAGTTAAGGACGATTTAGTTCGGACATGTCAAATTGATCGGGCACTTAAATGTATCATTTTAAACTGATCATTACTGATCCATGAGTAAAGGCTAATAAATGAAGCATAATTCATGGCATCACACAGTTTGGGATACATTGGATTACTTAAAGGCTTTGTCGTAGCCCTTTCGATCTCAAATGATGTCACAATATTGAAAATTGAGCTAGAATAACGTGGGCGTTGGATTCATGTCATTTTGAGTTCTAACTCAAATGTTAAAGGCGATTTAATCTGGATATATCAAGCTGATCAGCTAATTAAAATGAACATTCTAAACTGGTCATTGGTGCTCATTGAGCAAAGGTTTACAAATGAATCATAATGCATGGCATCACACAGTTTGGGATAGAGTGGATTACTTGGATCGTTTCGGTACTAAATTTTGTCACAATATAGAGTATTGAGACAGCTTAACGTGGGTGTTGGATTAATTTCATTCTGATCTCGATCAAAAGTTATGGAAGATTTAGTGCAGACATGTCATGTTGATCGGCAAATTAAAATGATCATTCCAAACTGATATGTGGAGCTCATTGAGGAAAGGTTTACAAATGAAGCATAATGCATGGCATCACGCTGTTTTGGATACATTGGGTTACTTGTAAGCTCTGTCATAGCTATTTAAGTCTTAAATTTGTTCAGAGTATATGAAAATTGAGCTAGCTTATCGTTGGTGTTGGATTCGTGTCATTCTGAACTATGAATAAAAAATTACAGACAATTTTGTGCGGACATGTCAAGTTGATTGGGCAGTTAAAACGATCATTCTAAACTGATCATTATCGCTCCTTGAGTAAAGACTTTTAAATGAAGTATAATGCATGACATCACGCAGTTTGGGATACATTTGATTATTTGGAGCTTTTGTTGTAGGTCTTGCAGTCTCAAATGTTTTCACAATATTGAAAACTTAGCTCGATTTACGTGGCCATTGGATTCGTGTCATTCTGAACTCTAAATCAAGCAAAAGATTTAGTGTGTACATGTCAAGTTTATCGGCCAATTAAAATGATCATTCTTATATGATCATTGGTGCTCCTTGAGTAAAGGCTTATAAATGAAGCATAATGCATAGAATCACGCATTTTGAGATATATTGTATTACTTGAAGGCTCTGTCGTAACTCTTTTAGTCTCAAATGTTTTCACAATATTGAAAATTGAGCTAGATTAACATGGGCGTTGGATTCGTGTCATTTTGAAATCTAAATCAAAAGTTATAGAAGATTGAGTGCAAACATGTAAAGTTGATTGGCCTGTGAAAATGATCATTCTTAACTGATCATTGATGCTCATTGAGCAAAGGCTTATAAATGAAGCCTAAACCATGGCATCATGCAATTTGGGATACATTGGATTACATGGAGGCTTTGTAGTAAGTCTTTTAGTCTCAAATGTTGTAACAATATTAAAAATTGAGCTAGAATAATGTGGGTGTTGAGTTCATGTCGTTTTGAGCTCCAAATCGAAATTGAAAGAAGATTTAGTGCATACACGTCAAGTTGATCAGCTAGTTAAAATGATCATTCTAAACTAGTATATGGTGCTCATTGAGCAAAGGTTTACAAATGAAGCATAATGCATGGCATTACGTAGTTAGGGATACATTGGATTACTTGGACGCTTTATCTAATTATTTCAGTTAAATTTTTTCGAAATATAGAAAATTGAGCTAGCTTAACGTTGGTGTTGGATTTGTGTCATTCCGATCTCTAAATCCAAAGTTACGAACAATTAAGTGCGGACATGTCAATCTAAACTGATCATTGGTGCTCCTTGAGTAAAGATGAAGCATAATGCAAGCCATCACATAGTATGGGATACATTGGATTATATGGAGCACTTTTTGTAGGTCTTTTGGTCTCAAATTTTTTTCACAATATTGAAAATTGAGCTAGATTAACGTGGGCATTAGATTCATGTCATTCTGAACTCTAAATCAAAACTTACGAAAGATTTAGTGCGTACATGTCAAGTTGATCGGCAAGCTAAAATGATCATTCTTAACTGATCATTCGTGCTCCTTGAGTAAAGGCTTATAAATGAACCATAATGCATTGCATCACACAGTTTGGATACATTGGATTTCTTGGAGGCTTTGTTGTAGCTCTTTTTGTTGCGAATATTATCACGGTATTGAAAATTGAGATAGATTAACGTGGGCGATGGATTCATGTCATTTTCAGCTCGAAATCAAATGTTAAATATGATTTAGTGCAGACATGTCACGGTTACCAGCTAGTTAAAATGATCATTCTAAACTGATCATTGGTGCTCATTGAGCAAAGGTTTACGAATGAAGCATAATGGATGGCATCACGCAGGTTAGGATAGATCGGATTACTTGGAGGCTTTGTTGTAGCTATTTCGGTCTTAAAATTTTTCACAATAGTGAATATTGAGCTAGCTTAACATGGGCGTTAAATTCGTGTCAGTTTGAAATCTAAATAGAAAGTTACGGACGATTTAGTGCGGACATTTCAAGTTAATCAGTTGGTTAAAATGATCATTTTAAACGTATCATTGGTACTCATTGAGCAATGGTTTATAAATGAATCATAATGCATGTCATCACGTAGTTTGGGATAGATTGGATCACTTGGAGTCTTTGTTGTAGCGATTTTGGTATTAAATTTTGTCATTATATAGAAAACTGAGCTAGCTTCACATGGGCGTTGGATTCGTGTCATTCAGAACTCTAAATCAAAATTTGTGGACGATTTAGTGTTGGATTTGTGTCATTTTGAACTCTGAATAAAAAATTACAGACAATTTAGTGCGGACATGTCAAGTCTATTGGGCAGTTAAAATGATCATTCTAAACTGATCATTATCGCTCCTTGAGTAAAGACTTTTAAATGAAGTATAATGCATGACATCACGCAGTTTGGGATACATTTGATTATTTGGAGCTTTTGTTGTAGGTCTTGCAGTCTCAAATGTTTTCACAATATTGAAAACTTATCTCGATTTATGTGGCTGTTGGATTCGTTTCATTCTGAACTCTAAATCAAACGAAAGATTTAGTGTGTACATGTCAAGTTGATCGGCCAATTAAAATGATCATTCTTATAAGATCATTGGTGCTCCTTGAGTAAAGGCTTATAAATGAAGCATAATGCATGGAATCACGCATTTTGAGATATATTGTATTACTTGAAGGCTCTGTCGTAACTCTTTTAGTCTCAAATGTTTTCACAATATTGAAAATTGAGCTAGATTAACGTGGGCGTTGCATTCGTGTCATTTTGAAATCTAAATCAAAAGTTATAGAAGATTGAGTGCAAACATGTAAAGGTTATCCGCCTGTGAAAATGATCATTTTTAACTGATCATTGGTGCTCATTGAGCAAAGGCTTATAAATGAAGCCTAATCCATGGCATCATGCAATTTGGGATACATTGGATTACATGGAGGCTTTGTAGTAAGTCTTTTAGTCTCAAACGTTGTAACAATATTAAATATTGAGCTAGAATAATGTGGGTGTTGAGTTCATGTCGTTTTGAGCTCCAAATCGAAATTGAAAGAAGATTTAGTGCATACACGTCAATTTGATCAGCTAGTTAAAATGATCATTCTAAACTAGTATATGGTGCTCATTGAGCAAAGGTTTACAAATGAAGCATAATGCATGGCATTACGTAGTTAGAGATACATTGGATTACTTGGACGCTTTATCTAATTATTTCAGTTAAATGTTTTCAAAATATAGAAAATTGAGCTAGCTTAACGTTGGTGTTGGATTTGTGTCATTCCGAACTCTAAATCCAAAGTTACGAACAATTAAGTGCGGACATGTCAATCTAAACTGATCATTGGTGCTCCTTGAGTAAAGATGAAGCATAATGCATGCCATCACACAGTATGGGATACATTGGATTATCTGGATCACTTTTTGTAGGTCTTTCGGTCTCAAATGTTTTCACAATATTGAAAACTGAGCTAGATTAACGTGGGCATTGGATTCATGTCATTCTGAACTCTAAATCAAAACTTATGAAAGATTTAGTGCGTACATGTAAAGTTGATCGGCAAACTAAAATGATCATTCTTAACTGATCATTGGTGCTCCTTGAGTAAAGGCTTATAAATGAACCATAATGCATTGCATCACGCAGTTTGGATACATTGGATTTCTTGGAGGCTTTGTCGTAGCTCTTTTTGTCACGAATATTATCACGGTATTGAAAATTGAGATAGATTAACGTGGGCGATTGATTCATGTCATTTTCAGCTCGAAATCAAATGTTAAATATGATTTAGTGCAGACATGTCACGGTTACCAGCTAGTTAAAATGATCATTCTAAACTGATCATTGGTGCTCATTGAGCAAAGGTTTACGAATGAAGCATAATGGATGGCATCACACAGTGTAGGATAGATCGGATTACTTTGAGGCTTTGTTGTTGCTATTTCGGTCTTAAAATTTTTCACAATAGTGAATATTGAGCTAGCTTAACATGGGCGTTAAATTTGTGTCAGTTTGAAATATAAATCGAAAGTTACGGACTATTTAGTGCAGAAATTTCAAGTTAATCAGTTGGTTAAAATGATCATTTTAAACGTATCATTGGTACTCATTGAGCAATGGTTTATAAATGAATCATAATGCATGGCATCACACAGTTTGGAATAGATTGGATCACTTGGAGTCTTTGTTGTAGCGATTTTGGTATTAATTTTTGTCATTATATAGAAAACTGAGCTAGCTTCACGTGGGCGTTGGATTCGTGTCATTCAAAACTCTAAATCAAAATATGCGGACGATTTAGTGTGGACATGTCAAGTGGATCGGCCAGTTAAAATGGACATTCAAAACTGATCATTGGTTCTTCTTGAACAAAGGCTTATAAATGAAGCATAATGCATGGCATCACGCAGTTTGGGATACATTGGATTACTTGGACACTTTGTCGTATCTCTTTCAGTTGCAAATGTTGTCATAATATTGAAAATTTAGCTAGATAAAGGTGGACCTTGGTTTCATGAAATTTTGAACTTTAAATGAAATGTTAAAGATGATTTAGTGTGGACATGTCAAGGTTATCAGCTAGTTAAAATGATCATTCTAAACTGATCATTGGTGCTCATTGAGCAAAGGTTTACAAATGAAGCATAATGCATGGCATCACGCAATTTTGGATAGATTGGATTACTTGAAGGCTTTGTCATCTATTTCAGTCTTAAATTTTGTCATAATATAACAAATTTAGCTAGCTTAACGTGGGCGTTGGATTTGTGTCATTCTGAACTCTAAATCAAAAGTTACAGACGATTTAGTATGGATATGGCAAGTTGATCGGCCAGTTAAAATGATAATTCTAAACTGATCATTGGTGCTCCTTGAGTAAAGGCTTATAAATGAAGTATAATGCATGGCATCACGCATTTTGGGATATATTGGATTACTTGGAGGCTTTGTCGTAGCTATTTCGATCTTAATTTTTGTCAAAATATATAACATTGTGATACCTTAACATAGGTGTTGGATTCGTCTCATTCTGAATTCTGATCAAAAGTTAAAGACGATTTATTGCGGACATGTCAAGTTGATAGACCAGTTAAATTGATCATTTAAACTTGTCACTGGTGCTCATTCAGCAAGGGTTTACAAATGAAGCATAATGCATGGCATCATGCTGTTTTGGATACATTGGGTTACTTGTAAGCTTTGTCGTAGCTATTTCAGTCTTAAATTTGTTCAGAATATATGAAAATTGAGCTAGCTTATCGCTGGTGTTGGATTCGTGTGATTCTGAACTCTGAATAAAAAATTACAGACAATTTAGTGCGGACATGTCAAGTTGATTGGGCAGTTAAAATGATCATTCTAAACTGATCATTATCGCTCCTTGAGTAAAGACTTTTAAATGAAGTATAAAGCATGACATCACGTAGTTTGGGATACATTTGATTATTTGGAGCTTTTGTTGTAGGTCTTGCAGTCTCAAATGTTTTCACAATATTGAAAACTTAGCTCGATTTACGTGGCCGTTGGATTTATGTCATTCTGAACTCTAAATCAAACAAAAGATTTAGTGTGTACATGTCAAGTTGATCGGCCAATTAAAATGATCATTCTTATATGATCATTGGAGCTCCTTGAGTAAAGGCTTGTAAGTGAAGCATAATGCATGGAATCATGCATTTTGAGATACATTGTATTACTTGAAGGCTCTATCGTAACTCTTTTAGTCTCAAATGTTTTCACAATATTGAAAATTGAGCTAGATTAACGTGGGCGTTGGATTCGTGTCATTTTGAAATCTAATTCAAAAGTTACAGAAGATTGAGTGCAAACATGTAAAGTTGATCGGTCTGTGAAAATGATCATTCTTAACTGATCATTTGTGCTCATTGAGCAAAGGCTTATAAATGAAGCCTAATCCATGGCATCATGCAATTTGCGATACATTGGATTACATGGAGGCTTTGTAGTAGGTCTTTTAGTCTCAAATGTTGTAACAATATTAAAAATTGAGCTAGAATAATGTGGGCGTTGAGTTCATATCATTTAGAGCTCCAAATCGAAATTGAAAGAAGATTTAGTGCGTACACGTCAAGTTGATCAGCTAGTTAAAATGATCATTCTAAACTAGTATATGGTGCTCATTGAGCAAAGGTTTAAAAATGAAGCATAATGCATGGCATTATGTAGTTAGGGATACATTGGATTACTTGGACACTTTATCTAATTATTTCAGTTAAATTTTTTCAAAATATAGAAAATTGAGCTAGCTTAACGTTGGTGTTGGATTTGTGTCATTCCGAACTCTAAATCCAAAGTTACGAACAATTAAGTGCGGACATGTCAATCTAAACTGATTATTGGTGCTCCTTGAGTGGCTTAGAAGTGAAGCATAATGCATGCCATCACATAGTATGGGATACATTGGATTATATGGAGCACATTTTGTAGGTCTTTTGGTCTCAAATGTTTTCACAATATTGAAAATTGAGCTCGATTAACGGGGGCATTGGATTCATGTCATTCTGAACTCTAAATCAAAACATACGAAAGATTTAGTGCGTACATGTCATGTTGATCGGCAAACTAAAATGATCATTCTTAACTGATCATTGGTGCTCCTTGAGTAAAGGCTTATAAATGAACCATAATGCATGGCATCACGCAGTTTGGATACATTGGATTTCTTGGAGGCTTTGTCTTAGCTCTTTTAGTCGCAAATATTATCACGATATTGAAAATTGAGATAGATTAACATGGGCGATGGATTCATGTCATTTTCAGCTCGAAATCAAATGTTAAATATGATTTAGTGCAGACATGTCACGGTTACCAGCTAGTTAAAATGATCATTCTAAACTAATCATTGGTGCTCATTGAGCAAAGGTTTACGAATGAAGCATAATGGATGGCATCACGCAGTTTAGGATAGATCGGATTACTTGGAGGCTTTGTTGTAGCTATTTCGGTCTTAAAATTTTTCACAATAGTGAATATTGAGCTAGCTTAATATGGGCGTTAAATTCGTTTCAGTTTGAAATCTAAATCGAAAGTTACGGACGATTTAGTGCGAACATTTCAAGTTAATCAGTTGGTTAAAATGATCATTTTAAACGTATCATTGGTACTCATTGAGCAATGTTTTATAAATGAATCATAATGCATGGCATCACGCAGTTTGGGATAGATTGGATCACTTGGAGTCTTTGTTGTAGCGATTTTGGTATTAAATTTTGTCATTATATAGAAAACTGAGCTAGCTTCACATGGGCGTTGGATTCGTGTCATTGAGAACTCTAAATCAAAATTTGCGGACGATTTAGTGTGGACATGTCAAGTGGATCGGCCAGTTAAAATGGACATTCAAAACTGATCATTGGTTCTTCTTGAACAAAGCCTTATAAATGAAGCATAATGCATGGCATCACGCAGTTTGGGATACATTGGATTACTTGGACACTTTGTCTTATCTCTTTCAGTTGCAAATGTTGTCATAATATTGAAAATAAAGCTAGATAAATGTGGACCTTGGTTTCATGAAATTTTGAGCTATAAATGAAATGTTAAAGATGATTTACTGTGGACATGTCAAGGTTATCAGCTAGTTAAAATGATCATTCTAAACTGATCATTGGTGCTCATTGAGCAAAGGTTTACAAATGAAGCATAATGCATGGCATCACGCAATTTTGGATATATTGGATTACTTGAAGGCTTTGTCATCTATTTCGGTCTTAAATTTTGTCATAATATAACAAATTGAGCTAGCTTAACATGGGCGTTGGATTTGTGTCATTCTAAACTCTAAATCAAAAGTTACAGACGATTTAGTATGGACATGTCAAGTTGATTGGCCAGTTAAAATGATAATTCTAAACTGATCATTGGTGCTCCTTGTCTAAAGGCTTATAAATGAAGTATAATGCATGTCATCACGCATTTTGGGATATATTGGATTACTTGGAGGCTTTGTCGTAGCTATTTAAATCTTAATTTTTGTCAAAATATATAACATTGTGATACCTTAACATAGGTGTTGGATTCGTCTCATTCTGAATTCTGATCAAAAGTTAAAGACGATTTATTGCGGACATGTCAAGTTGATCGACCAGTTAAATTGATCATTTAAACTGGTCACTGGTGCTCATTCAGCAGGGGTTTACAAATAAAACATAATGCATGGCATCACGCTGTTTTGGATACATTGGGTTACTTGTAAGCTTTGTCGTAGCTATTTCAGTCTTAAATTTGTTCAGAATATATGAAAATTGAGCTAGCTTATCGTTGGTGTTGGATTCGTGTCATTCTGAACTTTGAATAAAAAATTACAGACAATTTTGTGCGGACATGTCAAGTTGATTGGGCAGTTAAAACGATCATTCTAAACTGATCATTATCGCTCCTTGAGTAAAGACTTTTAAATGAAGTATAATGCATGACATCACGTAGTTTGGGATACATTTGATTATTTGGAGATTTTGTTGTAGGTCTTGCAGTCTCAAATGTTTTCACAATATTGAAAACTTAGCTCGATTTACGTGGCCATTAGATTCGTGTCATTCTGAACTCTAAATCAAACAAAAGATTTAGTGTGTACATGTCAAGTTGATCGGCCAATTAAAATGATCATTCTTATATGATCATTGGTGCTCCTTGAGTAAAGGCTTATAAATGAAGCATAATGCATGGAATCACGCATTTTGAGATACATTGTATTACTTGAAGGCTCTGTTGTAACTCTTTTAGTCTCAAATGTTTTCACACTAATGAAAATTGAGCTAGATTAACGTGGGTGTTGGATTCGTGTCATTTTGAAATCTAAATCAAAAGTTACAGAAGATTGAGTGCAAACATGTAAGGTTGATCGGCCTGTGAAAATGATCATTTTTAATTGATCATTGGTGCTCATTGAGCAAAGGCTTATAAATGAAGCCTAATCCATGGCATCATGCAATTTGGGATAGATTGGATTACATGGAGGCTTTGTAGTAGGTCTTTTAGTCTCAAATGTTGTAACAATATTAAAAATTGAGCTAGAATAATGTGGGCGTTGAGTTCATATCGTTTTGAGCTCCAAATCGAAATTGAAAGAAGATTTACTGCGTACACGTCAAGTTGATCAGCTAGTTAAAATGATCATTCTAAACTAGTATATGGTGCTCATTGAGTAAAGGTTTACAAATGAAGCATAATGCATGGCATTACGTAGTTAGGGATACATTGGATTACTTGGAAGCTTTATCTAATTATTTCAGTTAAATTTTTTCAAAATATAGAAAATTGAGCTACCTTAACGTTGGTGTTGGATTTGTGTCATTCCGAACTCTAAATCCAAAGTTACGAACAATTAAGTGCGGACATGTCAATCTAAACTGATCATTGGTGCTCCTTGAGTAAGTGCTTAGAAATGAAGCATAATGCATGCCATCACACAGTATGGGATACATTGGATTATATGGAGCACTTTTTGTAGGTCTTTTGGCCTCAAATGTTTTCACAATATTGAAAATTGAGCTAGATTAACGTGGGCATTGGATTCATGTCATTCTGAACTCTAACTCAAAACTTACGACAGATTTAGTGCGTACATGTCCAGTTGATCGGAAAACTAAATTGATCATTCTTAACTGATCATTGGTGCTCTTGAGTAAAGGCTTATAAATGAACCATAATGCATGGCATCACACAGTTTGGATAAATTGGATTTCTTGGAGGCTTTGTCATAGCTCTTTTAGTCGCGAATATTATCACGGTATTGAAAATTGAGATAGATTAACGTGGGCGATGGATTCATGTCATTTTCAGCTCGAAATCAAATGTTAAATATGATTTAGTGCAGACATGTCACGGTTACCAACTAGTTAAAACGATCATTCTAAACTGATCATTGGTGCTCATTGAGCAAAGGTTTACGAATGAAGCATAATGGATGGCATCACGCATTTAGGATAGATCGGATTACTTGGAGGCTTTGTTGTAGCTATTTCGGTCTTAAAAGTTTTCACAATAGTGAATATTGAGCTAGCTTAACATGGGCGTTAAATTCGTGTCAGTTTGAAATCTAAATCGAAAGTTACGGACGATTTAGTGCAGACATTTCAAGTTAATCAGTTGGTTAAAATGATCATTTTAAACGTATCATTGGTACTCATTGAGCAATGGTTTATAAATGAATCATAATGCATGGCATCACGCAGTTTGGGATAGATTGGATCACTTGGAGTCTTTGTTGTAGCGATTTTGGTATTAAATTTTGTCATTATATAGAAAACTGAGCTAGCTTCACATGGGCGTTGGATTCCTGTCATTCAGAACTCTAAATCAAAATTTGTGGACGATTTAGTGTTGGATTTGCGTCATTCTGAACTCTGGATAAAAAATTATAGACAATTTAGTGTGGACATGTCAAGTTGATTGGGGAGTTAAAATGATCATTCTAAACTGATCATTATCGCTCCTTGAGTAAAGACTTTTAAATGAAGTATAATGCATGACATCACGCAGTTTGGGATACATTTGATTATTTGGAGATTTTGTTGTAGGTCTTGCAGTCTCAAATGTTTTCACAATATTGAAAACTTATCTCGATTTACGTGGCTGCTGGATTCGTGTCATTCTGAACTCTAAATCAAACGAAAGATTTAGTGTGTACATGTCAAGTTGATCGGCCAATTAAAATTATCAATCTTATATGATCATTGGTGCTCCTTGAGTAAAGGCTTATAAATGAAGCATAATGCATGGAATCACGCATTTTGAGATATATTGTATTACTTGAAGGCTCTGTCGTAACTCTTTTAGTCTCAAATGTTTTCACAATATTGAAAATTGAGCTAGATTAACGTGGGCGTTGGATTCGTGTCATTTTGAAATCTAAATCAAAAGTTATAGAAGATTCAGTGCAAACATGTAAAGTTGATCGGCCTGTGAAAATGATCATTCTTAACTGATCATTGGTGCTCATTGAGCAAAGGCTTATAAATGAAGCCTAATCCATGGCATCATGCAATTCGGAATACATTGGATTACATGGAGGCTTTGTAGTAAGTCTTTTAGTCTCAAACGTTGTAACAATATTAAAAATTAGGCTAGAATAATGTGGGTGTTGAGTTCATGTCGTTTTGAGCTCCAAATCGAAATTGAAAGAAGATTTAGTGCATACACGTCAATTTGATCAGCTAGTTAAAATGATCATTCTAAACTAGTATATGGTGCTCATTGAGCAAAGGTTTACAAATGAAACATAATGCATGGCATTACGTAGTTAGAGATACATTGGATTACTTGGACGCTTTATCTAATTATTTCAGTTAAATTTTTTCAAAATATAGAAAATTGAGCTAGCTTAACGTTGGTGTTGGATTTGTGTCATTCCGAACTCTAAATCCAAAGTTACGAACAATTAAGTGCGGACATGTCAATCTAAACTGATCATTGGTGCTCCTTGAGTAAAGATGAAGCATAATGCATGCCATCACACAGTATGGGATACGTTGGATTATCTGGAGCACTTTTTGTAGGTCTTTCGGTCTCAAATGTTTTCACAATATTGAAAACTGAGCTAGATTAACGTGGGCAAACTAAAATGATCATTCTTAACTGATCATTGGTGCTCCTTGAGTAAAGGCTTATAAATGAACCATAATGCATTGCGTCACGCAGTTTGGATACATTGGATTTCTTGGAGGCTTTGTCGTAGCTCTTTTTGTCACGAATATTATCACGGTATTGAAAATTGAGATAGATTAACGTGGGCGATGGATTCATGTCATTTTCAGCTCGAAATCAAATGTTAAATATGATTTAGTGGAGACATGTCACGGTTACCAGCTAGTTAAAATGATCATTCTAAACTGATCATTGGTGCTCATTGAGCAAAGGTTTACGAATGAAGCATAATGGATGGCATCACACAGTGTAGGATAGATCGGATTACTTTGAGGCTTTGTTGTAGCTATTTCGGTCTTAAAATTTTTCACAATAGTGAATATTGAGCTAGCTTAACATGGGCTTTAAATTCGTGTCAGTTTAAAATCTAAATCGAAAGTTACAGACGATTTAGTGCAGACATTTCAAGTTAATCAGTTGGTTAAAATGATCATTTAAACGTATCATTGGTACTTATTGAGCAATGGTTTATAAATGAATCATAATGCATGGCATCACGCAGTTTGGGATAGATTGGATCACTTGGAGTCTTTGTTGTAGCGATTTTGGTATTAAATTTTGTCATTATATAGAAAACTGAGCTAGCTTCACATGGGCGTTGGATTCGTGTCATTGAGAACTCTAAATCAAAATTTGCGGACGATTTAGTGTGGAGATGTCAAGTGGATCAGCCAGTTAAAATGGACATTCAAAACTGATCATTGGTTCTTCTTGAACAAAGGCTTATAAATGAAGCATAATGCATGGCATCACGCAGTTTGGGATACATTGGATTACTTGGACACTTTGTCGTATCTCTTTTAGTTGCAAATGTTGTCATAATATTGAAAATTAAGCTAGATAAATGTGGACCTTGGTTTCATGAAATTTTGAGCTATAAATGAAATGTTAAAGATGATTTACTGTGGACATGTCAAGGTTATCAGCTAGTTAAATGATCATTCTAAACTGATCATTGGTGCTCATTGAGCAAAGGTTTACAAATGAAGCATAATGCATGGCATCACGCAATTTTGGATATATTGGATTACTTGAAGGCTTTGTCATCTATTTCGGTCTTAAATTTTATCATAATATAACAAATTGAGCTAGCTTAACATGGGCGTTGGATTTTTGTCATTCTAAACTCTAAATCAAAAGTTACAGACGATTTAGTATGGACATGTCAAGTCGATTGGCCAGTTAAAATGATAATTCTAAACTGATCATTGGTGCTCGTTGAGTAAAGGCTTATAAATGAAGTATAATGCATGGCATCACGCATTTTGGGATATATTGGATTACTTGGAGGCTTTGTCGTAGCTATTTAAATCTTAATTTTTGTCAAAATATATAACATTGTGATACCTTAACATAGGTGTTGGATTCGTCTCATTCTGAATTCTGATCAAAAGTTAAAGACGATTTATTGCGGACATGTCAAGTTGATCGACCAGTTAAATTGATCATTTAAACTGGTCACTGGTGCTCATTCAGCAGGGGTTTACAAATAAAACATAATGCATGGCATCACGCTGTTTTGGATACATTGGGTTACTTGTAAGCTTTGTCGTAGCTATTTCAGTCTTAAATTTGTTCAGAATATATGAAAATTGAGCTAGCTTATCGTTGGTGTTGGATTCGTGTCATTCTGAACTCTGAATAAAAAATTACAGACAATTTAGTGCGGACATGTCAAGTTGATTGGGAAGTTAAAATGATCATTCTAAACTGATCATTATCGCTCCTTGAGTAAAGACTTTTAAATGAAGTATAATGCATGACATCACGCAGTTTGGGATACATTTGATTATTTGGAGCTTTTGTTGTAGGTCTTGCAGTCTCAAATGTTTTCACAATATGGCAAACTTAGCTCGATTTACGTGGCTGTTGGATTCGTGTCATTCTGAACTCTAAATCAAACGAAAGATTTAGTGTGTACATGTCAAGTTAATCGGCCAATTAAAATGATCATTCTTATATGATCATTGGTGCTCCTTGAGTAAAGGCTTATAAATGAAGCATAATGCATGGAATCACGCATTTTGAGATACATTGTATTACTTGAAGGCTCTGTCGTAACTCTTTTAGTCTCAAATGTTTTCACAATATTGAAAATTGAGCTAGATTAACATGGGCGTTGGATTCGTGTCATTTTGAAATCTAAATCAAAAGTTACAGAAGATTGAGTGCAAACATGTAAAGTTGATCAGCCTGTGAAAATGATCATTCTTAACTGATCATTGGTGCTCTTTGAGCAAAGGCTTATAAATGAAGCCTAATCCATGGCATCATGCAATTTGGGATACATTGGATTACATGGAGGCTTTGTAGTAAGTCTTTTAGTCTCAAATGTTGTAACAATATTAAAAATTGAGCTAGAATAATGTGGGCGTTGAGTTCATGTTGTTTTGATCTCCAAATCGAAATTGAAAGAAGATTTAGTGCGTACACGTCAAGTTGATCAGCTAGTTAAAATGATCATTCTAAACTAGTATATGGTGCTCATTGAGCAAAGGTTTACAAATAAAGCATAATGCATGGCATTACGTAGTTAGGGATACATTGGATTACTTGGACGCATTTATAATGCATCACTTAGTTTTGGATAGATTTGATTACTTGAAGGATTTGTCTTAGCTATTTCGGTCTTAAAGTTTTTCATAATATGGAAAATTGAGCTAGCTAAACGTGGTTGTTTGATTCGTGTCATTCTGAAATCTAGATAAAACATTTCAGACGATTAAGTGTGGACATGTCAAGTTGATCGGCCAGTTAAAGTGACCATTCTAAATTGATCATTCTAAACTTATCATAAGTGCTCCTTTTGTAAAGGCTTATAAATGAAGGATAATGCAAGGCATCACACAGTTTAGGATAGATTGGATTACTTGAAGGTTTGTGGTAGTTCTTTCAGTCTCAAATGTTGTAACAATATAGAGAATTGAGGCTTTGGCGTAGCTATTTCGGTCTTAAATTTTGTCACAATATAGAAAATTTAGCTAGATTAATGTGAGCGTTGGTTTCGTCTCATTCCGAACTCTGAATCAAAAGTTAAAGACGATTTAGTTTGGACATGTCAAGTTGATCAGCTGGTTAAAATGATCTTTCTAAACTGATCATTTGTGCTCATTGAGCAATGGTTTACAAATGAAGCATAATGAATGACATCACACAGTTTGGGATAGATTTGATTATTTCAAGGCTTTATCGCAGCTATTTCGGTCTTAAATTGTGTCACAACATAGGAAAATGAGATCACTTAAAGTGGGCATTGGATTTGGGTCATTCTTAAGTTTAAATCAAACATTGCGGACGATTAAGTATGGACATTTCAAGGTTATCTGCTAGTTAAAATGATCATTCTAAAATGATCATTAGTGCTCCTTCAGTAAAGGCTTATAAATGAAGCATAATTGCATTGCATCACGCAGTTTAGTATAGATTGGATTACTTGAAGGAATCGTGGTAGTTCCTTCAGTCTCGAATGTTGTCACAATATAGAAAATTGAGATAGCTTAATGTGGGAATGGATTCGTGTCATTCTGAACTCTGAATTAAAAATTATAGACGATTTATTGCGTAGATGTCAAGTTGATTGGCCAGTTAAAATGATCATTCTATACTAATCATTGCTGCTCCTTGAGAAAAGGCTTATAAATGAAGCATAATGCATGGCATCACGCATTTTTGGCATACATTGGATTATTTGGAGGTTTGTGTCGTAGCTATTTTGTTCTTAAATCTTTTCACAATATAGAAAATTGAGCTAGCTTAACGTGGGAAATGGATTCATGTCATTCTTAACTCTAAATCAAAAGTTACGGACGATATAATGTGGGCATGTCAAGTTCATAGGCCATTTAAAGTTATCATTATGAAGTGATCATTTTAAGCGATCATTAGTGCTTATTGAGTAAATGCTTATAAATGAAGCATAATTCATGGCATCACTGGTTTAGGATAGACTGGATTACTTGAAGACTTAGGGGTAGCTCTTTCAGTCTCAAATATTATCACAATATAGAAAATTGAGGCAGCTTAACATGGGCTTTGGATTCATGTCATTCTGAACTCTAAATCAGAAGTTATAGACGATTGAGTGTGGACATGTCAAGTTTATCGGCTTGTTATATTGATCATTCTAAACTGATCATTGGTGATTATTGAGTAATGGTTTACAAATGAAGCATAATGCATGGCATCATGCAGTTTGGGATGGGTTGGATTACTTGTAGACTTTGTCATATCTATTTTGGTCTTAAATTTTGTAACAATATAAAAAATTTAGCTAGCTTAACGTTGGCGTTGGATTCGTGTCATTCTGATCACTGAATCAAAAGTTAAAGATGATTTAGTGCGGACAGTTCAAGTTGATCAGGTAGTTAAATGATCATTCTAAACTGATCATTGGTGCTCATTGAACAATGGTTTATAAATGAAGCATAATGCATGGCAACACGCAGTTTCGGATAGATTAGATTACATGGAGGCTTTGTCGTAACTATTTTAGTCTTAAATTTTCTCAAAATATAGAAAATTGAGAAACCTTAACGTAGGTGTTGGATTTGTGTCATTCGGGACTCTAAATCAAACATTTCAGACCATTAATTGCAAACAAGTCAAGTTGATCGGCCAGTTAAAGTGACCATTCTAAATTGATCATTCTAAACTGATCATTAGTGCTCCTTGAGTAAATATTCATAAATGAAGCATAATGCATGGCATCACGCAATTTAGGATAGAATGGATTTCTTGAGGGCTTTTTGGTAGTTATTCCAGTCTTAAATGTAGTCACAATATAGCAAGTTGAGCTAGCTTAATGTGGGCTTTGGATAGATGTCATTATGAACTCTAAATCAAAAGTTACGGATAATTTAATGCGTACATGTCAAGTTGATCAGCTAGTTAAAATGATCATTCTAAACTGATCATTGGTGCTCCTTCAGAAAAGGCTTATAAATGAAGCAAATGCATGGTATCAAGCAGTTTGGCATACATTGGTTGAACTAGAGGTTTGCCTATTTTGGTCTTCAATTTTGTCACAAATCAAAAGCTACGAACAATTTAGTGCGGACATGTTAAGTTGATCGGTCAGTTAAAATGATCATTCGAAGCTGATCTTTCAAAGCTGATCATTAGTGCTCTTTGAGTAAAAGCTTATAAAAGAATCGAAATGCATGGCATCACACAGTTTAGGATAGATTTGATTACTTGAAGGCTTTGTGGTAGTTTTTTCGGCTTCAAATGTTGTCACAATATAGAAAATTGAGCTAGGTTAATGTAGGCGTTAAACTCATATCATTCTAAATCACAAGTTACAGACGATTTAGTGTGTATATGTCAAGTTGGTCGGCCAGCTAAAATGATCAGTCTAAACTGATCATTGGTGCTCCTTGAGAAAAGACTTATAAATGAAGCATAATGCATGGAATCACGCAGTTTGGCATACAGTGGATTATTTTAGAGGCTTTGTTGTAGCTATTTTGGTTTTATATTTTTGTCACAATATATAAAACATAGCAAGCTTAACATGGGAAATGGATTCATGTCATTCTGAACTCTAAATCAAAAGTTACGGACGATTGAGTGCAGACATCTCAAGTTTATCGGCTAAATAAATTGATCATTCTAAACTGATCATTGTTGCTCATTGAGCAATGGTTTACAAATGAAGCATAATGCATGGCATCACGTAGTTTGGGATTGATTGGATAACTTGGTTGCTTTGTTGTAGCTATTTCGCTGTTAAGTTTTGTCACAATATAGAATATTGAGCTACCTTAAGGGTGGCGTTGGATTCGTTTTATTCTAAACTCTAAATCAAAAGTTACAGACCATTTAGTGCGTATATATCACGTTGATCGGCCATTTAAAATGATTATCGTAAACTGATCATTCGTTCTCCTTGAGAAAAGGCTTATATATGAAGCATAATGCATGGCATCACACAGTTTGGGATACATTGGATTACTTGGAGGCTTTGTCGTAGCTATTTCATTCTTAAATTTTGTCACAATATAGAAAATTGAGCTAGCTTAACATGGGCAATGGATTCATGTCATTCTGAACATTAAATCGAGAGCTACTGAGAATTTGGTGCGGACATGTCAAGTTGATCTGCCAGTTAAAATGATCATTCCAAACTGATCATTAGTGCTCCTTGAGTAAATGCTTATAAATGAAGCATAATGCATGGCATCACGCATTTTATGATAGATTGGATTACTTGAAGGTTTTCTGGTAGTTCTTTCAGCCTCAGGTGTTGTCCCAATATAGAAAATTGAGCTAGCTTAATATAGAAATTCGTGTCATTCTGAACTCTAAATCACAAGTTATAGAAAATTTAGTGTGTACATGTCAAGTTGGTCAGCCAGCTAAAATGATCATTCTAAACTGATCATTGGTGCTCCTTGAGAAAAGGCTTATAAATAAAGCATAATGCATGGCATCACGCAGTTTGACATACATTGGATTACTTAGAGGCTTTTTTGTAGCTATTTTTGTCTTATATTTTTATCACAATATAGAAAATTGAGCTAGCCTAATGTGGGAAATGGATTCATGTCATTCTGAACTTTAAATCAAAAGTTACAAACAATTGAGTGCGGATATCTCAAGTTTATCAGCTAGTTAAATTGATCATTCTAAACAGATCATTGGTGCTTATTAAGCAAAGGTTTACAAATGAAGCATAATGCATGACATCACGCAGTCTGGGATACATTGGATTACTTGGAGGCTTTGTCGTAGCTATTTCATCCTTAAATTTTGTCACAATATAGAAAATTGAGCTAGCTTAACGTGGGAAATGGATTCATGTCATTCTGAACACTAAATCAAAAGCTACGAACGATTTAGAGCAGACATATCAAGTTGATCAGCCTGTTAAAATGATCATTCTAAACTGATCATTCTAAGCTGATCTTTAGTGCTCCTTGAGTGAAGGCTTATAAATGAAGCATAATGCATGGAATCACACAGTTTAGAATAGATGGGATTACTTCAAGGCTTTGTGGTAGTTCTTTCAGCTTCAAAAGTTGTCACAACATAGAAAATTGATCTAGATTAATGTGGGCGTTAAATTCGTGTCATTCCGAACTCTAAATCACAAGTTACGGACGATTTAGTGCGTACATTTCAAGTTGGTCGGCCAGCTAAAATGATCATTCTAAACTGATCATTGGTGCTCTTTGAGAAAACGCTCATAAATGAAGTATAATGCATGGCATCACGCAGTTTGGGATAGATTGGATAACATGGATAAATGAAGTATAATGCATGGCATCACGTAGTTTGGCATACATTGTATTACTTATAGGCTTTGTTGTAGCTATTTTGGTCTTATATTTTTGTCACAATAGAGAAAATTGAGCTAGTCTAACGTGGGAAATGGATTCATGTCATTCTAAATTCTTAATGAAAATTTACAAACAATTGGGTGCGGACATCTCAATTTTATCAGCTAGTTCAATTGATCATTATAAACTGATCATTGGTGCCCATTGAACAAAGGTTTACAAATGCAGCATAATGCATGGCATCACGCAGTTTGGGATAGATTGGATAACATGGATGCTTTTTGTAGCTATTTCGGTCTTATTGTTTATCACAATATAAAATATTTAGCTAGTTTAACGTGGGCATCGGATTTGTTTCATTCGGAACTCTAAATCAAAAGTTACAAACCATTTAGTGCGTATATGTCAAGTTGATCGCCAGTTAAAATGATCATTCTAAACTGATCTTTCTAAACTGATCATTCTAAGCTGATCATTAGTGTTCCTTGAGTAAAGGCTTATAAATGAAGCATAATGCATGGCATCAGACAGCTTGGGATATATTGGATTACTTGAAGGCTTTATGGTAGTTTTTTCAGCTTCAAATGATGTCAAAATATAGAAAAGTGAGCTAGTTTAATGTGGGCGTTAGAATTGTGTCATTCTGAACACTAAATCACAAGTTACGGACGATTTAGTGCATATATGTCAAGTTGGTCGGCCAGCATAAATGATCATTCTAAACTGATCATTGGTGCTCATTGAGAAAAGGCTTATAAACGAAGCATAATGCATGGCATCACGCAGTTTGGCATACATTAGATTACTTAGCGGCTTTGTTGTAGCTATTTTTGTCTTATATTTTTGTCGCAAGAGAGAAAATTGAGCTAGCCTAACGTGGGAAATGTATTCATGTCATTATGAACTCTAAATCAAAAGTTCCAAACGATTGGGTGTGGAGATCTCAAGTTTGTCGACTAGTTAAATTGATCATTCTAAACTGATCATTGGTGCTCATTGAGCAAAGGTTTACAAATGAAGCATAATGCATGACATCACGTAATTTGGGATAGATTGGATAACTTGGATGCTTTGTGTTAGCTATTTTGGTGTTAAGTTTTGTCACAATATAGAATATTGAGCTAGCTTAACGTGGGCGTTAGATTTGTTTCATTATGAACTCAAAATCAAAAGTTACAGACCATTTAGTGCGCATGTGTCAGGTTGATCGGCCAGTTGAAATGATTATTCTAAACTGATCATTGGTTCTCCTTGAGAAAAGGCTTATTAATGAAGCATAATGCATGGCATCACGCAGTTTGGGATACATTGGATTACTCGGAGGCTTTTTCTTAGCTATTTCATTCTTAAATTTTGTCACAATATAGAAAATTGAGCTAGCTTAACGTAGGAAATGGATTTATGTCATTCTGAACACTAAATCAAAAGCTACGAACGATTTAGTGCGGACATATCAAGTTGATCGGCTAGTTAAAATGCCATTCTAAACTGATCATTCGAAGCTGATCTTTAGTGCTCCTTGAGTAAATGCTTATAAATGAAGCATAATGTATGGCATCACACAGTTTAGGATAGATTGGATTACTTGAAGGCTTTGTGGTAGTTCTTTCAGCTTCAAATGTTGTCACAACATAGAAAATTGAGCTAACCATAATGTTGGTTTTAAATTCTTGTCATTCAGAACTCTAAATCACAAGTTACGGACGATTTAGTGCGTACATTTCAAGTTGGTCGGCCAGCTAAAATGATCATTCTAAACTGATCAATGGTGCTCCTTGAGAAAAGGCTTATAAATGAAGCATAATGCATGGCATCACGCAGTTTGGCATACATTAAATTATTTGTAGGCTTTGGTGTTGCTATTTTGGTCTTATATTTTTGTCACAATAAAGAAAATTGAGCTAGCCTAATGTGGGAAATGGATTGATGTTATTCTGAATTCTAAATAAAAAATTACAAATGATTGGGTGCGGACATCTCAAGTTTATCAGCTAGTTAAATTGATTATTGGTGCTCATTGAGCATAGGTTTACAAATGCAGCATAATGCATGGCATCCCGCAGTTTGGGATAGATTAGATAACTTGGATGCTTTTTTGTACCTATTTCGGTCTTATGTTTGATCACAATATAGAATATTTAGCTACCTTAATGTGGGCATTGGATTCGTTTCATTCAGAATTCTAAATCAAAAGTTACAAACCATTTAGTGCATTTATGTTAAGTTGATCGGCCAGTTAAAATGATCATTCTAAATTGATCATTGGTTCTCCTTCATAAATTGCTTTTAAATGAAGCATAATGCATGCCATCACGAAGTTTGGGATACATTGGATTACTTGGAGGCTTTTTCGTAGCTATTTCATTTTTAAATTCTGCCACAATATTGAAAATTGAGCTAGCTTAACGTGGGCAATGGATTCATGTCATTCTGAACACTACATCAAAAGCTATGGAATATTTATTGCGGACATGTCAAGTTGATCCGCTAGTTATATTGATCATTCTAAACAGATCATTCTAAGTTGATCATTAGTGCTCCTTTAGTAAAGGCTTATAAATGAAGCATTATGCATGGCATCACACAGTTTGGGATAGGTTGGATTACTTGAAGGCCTTATGGTAGTTTTTTCAGCTTCAAATGATGTCACAATATAGAAAATTGAGCTAGCTTAATGTGGGCGTTAAATTCATGTCATTCTGAACCCTAAATCACAAGTAACAGACGATTTAGTGCATACATGTCAAGTTGGTCGGCAAGCTAAAATGATCATTCTAAACTGATCATTGGTGCTCGTTGAAAAAGGCTTATAAATGAAGCATAATGCATGACATCACGCAGTTTGGCATACATTGGATTACTTAGAGGCTTTGTTGTAGCTATTTTCGTCTTACATTTTTGTCACAATAGAGAAAATTGAGCTAGCATAACGTGGGAAATGGATTCATGCCATTCTGAAATATAAATCAAAAGTTACAAACTATTGGGTGTGGACATCTCAAGTTCTTTAAGGTTCAAAAGTTACAAACCATTTAGTGCATATATTTCAAGTTGATCGGCCAGTTAAAATGATCATTCTAAACTGATCATTGGTTCTCCTTAAAAATACTTAAAAATGAAGCATAATGCATGGCATCATGTAGTTTGGGATAGATTGGATTACTTGGATGCTTTGTCGTATCTGTTTCGGTCTTATATTTTGTCACAATATAAAAAATTGAGTTAACTTAATGTGTGCATTGGATTCATGTCTTTTTAAATTCTAAATCAAAAATTACGGACGATTTAGTGCAGACATGTCAAGTTTATCGGCTATTTAAATTTAGCATTCGAAACTTATCATTGGTGCTCATTGAGCAAAGGTTTTCCAATGAAGCATAATGCATGGCATCACATAGTTTGGGATAATTGGATAGCTTCGAGGTTTCGTCGTAGCTATTTCGGTTTTAAATTTTATCAAAATATAGAACATTGAGCTAGCTTAACGTGGACTTTGTATTCTTGTCATTCTAAACTATAAATCAAAAGTAACAGACGACTTAGTGCATACATGTCAAGTGGATCGGCCAGTTAAAATGATCATTCTAAACTTATCATTTGTGCTCCTTGATTAAAGGCTTATAAATAAAGCGTAATGCATGGCATCACGCAGTTTGGGATACATCGTATTACTTGGAGATTTGTTGTAGCTAATTTTTTCTTAAGTTTTGTCCCAATGTAGAAAATTGAGCTAGCTTAACGTTGGCGTTGGATTGATGTCATTCTTAATTTTAAATCAAAAGTTACGGACAATTTAGTGCGGACATGTCAAGTTTATTAGCTAGTTAAATTTATCATTCTAAACTGATTATTGGTGCTCATTGAGAAAAGGTTAACAAATGAAACATAATGCATGGCATCACCCAGTTTGGGATAGATTATATTACTTGGAGGCTTTGTCGGACCTATTTTGGTCTTAAACTTTGTTACAATATAGAGCATTGAGCTAGGTTAACGTGTGCGTTGGATTTGTACCATTCTAAACTCTAAATCAAAAGTTACTGACGATTTAGTACAAACATATCAAGTTGATCGGCCAGTTAAAGTGATCATTCTAAACTGATCATTAGTACTCCTTGAGTAGAGGCTTATACATGAAGCATAATGCATGGCATCACTTATATTAGGATGATTGGATTACTTGAAGGCTTTTTGGTAGCTCATTCAATCTCAAATGATAGCATAATATAGAAAATGGAGATAGCTTAACGTGGAATTTTGGATTCGTGTCATTCTCAACTTTAAATCAAAAGTTACGGATGACTTAGTGCGTATATGTCAAGTTGATTTTCTAGGTAAAATGATCATTCTAAACTGAGCATTGGAGCACCTTTCGTAAAACCTTATAAATGAAGCATAATGCATGGTATCATGAAGTTCGGGATATATTGGACCACTTTGAGGCTTTGTCGTAGCTATTAAGGTCTTAAATTTTGTCACAATATAGAAAATTCAGCTAGCTTAACGTGGGCGTTGGATTCATATCATTCTGAACTCTAAATGAAAAGTTACGAACAACTTAGTGCGGACATGTCAAGTTTATCGGCTAGTTAAATTGATCATTCTAAACTGATCATTGGTGGTCATTGAACAAAGGTTTCCAAATGAAGCATAATTCATGGCATCACACAGTTTGGGATAGAATGGATTACCTGGAGACTTTATCGTAACTATTTTGATATTCTGTCACAATTTAATATTTTGAGTTAGCTTAACGTGGGTGTTGGATGCGTGTCATTCTGAACACTAAATCAAAAGTTACAGACGATTTAGTCCATACATGTCATGTTGATCAGCTAGTTAAAATGATCATTCTAAACAGACATTGGTGCTCCTTAAGAAAAGGCTTATAAATGAAGCATAATGCATGGCATCAAGCAGTTTGGCATACATTGGATTAATTGGAGGCTTCGCCGTAGCTATTTTGGTCTTAAATTTTGTCACAATATAGAAAATTGAGCTAGCTTAACGTGGGAAATGGATTCATGTCATTCTGAACCCTAAATCAAAAGATACGGACGATTTATTGTGTACATGTCAAGTTGATCGGCCAGTTAAAATGATCATTCTAAGCTGATCATTAGTGTTCCTTGAGTAAAGTCTTAAAAATGAAACATAATGCATGGCATCACACATTTTAGAATGGATTGGATTACTTGAACTATTTGTGGTAGTTCTCTCAGTTTCAAATGTTGTCACAATATAGAAAATTGAGCTAGATTAATGTGGGAGTTGGATTCATGTCATTCGGAACTCTAAATCACAAGTTCCGTGTCATTCGGAGTTGGATTCATGTCATTCGGAACGATTTAGTGCGTACAAGTCAAGTTGGTCGGCCAGCTAAAATGATCATTCTAAACTGATCATTGATGCTCCTTGAGTAAATGCTTATAAATGAAGCATACTACATGGCGTCATGCAGTTTTTGGGATACATTGGATTACTTGGAGGCTTTGTTGTAGCTATGTTGGTCTTAAATTTTGTTACAATATAGAGCATTGAATTCGTGTCATTTTGAATTCAAAACCAAAACTCTGGAGGATATAGTGCGGACATATCAAGCTGATCGGCCAGTTAAAATAATCATTCTAAACTGATCATTGGTGCTGCATGAGTAATGGCTTATAAATGAAGCATAATGGATGGCATCACTCAGTTTTGGCATACATTGGATAACTTAGAGGCTTTGTTGTATGTATTATGGTCCTATATTTTGTGATAATAAAGAAAATTGAGCTAGCCTAACGTGGAAATGGATTCATGTCATTCTGAACTCTAAATCAAAGTTACAGACGATTTAGTGCGGAAATCTCAAGTTTATCAGCTAGTTAAATTGATCAATCTAAACTGATCATTGGTGCTCATTGAGCAAAAGTTTACAAATCAAGCATAATGCATGTCATCGCGCAGTTTGGGATAGATTAGATAACTTGGATACTTTTTTGTAGCTATTTTGCTCTTAAGTTTTGTCACAATATAATATTGAGCTAGCTTAAGGTGGGCGTTGGATTTGTTTCATTCTGAACTCAAAATCGAAAGTTACAGACCATATAGTGCGTCTATGTCAAGTTGATCGGCCAGTTAAAATGATAATTCTAAACTGATTTTTGGTTCTCCTCAAGAAAAGGCTTATTAATGAAGCATAATGCATGCCATCACGCAGTTTGGGATACATTGGATTACTTGGATGTATTTTCGTAGCTATTTCATTATTAAATTTTGTCACAATATAGAAAATTGAGCTAGCTTCTCGTGGGCGTTGGATTGATGTCATTCTTAACTTTAAATCAAAAATTATGGACGATTTAGTGTGGATATGTCAACTTTATCGGCTAGTTAAATTGATCATTCTAAACTGATCATTGGTGCTCATTGAGCAAAGGTTAACAAATGAAGCATAATGCATGGCATCACGCAGTTTGGAAAACATTGGATTACTTGGAAGCCTTCTCTTAGCTCTTTTGGTCTTAAATTTTGTTACAATATAGAATACTGAGCTAGCTTAACATGGGCGTTGGATACATGTCATTCTGAACTCTAAATCAAACTAACGAACGATTTAGTGCGGATATTTCTAGTTGATCAGCTAGCTAAAGTGATCATTCTAAAATTATGATTAGTGCTCCTTGAGTAAAGGCTTATAGATGAAGGATAATGCATGACATCGCACACTTTAGGATAGATTGGATTACTTGAAGGCTTTGTGGTTGCTGTTTCAGTCTAAAATATTGTCACAGTATAAAAAATACGTGTCATTCTTATTCTAAATCAAAAGTTAAAATCAATTAAGTACAGACATGTCAAGTTGATCATTCTAAGCTTATCATTCTAAACTGATTATTGGTGCACCTTTAGTAAAAGCTTATAAATGAAGCATAATGCATGGGCATCATGCAGTTTGGGATATATTGGACTACTATGGTCTTAAATTTTGTCACAATATAGAAATTTGAGTTAGCTTAACGTGGGCATTGGATTCATGTCATTCTAAACTCTAAATAAAAAAATACGGAAACTTTAGTACGGAGGTGACAAGTTTATCGGCTAGTTAAATGGATCATTCTAAACTGATCATTGGTGCTCATTGAGCAAAGGCTTACAAATGAAGCATAATTCACGGCATCACGGAATTTGGGATAGATTGGATTACTTGGAGTCATTATCATAGCTATTTCGGTCTTAAATTTTATCACAATATAGAATACTGAGCTAGCTTAACATGGGCGTTGGATACATGTCACTCTGAACTCTAAATCAAAGTAACGAACGATTTAGTGCGGATATTTCCAGTTGATCAGCTAGCTAAAGTGATCATTCTAAACTGATCATTCTAAAATTATGATTAGTGCTCCTTGAGTAAAGGCTTATAAATGAAGGATAATGCATGACATCGCACACTTTAGGATAGATTGGATTACTTGAAAGCTTTGTAGTTGCTCTTTTAGTCTAAAATATTGTCACAGTATAGAAAATTGAGTTAGCTTAACGTTGGCGTTGGATTCGTGTCATTCTGAGCGTTAAAACAAAAGTTAAAGACGATTTAGTGTGTACATGTCAAATTGATCGGACAGTTAAACTGATAATTCTAAACTGATCATGGGAGCACATTTAGTAAAACCTTATAAATGAAGCATAATGCATGGCATCATGCAGTTTGGGATATATTGGACCACTTTCAGGCTTTGTCATAGCTATTAGGTCAAAAATTTTATCACAATATTGAAAATTGAGCTTTCTTAACGTGGGCGTTGGATTCATGTCATCCGAATTTTAAATCAAATTTATCGGCTAGTTAAATTGATCATTCTAAACTGATAATTGGTGCTCATTATGCAAAGGTTCACAAATAAAGCATAATGCATGGCATCATGCAGTTTGAGATAAGTTAGGTTACTTGGAGGCTTTCTCGTAGCGGTATGGGTCTTAAATTTTTCGCAATATAGAATATTGAGCTAGCTTAACATGGGTTTTGGATTCACGTCATTCTGAACTTTTAATGAAAAGTAATGAACGATTTAGTGCGGATATGACAAGTTTATCGGCTAGTTAAATTGATCATGCTAAACTGATCATTGGTGCTCATTGAGCAAAGGTTCACAAATGAAGCATAGTGCATGGCATCACGCAGTTTGGATAGATTGGATTACTTGGAGGCCTTGTCGTAGCTATTTTGGTCTTAAATTTTGTTACAATATAGAGCATTGAGCGAGCTTAATGTTGGCATTGGATACGTGTCATTCTGAACTCTAAATCAAAAGTTATGAACGATTTAGTAGAGACATGTCAAGTTGGTCGGCCAGTAAAAGTGATCATTCTAAACTGATCATTAGATCTCCTTGTTTAAAGGCGCATAAATGAAGCATAATGCATGACATCACGTAATTTAGGATGATTGGATTACTTGAAGGCTTTGTGGTAGCTCATTCATCCTCAAATTTTTTCACAATATAGAAAATTGAGCTAGCTTAACGTGGGTATTTTATTCGTGTCATTTTGAACTTTTTAAATCAAAAGATACAGATGACTTAGTGCGTATATTTCTAGTTAATTGTCCAGGTAAAATGATCATTCTAAACCGATCATTGGTGAACCTTTAGTAAAAGCTCATCAATGAAGCATAATGCATGGCATCATCCAGTTTTCGAGATATTGGACTACTTTGAGGCTTTGTCGTTGCCATTAAGGTCTTAAATTTTGTCACAATATAGAAAATTGAGCTACCTTAACATGCGCATTGGATTAATGTCATTCAGAACTTTAAATCAAAAGTTACGGACGATTTAGTGCGGACATGTGAAGTTGGTCGGCCAGTTAAAATGATTATTCTAAACTGATCATTCTTAACTAATCATTAGTGCTCCTTGAGTAAAGGCTTATAAATGAAGGATAATATATGACATAACGCAGTTTAAGATAGATTGGATTACTTGAAGGCTTTGTGGTAGCTCTTCCAGTCTAATATGTTGTCACAATATAGAAAATTTAGCTAGCTTAACTTTGGCGTTGGATTCGTGTCATTCTGAACTCTAAATCAAAACTTACGAACGATTTAGTGCGTACATGGCAAGTTGATCGGCCAGTTAAACTGATCATTCTAAACTGATCATTGGTGCTCCTTGATTCAAAGCTTATAAATGAAGCATAATGCATAACATCAAGCAGTATGGAATACATTGGATTACTTGGATGCTTTTCTGTATCAATTTGGGTTTTAATTTTTTTTTCAGTATAGAAAATTGAGCTACCTTAACATGGGCGTTGGATACATGTAATTCTGAACTCTAAATCAAAAGTTACTGACGATTTACTGCGGACATATCAAGTTTATCGGCTAGGTAAATTGATCATTCTAAACTTATCATTGCTGCTCACTAAGCAAATGTTTACTAATGAAGCATAATGCATGGCATCATGCATTTTGGGATAGATTGGATAACATGGAGGCTTCGTCGTAGCTATTTTGGTATTAAATTTTTTCACAATATAAAATATTGAGCTAGCTTAACGTGGACGTCATTCTGAACTATAAATCAAAAGTTACAGACGATTTAGTGCACACATGTCAAGTTGATCGGTCACTTAAAATGATCAGTCTAAACTAATCATTGGTGCTCATTGATTAAAGGTTTATAAATGAAACGTAATGCATGGCATCACACCGTTTGAGATATAATGGATTACTTGGAGGCTTTGTCATAGCTATTTTGTGGTAGTTCTTTCAGTCTAAAATGTTGTCAAAATATAGAAAATTGATCTAGCTTAACGTGGGCATTGGATTCATGCCATTCTGAACTTTAAATCAAAAGTTACAGACGATTTAGAGCAGACATGTCAAGTTTATCGGCTAGTTAAATTAATCATTCTAAACTGATCATTGGTTCTCCTTGAGCAAAGGTTAACAAATGAAGCATAATGCATGGGGTCACGCAGTTTGTGATAGATTGGATTACTTGGAGGCTTTGTCATACCTTTTTGGGTCTTAAATTTTATTAAAATATAGAATATTGAGCTAGCTTAACGTGGGCGTTCGATTCGTTCTATTCTGAAATTTAATCAAAAGTTACGGACGATTTAGTGCGGACATGTCAAATTGATTAGGCAGTTAAATGATCATCCTAAACTGATCATTCTCAATTGATCATTACTGCTCCTTGAGTAAAGGCTGATAAATGAAAGATAATGCATGACATCACACAGTCTAGGAAATATAGAAAATTGAGCTACCTTAATGTGGGCGTTGGATTCATGTAATTCTAAAATCTAAATAAAAAATTATGGAAGATTTAGTGCGGACATGTCAAGTTTATCGGCCAGTTAAATTGATCATTCTAAACTGAGCATTGGAGCACCTTTAGTAAAAGCTTATAAATGAAGCATAATGCATGGCATCATGAAGTTGGGGATATATCGGACCACTTTGAGGCTTTGTCGTAGCTATTAAGGTCTTAAATTTTGTCACAATATAGAAAATTCAGCTAGCTTAACGTGGGCGTTGGATTCATATCATTCTGAACTCTAAATCAAAAGTTACGGACAACTTAGTGCGGACATGTCAAGTTTATCGGCTAGTTAAATTGATCTTTCTAAACTGATCATTGGTGGTCATTGAACAAAGGTTTCCAAATGAAGCATAATTCATGGCATCACGCAGTTGGGGATAGAATGGATTACCAGGAGACTTTATCGTAACTACTTTGATATTTTGTCACAATTTAAAATATTGAGCTAGCTTAACATGGGTGTTGGATGCGTGTCATTCTGAACACTAAATCAAAAGTTACAGACGATTTAGTCCATACATGTCATGTTGATCAGCTAGTTAAAATGATCATTCTAAACAGACATTGGTGCTCCTTAAGAAAAGGCTTATAAATGAAGCATAATGCATGGCATCAAGCAGTTTGGCATACATTGGATTAATTGGAGGCTTTGCCATAGCTATTTTGGTCTTAAATTTTGTCACAATATAGAAAATTGAGCTAGCTTAACGTGGGAAATGGATTCATGTCATTCTGAACCCTAAATCAAAAGATACGGACGATTTATTGTGCACATGTCAAGTTGATCGGCCAGTTAAAATGATCATTCTAAGCTGATCATTAGTGTTCTTTGAGTAAAGTCTTAAAAATGAAACATAATGCATGGCATCACACATTTTAGAATAGATTGGATTACTTGAACTATTTGTGGTAGTTCTTTCAGCTTCATATGTTGTCACAATATAGAAAATTGAGCTAGCTTAATGTGGGAGTTGGATTCATGTCATTCCGAACTCTAAATCACAAGTTTCGGACGATTTAGTGCGTACAAGTCAAGTTGGTCGGCCAGCTAAAATGATCATTCTAAACTGATCATTGATGCTCCTTGAGTAAATGCTTATAAATGAAGCATACTACATGGCGTTACGCAGTTTTTTGGATACATTGGATTACTTGGAGGCTTTGTAGTAGCTATTTTGGTCTTAAATTTTGTTACAATATAGAGCATTGAATTCGTGTAATTTTGAATTCAAAACCAAAAGCTCTGGAGGATATAGTGCGGACATATCAAGCTGATCGGCCAGTTAAAATAATCATTCTAAACTAATCATTGGTGCTGCATGAGTAATGGCTTATAAATGAAGCATAATCGATGGCATCACGCAGTTTTGGCATACATTGGATAACTAAGAGGCTTTGTTGTATGTATTCTGGTCCTATATTTTTGTGATAATAAAGAAATTTGAGCTAGCCTAACGTGGAAATGGATTCATGTCATTCTGAACTCTAAATCAAAAGTTACGGACGATTTAATGCGGAAATCTCAAGTTTATCGGCTAGTTAAATTGATCATTCTAAACTGATCATTGGTGCTCATTGAGCAAAAGTTTACAAATCAAGCATAATGCATGTCATCGCGCAGCTTGGGATAGATTGGATAACTTGGATACTTTGTTGTAGCTATTTTGCTCTTAAGTTTTGTCACAATATAATATTGAGCTAGCTTAAGGTGGGCGTTAGATTCGTTTCATTCTCAACACAAAATCGAAAGTTACACACAATATAGTGCGTCTATGTCAAGTTGATTGGCCAGTTAAAATGATAATTCTAAACTGATTTTTGGTTCTCCTCAAGAAAAGGCTTATTAGTGAAGCATAATGCATGGGATCACGCAGTTTGGGATACATTGGATTACTTGGAGGCATTTTCGTACCTATTTCATTATTAAATTTTGTCACAATATAGAAAATTGAGCTAGCTTATCATGGGCGTTGGATTGATGTCATTCTTAACTTTAAATGAAAAGTTATGGACGATTTAGTGCGGATATGTCAACTTTATCGGCTAGTTAAATTGATCATTCTAAGCTGATCATTGGTGCTCATTGAGCAAAGGTTAACAAATGAAGCATACTGCATGGCATCACGCAGTTTGGAAAACATTGGATTACTTGGAAGCCTTGTCTTAGCTCTTTTGGTCTTAAATTTTGTTACAATATAGAACATTGAGCTAGCTTAACATGGGCGTTTCATACGTGTCATTCTGATTCTAAATCAAAAGTTAAAATCAATTAAGTACAGACATGTCAAGTTGATCATTCTAAACTTATCATTCTAAACTGATTATTGGTGCACCTTTAGTAAAAGCTTATAAATGAAGCATAATGCATGGGCATCATGCAGTTTGGGATATATTGGACTACTATGGTCTTAAATTTTGTCACAATATAGAAATTTGAGTTAGCTTAACGTGGGCATTGGATTCATGTCATTCTAAACTCTAAATAAAAAAATACGGCAACTTTAGTGCGGAGGTGTCAAGTTTATCGGCTAGTTAAATGGATCATTCTAAACTGATCATTGGTGCTCATTGAGCAAAGGCTTACAAATGAAGCATAATTCAGGGCATCACGGAATTTATGATAGATTGGATTACTTGGAGTCTTTATCGTAGCTATTTCGGTCTTAAATTTTATCACAATATAGAATACTGAGCTAGCTTAACATGGGCGTTGGATACATGTCATTCTGAACTCTAAATCAAAGTAAAGAATGATTTAGTGCGGAAATTTCCAGTTGATCATCTAGCTAAAGTGATCATCCTAAACTGATCATTCTAAAATTATCATTAGTGCTCCTTGAGTAAAGGGTTATAAATGAAGGATAATGCATGACATCACACACTTTAGGATAGATTGGATTACTTGAAAGCTTTGTGGTTGCTCTTTCAGTCTAAAATATTGTCACAGTATAGAAAATTGAGTTAGCTTAACGTTGGTGTTGGATTCGTGTCATTCTGAACGTTAAAACAAAAGTTAAAGAAAATTTAGTACGTACATGTCAAATTGATCGGACAGTTAAACTGATAATTCTAAACTGATCATAGGAGCACATTTAGTAAAACCTTATAAATGAAGCATAATGCATGACATCATGCAGTTTGGGATATATTGGACCACTTTGAGGCTTTGTCGTAGCTATTAGGTCAAAAAATTTTATTACAATATTGAAAATTGAGCTTTCTTAAAGTGGGCGTTGGATTCATGTCATTCCGAATTTTAAATCAAATTTATCGGCTAGTTAAATTGATCATTCTAAACTGATAATTGGTGCTCATTATGCAAAGGTTTACAAATAAAGCATAATGCATGGCATCATGCAGTTTGAGATAAATTGGGTTACTTGGAGGCTTTCTCGTAGCTGTATGGGTCTTAAATTTTTTGCAATATAAAATATTGAGCTAGCTTAACATGGGTGTTGGATTCGTGTTATTCTGAACTTTTAATGAAAAGTTATGAATGATTTAGTGCGGGTATGCCAAGTTTATCGGCTAGTTAAATTGATCATGCTAAACTGATCATTGGTGCTCATTGAGCAAAGGTTAACAAATGAAGCATAATACATGGCATCACGCAGTTTGGATAGATTGGATTAATTGGAGGCCTTGTCGTAGCTATTTTTGTCTTATATTTTGTTACAAAATAGAGCATTGAGCGAGCTTAATGTGGGCATTGGATACGTGTCATTCTGAACTCTAAATAAAAAGTTATGAACGATTTAGTAGAGACATGTCAAGTTGGTCGGCCAGTAAAAGTGATCATTCTAAACTAATCATTCTAAACTGATCATTAGTCCTCCTTGTGTAAAGACGTATAAATGAAGCATAATGCATGACATCACGTAATTTAGGATGATTGGATTACTTGAAGGCTTTGTGGTAGCTCATTCAGTCTCAATTTTTTTCACAATATAAAAAATTGAACTAGCTTAACGTGGATATTTTATTCGTGTCATTCTGAACTTTAAATCAAAAGTTACAGATGACTTAGTGCGTATATGTCTAGTTGATTGTCCAGGTAAAATGATCATTCTAAACTTATCATTGGTGCACCTTTAGTAAAAGCTCATCAATGAAGCATAATGCATGGCATCATCCAGTTTGGGAGATATTGGACTACTTTGAGGATTTGTCGTAGCCATTAAGGTCTTAAATTTTGTCACAATATAGAAAATTGAGCTACCTTAATATGAGCGTTGGATTAATGTCATTCAGAACTTTAAATCAAAAGTTACGGACGATTTAGTGCAGACATGTCAAGTTGATCGGCTAGTTAAAATGATTATTCTAAACTGATCATTCTAAACTAATCATTAGTGCTCCTTGAGTAAAGGCTTATAAATGAAGGATAATACATGACATAACGCAGTTTAAGCTAGATTGGATTACTTGAAGGCTTTGTGGTAGCTCTTCCAGTCTAATATGTTGTCACAATATAGAAAATTGTGCTAGCTTAACTTTGGCGTTGGATTCGTGTCATTCTGAACTCTAAATCAAAACTTACGAATGATTTAGTGCGTACATGGCAAGTTGATCGGCCAGTTAAACTGATCATTCTAAACTGATCATTCTAAACTGATCATTGGTGCTCCTTGTTTCAAAGCTTATAAATGAAGCATAATGCATAACATCAAGCAGTATGGAATACATTGGATTACTTGGATGCTTTGTCGTATCAATTTGAGTTTTAATTTTTTTTTCAGTATAGAAAATTGAGCTACCTTAACATGGGCGTTGGATACATGTAATTCTTAAGTCTAGATCAAAAGATACGGACGATTTACTGCGGACATATCAAGTTTATCGGCTAGGTAAATTGATCATTCTAAACTTATCATTGCTGCTCACTAAGCAAATGTTTACTAATGAAGCATAATGCATGGCATCATGCATTTTGGGATAGATTGGATAACATGGAGGCTTCGTCGTAGCTATTTTGGTATTAAATTTTTTCACAATATAAAATATTGAGCTAGCTTAACGTGGACGTCATTCTGAACTATAAATCAAAAGTTACAGACGATTTAGTGCACACATGTCAAGTTGATCGGCCACTTAAAATGATCAGTCTAAACTAATCATTGGTGCTCCATGATTAAAGGCTTATAAATGAAACGTAATGCATGGCATCACACCCTTTGAGATATATTGGATTACTTGGAGGCTTTGTCATAGCTATTTTGTGGTAGCTCTTTCAGTCTAAAATGTTTTGAAAATATAGAAAATTGATCTAGCTTAACGTGGGCGTTGGATTCATGCCATTCTGAACTTTAAATCAAAAGTTATAGACGATTTAGTGCGGACATGTCAAATTGATTAGGCAGTTAAAATGATCATCCTAAACTGATCATTCTAAATTGATCATTAGTGCTCCTTGAGTAAAGGCTGATAAATGAAGGATAATGCATGACATCGCACAGTCTAGGAAATATAGAAAATTGAGCTACCTTAATGTGGGCATTGGATTCATGTAATTCTAAAATCTAAATAAAAAATTATGGAAGATTTAGTGCGGACATGTCAAGTTTATCGGCCAGTTAAATTGATCATTCTAAACTGATCATTGGTGCTCATTGAGCAAAGGTTTACCAATGAAGCATAATTCCAGGCGTCAGGATGTTTGGGATACATTGGATTACTTGGAGGCTTTGACGTAGCTTCTTGGTTCTTAAATTTGTAAAAATATAGAAAATTGAGCTAGCTTAACTTCAGCGTTGGATTCATGTCATTCTGAACTTTAAATCAAAAGTTACAGACGATTTAGTGCGGACATGTGAAGTTTATCAGCTAGTTAAATTGATCATTTTAAACTAATCATTGGTGCTCATTGAGCAAAGGTTTACAAATGAAGCATAATACATAGCATCACGCAGTATGGGGTAGATTGGATTACTTGGAGGCTTTGTCAAGATATTTTGGTCTTATATTTTGTCAATATAGAATATTGAGATAGCTTAACGTGGGCGTTAGATACATGTCATTCTGAACTCTAAATAAAAAGTTACGGACGATTTAATAAGGACATGTCAAATAGATCGGCCAGTTATAACGAGCATTCTAAACTGATCATTGGTGCTCCTTGAGTAAAGGCTTATAAATGAAGCATAATGCATGGCATCACATAGTTTTGGATAGATTGGATTACTTGAAGCCTTTGTGTTAGCTCTTTCAGTCCCGATTGTTGTCACAATATAGAAAACAGAGCTAGCTTAACGTGGGCGTTGGATTTGTGTCATTCTGAAATCTAAATCAAACTTTACTGACGACTTAGTGCATACATGTCAAATTGATTAGGTAGTTAAAATGATCATTCTAAACTTATCATTGGTGCTCCTTTAGTAAAGGATTATAAATTAAGCACAATGGCTGGCATCACGCAGTTTGGGATGGATTGCACTACTTGAAGGCTTTGTCGTAGCTATTATGGTCCTAAATTTTGTCACAATATAGAATATTGAGCTTGCTTAACGTGGACGTTGGATTCTTGTTATTTTGAACTCTTAATCAAAAGTTACAGACGATTTAGTGCGTACATGTCAAGTTCATCGGCCAGTTAAAGTGATCATCCTAAACTGATCATTCTAAACTAGTCATTAGTGCTCCTTGAGTAAAGGCTTATAAATGAAGGATTATGCATGACATAACACAGTTTAAGATAGATTGGATTACTTGAAGGCTTTGTAGTAGCTCTTTCTGTATAAAATGTTGTCACAATATAGAAAATTGAGCTAGCTTAACTTTGGCGTTGGATTCGTGTAATTCTGAACTCTAAATAAAAAGTTACGGATGATTTATTGTGAACATGACAAGTTGGTCGGCCAGTTAAACTGGTCATTCTATATTGATCATTGGTACTCCTTGATTAAACGCTTATAAATGAAGCACAATGCATGACATCAGGAAGTTTGGAATACATTGGATTACTTAAACGCTTTTTCCTATCTATTTTGGTCTTAAATTTTGTCACAAGATAGAAAACTAAGCTACCTTAAAGTGGGTGTTGGATTAATGTAATTTTGAACTCTAAATCAAAAGTTATGGACAATTTATTGCATACATGTCAAGTTTATGAGCTAGTTAAATTGATCGTTCTAAAATGATCATTGGTTCTCATTATGCAAAGGTTTGCAAATGAAGCATAATGCATGGCATCACACAGTTTGGGATAGATTGGATTACTTAGAGGCTTTGTCGTAGCTGTATGGGTGTTAAGTTTTTATCACAATATAGAATATTGAGTTAGCTTAACGTGGGCGTTGGATTTGTGTTATTTTGTACTCCAAATCAAAAGTTACGGACGATTTAGTGGGGACATGTCAAGTTGATCGGCCACTTAAAGTCATAATCCTAAACTGATCATTCTAAACTAACCATTAGTCCACCTTGAGTAAAGGCCTATAAATGAAGGATAATGCATGACATAACGCAGTTTAAGATAGATTGGATTATTTGAAGGCTTTGTGGTAGCTCTTTCACTCTAAAATGTTGTCACAATATAGAAAATTGGGCTAGGTTAACTTTGGCGTTGGTTCGTGTCATTCTGAACTCTAAATCGAAAGTTACGGACGATTTAGTGCGTATATGGCAAGTTGATCCACCAGTTAAACTGATCATTGGTGCTCCTTGATTAAAAGCTTATAAATGAAACATAATGCATGGCATCAAGCAGTTTGGAATACATTGGATTACTTGGAAGCGTTGTTGCATCTATTTCGGTCTTAAATTTTGTCACAATATTGAATATTGAGCTACCTTAAAGTGGGCGTTGGATTAAATTAGCTCTGAAATATAAATCAAAATTTACGTACGATTAGTGCAGACATGTCAAATTTATGGGCTAGTTAAATTGATCGTTCTAAAACGATCATTATGCAATGGTTTACAAATGAAGAATAGTGCATGGCATCACGCAGCTTGGGATATATTGAATTACGTGTAGGCTTGGTCGTAGGTATTTGGGTTTTAAATTTTGTCACAATATAGAATATTGGTCTAGCTTAACGTGGGCGTTGGATTCGTCTTATTCTGAACTCTAAATTAAAAGTTATGGAAGATTTAGTGCGGACATATCAAGTTGGTCGGCCACTTAAAGTGATCATCCTAAACTTGTCATTCTAAACTAATCATTCGTCCTCCTTGAGTAAAGACTTATAAATGAAGGATAATGCATGACATAACACAATTTAAGATAGATTGGATTACTTGAGGGCTTTGTAGTAGCCCTTTCAGTCTAAAATGTTGTCACAATATACAAAATTGAGCTAACTTAAATTTGGCGTTGGATTTGTCTCATTCTAAACTCTAAGTCAAAAGTTACAGAAAATTTAATACGTACATGTAAAGAGTATCGGCCAGTTAAACTGATTATTCTAAATTGATAATTGGTGCTTCTTGATTAAAGGCTTATAAATGAAGCCGAATGCAAGACATCACGTAGTTTGGGATACATTGGATTACTTGGGTGTTTGTCGTATGTATTTTGGTTTTAAATTTTGTCACAATATGGAAAAATGAGCGACCTTAAAGTGGGCGTTGGATTAATGTAATTTTTAACTCTAAATCAAAAGTTACTGACAATTTAGTGCGGACATGTCAAGTTTATCGGCTAGTTAAATTGATAATTCAAAACTGACCTTTGGTGCTCATTTTGCAAACGTTTACAAATGAAGCATAATGTAGGGCATCACACAGTTTGGATTACTTGTAGGCTTTGTCCTAGCTATTTGGGTCTTAACTTTTATCACAATATAGAATATTGAGCTAGTTTAAGGTGGGCGTTGGATTCATGGTATTCTGAACTCTAAATCAAAAGTTACATACGATTTTGTGCGGATATGTCAAGTTAATCGGCCAGTTAACGATATCATCTTAAACTGATCATTGGTGCTCATTATAAAAAGGCTTACAAATTAAGCATAATGCATGGCATCACGCAGTTTGGACTAGATTGGATTACTTGGAGGTTTTGTCATAGGTATTTGGGTCTTAAATTTTATCAGAGTATAGAATATTGAGCTAGGTTAACGTGGTGTTGGGTTTGTGTTATTCTAAACTCTAAATAAAAAGTTAGGGACGATTTAGTGCGGACATGTCAAGTTGATCGGCCAGTTAAAGATATCATCCTAAAATGATCATTGGTGCTCATTGAGCAAAGCTTAACAAATGAAGCATAATGCATGGCATCACGCAGTTTGGATAGATTGGATTACTTGGAGGCCTTGTCGTAGCTTTTTTGGTCTTAATTTTTTTTACATTATAGAGCATTGAGCGAGCTTAATGTGGGCATTGGATGCGTGTCATTCTGAACTCTAAATCAAAAGTTATGAACGATTTAGTTGAGACATGTCAAGTTGGTCGGCCAGTTAAAGTGATCATTCTAAACTTATCATTCTAAACTGATCATTAGTCCTCCTTCTGTAAAGGCGTATAAATGAAGCATAATGCATGACATCACGTAATTTAGGATGGTTGGATTACTTGAAGGCTTTGTGGTAGCTCATTCAGTCTCAAATGTTGTCACAATATAGAAAATTGAGCTAGTTTAACGTGGGTGTTTTATTCGTGTCATTCTGAACTTTAAATCAAAAGTTATAGATGACTTAGTGCGTATATGTCTAGTTGATTGTTCAGGAAAAATGATCATTCTAAACTGATCATTGGTGCACCTTTAGTAAAAGCTCATAAATGAAGCATAATGCATGGCATCATCCAGTTAGGGAGATATTGGACTACTTTGAGGCTTTGTCATAGCCATTAAGGTCTTAAATTTTGTCACAATATAGAAAATTGAGCTACCTTAACATGAGCGTTGGATTAATGTCATTCAGAACTTTAAATCAAAAGTTACAGACGATTTAGTGTGCACATGTCAAATTGATCGGTCAGTTAAAATGATTATTCTAAACTGATCATTCTAAACTGATCATTAGTGCTCCTTGAATAAAGGCTTATAAATGAAGGATAATACATGACATAACACAGTTTAAGATAGGTTGGATTACTTGAAGGCTTTGCGGTAGCTCTTTCAGTCTAATATGTTGTCACAATATAGAAAATTGAGCTAGCTTAACTTTGGCGTTGGATCATTCTGAACTCTAAATCAAAACTTACGAACGATTTAGTGCGTACATGGCAAGTTGATCGGCCAGTTAAACTGATCATTCTAAACTGATCATTGGTGCTCGTTGATTCAAAGCTTATAAATGAGGCATAATGCATATCATCAAGCAGTATGGAATACATTGGATTACTTGGATGCTTTGTCGTATCAATTTGGGTTTTAAACTTTTTTTCAGTATAGAAAATTGAGCTACCTTAACATGGGCGTTGGATACATGTAATTCTTAAGTCTAGATCAAAAGATACGGACGATTTACTGCGGACATATCAAGTTTATCGGCTAGGTAAATTGATTATTCTAAACTTATCATTGCTGCTCATTGAGAAAAGGTTTACGAATGAAGCATAATGCATGGCATCACGCAGTTTGAGATAGATTGGATAACATGGAGGCTTCGTCGCAGCTATTTTGGTATTAAATTTTGTCACAATATAGAATATTGAGCTAGCTTAACGTGGACGTCATTCTGAACTATAAATCAAAAGTTACAGACGATTTAGTGCACACATGTCAAGTTGATCGGCCACTTAAAATGATCAGTCTAAACTAATCATTGGTGCTCCATGATTAAAGGCTTATAAATGAAACGTAATGCATGGCATCACACCCTTTGAGATATATTGGATTACTTGGAGGCTTTGTCATAGCTATTTTGTGGTAGCTCTTTCAGTCTAAAATGTTCTCACAATATAGAAAATTGATCTAGGTTAATGTGGGCGTTGGATTCATGCCATTCTGAACTTTAAATCAAAAGTTACAGATGATTTAGAGCAGACATGTCAAGTTTATCGGCTAGTTAAATTAATCATTCTAAACTGACCATTGGTGCTCCTTAAGCAAAGGTTAACAAATGAAGCATAATGCATGGCATCACGCAGTTTGGGATAGATTGGATTACTTGGAGGCTTTGTCATACCTTTTTGGGTCTTAAATTTTATCAAAATATAGAATATTGAGCTACCTTAACGTGGGTGTTCGATTCGTGTTATTCTGAACTTTAATCAAAAGTTATGGACGATTTAGTGCGGACATGTCAAATTGATTAGGCAGTTAAAATGATCATCCTAAACTGATCATTCTAAATTGATCATTAGTGTTCCTTGAGTAAAAGCTGATAAATGAAGGATAATGCATGAAATCACACAGTCTAGGAAATATAAAAAATTGAGCTACCTTAATGTGGGCGTTGGATTCATGTAATTCTAAAATCTAAATAAAATATTACGGAAGATTTAGTGCGGACATGTCAAGTTTATCGGCCAGTTAAATTGATCATTCTAAACTGATCATTGGTGCTCATTGAGCAAAGGTTTACCAAGGACTGTGCTCTTGAAGTCTTTAGAGGTTAAACTGCTAGGTGTTGAGCAAATCAAAGAGTTATATGCTACTGATACTGATTTTAAGGATATTTATGCTTCTTGTGAGAAGTTTGGTACTGGAAAATACTTTAACAGTGAAGCATTCTTGCTCTATGATAATCGGTTATGTGTACCTAACTCCTCTTTGCGAGACTTGTTTGTTAAGGAAGCAAATTCAGGTGGTCTTATGGGTCACTTTGGCGTGGCAAAGACATTAAATGTATTGCAGGAACACTTCTTTTGGGCACACATGAGGAGTGATGTTGAGAAAGCTTGCCAAAGATGTGTAACTTGCAAGCAAGCCAAATCCACAATCCAGAAGCACGGTTTGTATACCCCTCTTCTTATACCTTTGCACCCTTGGCATGATATTTCTACGGATTTTGTTGTTGGATTGCCTAGAACTAAGATTGTAAAGGATTCTGTGTTTGTTGTAGTTGATAGGTTTTCCAAAATGGCTCATTTTATTACGGATGATGCTGTTAACATTGCCGGATTATTCTTTAAGGAGATAGTTAGACTTCATGGCATGCCTAGGACCATAGTATCAGATCGAGACACTAAGGTCCTTAGTTACTTTTGGAAAACACTTTGGTCTAAGCTAGGAACTAAGCTTTTTTCTCCAGAACTTGTCACCCGCAATCGGATGGTCAAATTGAAGTAGTTAATAGAACCTTGTCTACTTTGTTAAGTGCTTTGATTGAAAAGAATCTTAGGACTTGGGAAGAATGCTTGCCTCATGTTGAATACGCATATAATGATGCTAGGCATAGTGCTTCTAAGTACTCACCATTCGAAATTGTTTATGGGTTCAATCCCATCTCACCTTTGGATCTAATGCCTTTATATTTGCGTGAAAGGACAAGCCTTGATGGCAAGAAAAAGGCTGAGTTGGTTAAAAAAATTCATGATAAGGCTCGGCTCAATATTAAAAATTATACTACAATGTATGCTCAACAAGCCAATAAAGACCAAAAGGAGTTAGCGTTTGAGGAAGGAGACTTAGTTTGGATCCATTTGCGCAAAGATAAATTTCCGAGTGAAAGGAAATCGAAGCTATTGCCTAGGATTTCTGGCCCATTCAAAGTTATCAAGAAGATCAATGACAATGCCTACCAGCTGGATCTCCAAGGTAAGTACCAAGTGAGTTCAAGCTTCAATATTACTGATTTGGTTCAATATTTTGCAGAGGAAACAGATTTGAGGTGAAATCCTTCTCAACTGGGGGAGGATGATGTGAGCATGGCCAGCAAGGAACCACAACCTAAGGAGCAGCTTGAATCAGAGGAGAAAGAAGCCACTAAAGATGCTAAGGAGCAGCTAGAAGCCACTAAAGATGCTAAGGAGCAGCTAGAACCCACGGATATTGGAGATGAAAGCCTACAAATCTTCAATTAATGGCCCCATTATCCGATCCAATCAAGCCAAACTTAAGACAAGACCACAACACCTTCTCAACACCATTCAGGCCAGTTTAGTGTGTGCTAATCCAACCACATTGGTTGTGATTCAAGCTACCTAAACATCACCAAGAGAGGTGCCTTGGATTGTACTCTTTTCCCTATTCCTAGTTTTGTCCCAATGGATTTTCTAAGATAGGTTTTTAATGAGGCAAGCCCAAGGTACTTTACCACAACCTCTTGGTGAATCAAGGCCCATTCTGTCTCATCATCCACGAAATAAGCGAGGAAGAATCAAGTCAAAACATTATTTACTTCTTAGTCTTAATTTGTCTTAGTTGTCTTTGTAATTCCCTAAGTATTTCCTGTAATGTTTTGGTAGAATTTTAGGAGTCCTTTTAAATGTCCTAGACTACTATAAGCACTCTCTTGTATCCTTCTTTCTGAATCATAAAATATTTTAATAGCAAATCTCTTTCTTAAACTCTTTTGATCATGTTCTTGAATAAGGAATTTTAGAACACTTTATCATCCCTCTCAAGAGCCAAAAGTCTAAGGGATCTTCATCACCTTTGGAAGTTTCAAGATGATTCACCCCTTGCCCAACGTGCCTGGCCATTGTCATTCACAGAGAAGAAGCAGATAGTCCAAGGATTTTCCACCATCTTTGAGAAGTATCATTTCACTTTCCCCTCGTTCTTGGATCTATCCACTTAAGAGCTCACACATCCGCAAGTTACACCATCGTTTCACCCATTCCACAACTTCAATCCATTCATCCACTCTTCCACAACCATCTGGAGTTGATCAGGGGCTTGATCCTCATCAGGATCACATCACCTAGCCCTTTCAGTCTCAAATATTGTCACAATACAGAAAATTGAGCTAGCTTAACGTGGGTGTTGGATTCATGTCATTTTGAGTTCTAAATCAAAAGTTAAGGAAGATTTAGTGAAGACATTTCAAGTTGATCAGCTAGTTAAAATGATGACTCTAAACTGATAATTGGTGCTCCTTCAGTAAAGGCGTATGAATGAAGCATAATGCATGGCATCACGCAGTTTGGGATAGATTGGATTCGTTGGAAGCTTTGTCATAGCTATTACGGTTTTAAATTATGTCAAAATATAGAAAAATGAACTAGCTATACTTGGCGTTGGATTCGTGTCATTCTAAACGCTAAATCAAAAGTTAAAGCCGATTTAGTGTGGACTTGTCAAGTTGATCGGGCAGTTAAATTATTCATTCTAAACTTATATTGGTGCTTATTGAGCAACATTTTACAAAAGACACAAAATGCATGGCATCACACAGTTTAAGATAGATTGGATTACTTAGAGGCTTTGTCATAGCTATTTTGGTCTTAAATTTTGTCACAATATCAAAAATTGAGCTAGCTTAACGTGGGTGTTGGATTCGTGTCATTTTGAACACTGAACCAAATATTAAAGACGATTTAGTGCGGACATGTCAAGTTGATCGACCAGTTAAATTGATCGTTCTAAACTCATCATTGGTGCTCATTGAGCAAAGATTTACAAATGAATCATAATGCATGGCATCAAGCAGTTTTGGATTTGGATTTAGTGCAGACATGTCAAGTGATCGGCCAGTTAAATTGATCATTCTAAATTGATCATTCTAAGCTGATCATTGGTACTCATTGATCAAAGATTTACAAATGAAGCATAATGCATGGTATCACACAGTTTGGGATAGATTGGATTACTTGAAGGCTTTGTCATAGCTGTTTCGGTCTTAAATTTTGTCATAATAAAGAAAATTGAGCTAGCTTAATTTGGGCGTCGGATTCGTGTCATTCTGAACTCTAAATAAAACGATACATACGATTTAGTGGGTACATGTCAAGGTTATCAGCCAGTTAAAATGATCATACTAAACTGATAAATGGTGCTCATTGGACAAAGGCTTACAAATGAAGCATAATACATGGCATCACACTGTTTGTGATAGATTGGATTAGTTGGAGACTTTGTCTTAGCTATTTCCGCCTTAAATTTTTTCACAATATAGAAATTTGATCTAGCTTAACGTTGGAGTTGGATTCGTATCATCCTGAACTCTGAATCAAAAGTTAAAGAGGATTTAGTGCCCACATGTCATGTTGATCAGCTAGTTTAATTGATCATTCTAAACTGGTCACTAGTGCTCATTGAGCAAAGGTTTAAAAATGAAGCATAATGCATGACATCACACAGTTTGAGATAGATTTTAGATTACATGGAGGTTTTGTTGTAGCTATTTCAATCTAAAATTTTGAAACAATATAGAATATATAGCTAGCTTAACGTGAGCATTGGGTTCGTGCCTTTCTGAACTCTAAATCAAAAGTTACATAAGATTTAGTGTGGACATGTCAAGTTGATCGGCCAATTAAAATGATCATTCTAAACTGATCATTGGTGCTCCTTGAGTAAAGGCTTATAGATGTAGCATAATAATGGCATCACGCAATTTAGGATATATTGGATTACTTTGAGGCTTTGCCTAGCTTTTCAGTCTCAAATGATGTTACAAATGGAAAACTGAGCTAGCTTAACGTGGGCATTGATTCATATCATTTTGAGCTTTAAATCAAAAGTTAATGACGAGTTAGTGCAGACATGAAAAGTTGATCAGCTAGTTTAAATGATCATTCTAAACTTATAATTCGTGATAATTGAGTAAAGGCGTATAAATGAAGCACAATGCATGACATCACGCGGTTTGGGATAGATTGGATTACTTGGATTTGTTGTAGCTATTTCGGTCTTACATTTTGTCCCAATATAGAAAATTAAGCTAGCTTAATGTGGGCGTTGGATTCGTGTCATTACGAACAATAAATAAAAAGCTACATACGATTTAGTGCGGATATGTCAATTTGATCGGCTAGTTAAAATGATCATTCTAAACTGATCATTGGTGCTAATTGAGTAAAGGCTTATAAATTAAGCATAATGCATGGCATCACACAAATTTGGATTCATTCGATTACATTGAGGCCTTGCCTAGCTCTTCGCTCTCAAAAGTTGTCAAAATATAGAAAATTGAGCTAGATTAAAGTGGGCATTGGATTCGTGTCATTCTGAACAATGAGTCAAAAATTAAAGACGATTTAGTGCGGAAATCTCAAGTTGATCGGCCAGTTAAATTGATCATTCTAAACAGATCATTGGTGCTCATTGAGCAAAGATTTACAAATGAAGCATAATGCATGGCAAATGCTCATGGTATCACCCAGTTTAGGGTAGATTATATTACTTGGAGGCTTTTTCATAGTTATTTTGGTCTTGAAATTTGTCACAATAAAGAAAATTGAGATAGCTTAATTTGGGCGTTGGATTCGTGTCATTCTGAACTCTAAATAAAAAGTGACGAATGATTTAGTGCGGACATGTCAAGGTTAACAGCCCCTTAAAATGATCATTCGTGCTCATTAAGCAAAGGTTTACAAATGAAGCATAATGCATGGCATCACACTGTTTGTGATAGATTGGATTAGTTGGAGACTTTGTCTTAGAAATTTTGGCCTTAAATTTTTTCAAAATATAGAAAATTGAGCTAGCTTAACGTTGGCGCTAGATTTGTGTTATTCTGAACTCATAATCAAAAGTTAAAGAGGATTTCGTGCGCACATGTCATGTTGATCAGCCAGTTAAATTGATCATTCTAAACTGTTCACTTGTGCTCATTGAGCAAAGATTTAGAAATGAAGCATAATGCATGGCATCACACAGTTTGAGATAGATTTTGTATTACTTGGAGGCTTTGTGGTAGCTATTTGAATCTAAAATTTTGTCAGAATGTAGAATATATAGCTAGCTTAACGTGGGCAATAGGTTTGTGTCTTTCTAAACTCTAAATACAAAAGTTACAGACGATTTAGTGCAGACATGTCAAGTTGATCGGCCAGTTAAAATAATCATTCTAAACTGATCATTGGTGCTCCTTCGGTAAAGGTTTATAAATGAATTATAATGCTAACATCACACAATTTAGGATTGATTGGATTACTTTGAGGCTTTGCCTAGCTCTTGACTCTCAAATGTTATCGCAATATGTAAATTTGAGCTAGTTTAACGTGGGCATGGAATCGTGTCATTTTGAGCTCCAAATCAGAAGTAAAAGACGATTTAGTGTGGACATGTCAAGTTGATCAGCTAGTTTAAATGATCATTCTAAACTTATCATTGGTGATCCTTGAGTAAAGGCGTATAAATGAAGCACAATGCATGGCATCACGCAGTTTGGGATAGATTGGATTACTTGGAGGATTTTTCGTAGCTATTTTGGTCTTAAATTTGGTCGCAATATAGAAAATTAAGCTAGCTTAATGTGGGCGTTGGATTCTTGTCATTCCGAACACTAAATAAAAAGGTACAGAAGATTTAGTGCGGACATGTCAAGTTCATCGGGAAGTCAAAATGATCATTATAAACTGATCATTGGTGCTACTTGAGTAAAGGATTATAAATGAAGCATAATGCATGGAATCAAACAGTTTAGGATTGATTCGATTACTTTGAGGCTTTGCCTAGCTCTTCAGTCTCAAAAGTTGTCACAATATAGATAATTGAGCTAGCTTAATGTGGGCGTTGGATTCATGGCATTCCGAACACTAAAAAAAAAGGTACAGAAGATTTAGTGCGGACATGTCAAGTTCATCGGGAAGTCAAAATGATCATTATAAACTTATCATTGGTGCTACTTGAGTAAAGGATTATAAATGAAGCATAATGCATGGAATCAAACAGTTTAGGATTGATTCCATTACTTTGAGGCTTTGCCTAGCTCTTCAGTCTCAAAAGTTGTCACAATACAGAAAATTGAGCTAGCTTAATGTGGGCGCTGGATTCGTATCATTCTGAACAATGAATCAAAAGTTAATGACGATTTAGTGCGGGCATGTCAAGTTTATTCGCTAGTTAAAACGATCACTCTAAACTTATCACTGGTGCTCCTTGGATGAAGGCGTATAAATGAAGCATAACACATGACATCACACATTTTGGGATAGATTGGATTTCTTGGAGGGTTTATCGTAGCTATTTCAGTTTTAAATTATGTAAAAATATAGAAAATTGAGCTAACTTGACTTGGACGTTGGTTTCATGTCATTATAACTCTTAATCAAAAGTTAAAGATGATTTACTGCGGACATGTCAAGTTGATCGGCCTGTTAAATTATTCATTCTAAACTTATAATTGGTGCATATTGAGCAAAGTTTTACAAAAGAAGCAAAATGTGTGGCATCACAAAGTTAATATAAATTTTGGATTACTTAGAGGCTTTTTCATAGATATTTTTGTGTTAAATTTTGTCACAATATCGAAAATTGAGCTAGTTTAACGTGTGCGTTGGATTCCTGTCATTCTGAACAGTGAATGAAAAGTTAATGACGATTTAATGCGGACATATCAAGTTTATTGGCCAGTTAAAACGATCGTTCCAAACTTATCATTGGTGCTCATTGAACAAATATTTACAAATGAAGCATAATGCATGTCATCAAGCAGTTTGGATTACTTGGAGGCTTTGGCAAATCTATTTCGAGCTTAAATTTTGTCACAATATAGAAATATAAGCTAGCTTAATGTGGGTGTTAAATTCGGGTCATTATGAACACTAAATAAAAATTTAAAAACGATTTAGTGTGGACATGTCAAGTTGATCGGCCAGTTAAAATGATCATTCTAAACTGATCATTGCTGCTACTAGAGTAAAAGCTTATAAATGAAACATAATGCATGGCATCACACAATTTAGGATTGATTAGATTACTTTGAGGCTTTGCCTAGCTCTTCAGTCTAAAAAGTTTTCACAATATAGAAAATTGAGCTAGCTTAAAGTGGGCGCTGGGTTCATGTCATTCGGAACACTGAATCAAAAGTTAAAAATGATTTAGTGCGGACATGTCAAATTGATCCGATAGTTAAAATGATCACTCTAAACTGATCGTTGGTGCTCCTTGAGTGAAATCGTATAAATGAAGCATAATACATGGCATCACACAGTTTGGGATAGATTGGATTTCTTGGAAGCTTTATCGTAGCTATTTCAGTTTTAAATTATGTAAAAATATAGAAAAAGTGACCTAAATTTATTTGGATGTTGGATTCGTGTCATTCTAAACTCTTAATCAAAAGTTAATGATGATTTAGTGCGGACATGTCAAGTTGATCAGCCAGTTAAATTATTCATTCTAAACTTATAATTGGAGCTTATTGAGCAAAGTTTTACAAAAGAAGCAAAATGCATGGCATCACGCAGTTACCTTAACGTGAAAATTGATCGGCCAGTAAAATTGATCATTCTAAACTGATCATTGGTGCTCATTGAGTAAAGGCATCACACAGTTTGGGATAAACTGGATTACTTTGACGCTTATTTATAGCTAGTTCGGTCTTAAAATTTGTCACAATATGGAAAAATTGAGCTAGCTTAGTGTGGGCGTTTGATTCATGTCATTATGAGCTCTAAATCAAAAGTTTAAGACAATTTAGTGCGAACATGTCAAGTTCATTAACTAGTTAAAATGATCATTCTAAACTGATGATCCTTGAGTAAAAGCGAATAAATGAAGCATAATGCATGGTATCACGCAGTTTGTGATATATTCAATCACTTGGAGGCTTTGTCATAGCTATTTTGGTTTTAAATTTTATCACAATATAGAAATTGAACTAGCTTTACTTGGGCGTTGGATTCTTGTCATTGTAAACTCAAAATCAAAATATAAAGACGATTTAGTGCGGACATGTCAAGTTGATCGCCCAGTTCAATTGATCATTCTAAACTGATAATTGGTGCTCATTGAACAAAGGTTTACAAATGAAACATAATGTATGGCATCATGCAGTTTGGGATATATTCGATCACTTGGAGGGTTTGTCGTAGCTAATTCGGTTTTAAATTTTGTCACAATATAAGAAATTGAGATAGCTTTACTTGGGCATTGGATTCGTGTCATTCTAAACCCCGAATCAAAAGTTAAAGACGATTTAGTGCGGAGATGTCAAGTTCATCTTCCAGTTAAATTGATTATTCTAAACTGATAATTGGTGCAAAATGAGCAATGGTTTACAAATGAAGCAAAATGCATGGCATCACGCAGTTTGGGATATATTCGATCACTTAGACGCTTTGTCGTAGCTATTTCAGTTTTAAATTTTGTTACAATATAGAAAATTTAGCTAGCTTTACTTGAGTGTTGGATTCTTGTGATTCTAAACTCCAAATCAAAAGTTAAAGACGATTCCGTGCGGACATGTCCATTCGATCGGCCAGTTAAATTGATCTTTCTAAAATGATCACTAGTGCTCATTGAGCAAATATTTACAAATGAAGCATAATGCATAGCATCTCATAGTTTGGGATAGATTGGATTACTTGGATGGTTTGTCGTAAGTCTTACTATTAAATTTTGTCACAATATAAAAAATTGAGCTAGCCTAACGTGGCTGTTGGATTCATGTCATTATGAACTTTGAATCAAAAGTTAAAGATGATTCAATGTAGACATGTCAAGTTTATCCGCCAGCTAAATTGATCATTCTAAACTGATATGTGGTGCTCATTGAGCAAAGGTTGACAAATGAAGCATAATGCATGGCATCACGTAGTTTGGGATAGATTGGATTACTTGAAGGCTTTGTAGTAGCTGTTTCGGTCATAAATTTTGTCACAATATAGAAACTGGAGCTAGCTTAACGTGGGCGTTGGATTCCTGTTTCTTTGAAACTCAATCAAAAGTTAAAAACAATTTAGTGCGCATATGTCATGTTGATCGGCCAGTTAAATTGATCTTTCTAAACTGATCATTGGGGCTCATTGAGCAAAGGTTTACAAATGAAGCATAATGCATAGCATCACGCAGTTTGTGATAGATTGGATTACTTGGATGCTATATCGTAGCTATCTTAATCTTAAATTTTGTCACATTATAAAAAATTGAGCTAGATAACATGGGGGTTGGATTCATGTCATTCTGAACTCAGCTAGTTAAAATGTTACAAATATCAAATTTATCAGCTAGTTAAAATGATCATTCTGAATAGATCACTAGTGATCGTTGAGTAAAGGCGTATAAATGAAGCATAATGCATGGCATCACGCACTTTGCAATAGATAGGATTACTTGGAGGCTTTGTCGTAGTTATTTTGGTCTTACATTTTGTCACAATATAGAAAATTAAGATAGCTTTACTTGGGCGTTAGATTCATGTCATTCTAAACTCTGAATCAAAAGGCCAAGACGATTTAGTGCGGACATGTGAAGTTGATCGGCCAGTTAAATTGATCATTCTAAACTAATAATTTGTGCTCATTGAGCAAAGGTTTACAAATGAAGCGTAATGCATTGCATCACACAGTATTGGATAGATTGGATTACTTGGAGGATTTGTCGTAGCTAATTTAGTTTTAAATTTTGTCAAAATATAGTAAATTTAGCTAGCTTAACGTTGGCGTTTGATTCCTGTCATTCTGAACTTAAAATAAAAAGTTTCCGACGATTTAGTGGTACATGTCAACTTGATCGGCCAGTAAAAATTATCATTCTCAACTTATAATTGGTGCCCATTGAGAAAAGCTTTACAAATGAAGCGTAATGTATGACATCACGCAGTTTGGGATAGATTGGATTAATTGGAGACTTTGTCGTACCTATTTTGGTCATAAATGTTTGTAAAATATAGAAAATTGAGCAAACTTTACTTGGGCATTGGATTCATGTCATTCTGAACTTTCAATCAAGAGTTAAAGACGATTAAGTGCGCACATGTCATGTTGATCAGCTGTTAAATTGATCTTTCTACACTGATCACTAGTGCTCATTGAGAATAGGTTTACAAATGAAACATAATGCATAACATCATGATGTCTGGGATAGATTGGATTACTTGGAGGCTTTGTCGTAGCACTTTCAGTTTTAAAATTTGTCACCGTATAGAAAATTGAGCTATCTTAACGTGGGCGTTGGATTCGTGTCATTATGACCTCGGAATCAAAAGTTAGAGTAGATTTAGTGTGGACATGTCAAGTTCATCGGCCAGTTAAATTGATCATTCTAGCAAATGTTTACAAATATAACATATTGCATGGCATCACACATTTGGGGTAGATTGGATTATTTGGAGGCTTTGTCTTAGCTTTTTCAGTCTTAAATTTTGTCACAATATAGCAAATTGAGCTAGCTTAAAGTGGGTGTTGGATTCGTGTCATTTTGAGCACTAAATGAAAAGTTAAAGATGATTTAGTGCGGACATGTCAAGTTGATCGGCTAATTAAAATGATTATTCTAAACTGATCATTGGTGCTCCTTGAGTAAAGGATCATAAATAAAGTATAATACAGGGCATCACGTAGTTTGGTATAGATTGGATTATTTTGAGGCTTTTTCATAGCCACATCGGTCTTAAATTTTCCACAATATGGAAAAACACGAGAAGAAAACATTAATATTTCCAACGGTGTTTCCGACAGAATTACCATCGTTGGAAAATTCCAACCGCTAGTCGATGATTTTCAGACGGATTACCCAGCGAATATACATCATCGGCATTCCATCGGTAAGTCCTGACGTTTACAATACCGTCGGGAAAATGATGCTAAAACCCAATGGACATCTGTCCGGTTACCGACGACAACAACACAGTCGGGTTATCCTCTCGAAATCGTTGGCAATTTCCGAAGAACTCGATACCATCGGCTTTCTACCGGCTACTTCCCGACGGATTCTGGTTCTTACTATCCGTCGGTAATCCGTTGGTAATATATCGGTTGAGCGATTCCATGTAATTATTTTTTAGTTGAAGAAATCTAAAAGCTGTCGGAAATATGTCGGAAGTTCTGATGCCTTTCTGATGCAGTCCTTTTTTTTGGCAGTTGTTTGTTTGACCGATCTGTAAATGTAGATATTCGTCGGTTGGTCTTCAGAAATTTCGTCGATAGAAATCTGTCGGAAATGCGAATATTCTTAAGAATAATTTGTCAAAAATTCGTGATTATCTGTTAAAAATTCATAATAATCTGTTTTAAATTCATGATAATTTTCTAATTTTCATTACAAAAACACTCTCCTCCTTCACAATTTCACCGGAATTTTTTTTTAACAAAATGTCCTCTTCGGGTTCTTATGATTATTTTTGATCGTGGATGGATAAACCTAGGTATGATTCAACAACGGGGGTATTGACGTTTGAATTTGCGCAAGGTGTTGAAGAGTTCATGACATTTGCATCAAACAATAGCATTACATCGGAATACGATAAAAAATATTGTCCGTATTAAATGTCGAAATCATAGTTTAATCTCTGTTAGAGAAGTTGATACAAGTCTCGATTCAAGGCTGTACGCGTGTGGGCTGTTTGGAGAAGTTTAGGTGAGAAACTCGACCTTAGGCTTCTCGATAGGGGTTTTATGATTGGTAATGGATGGAGGGTGAAGTGAACCACACGAGGGGTGATGAACCTCGTGATAAATCACAAACTTAGAGCTAGGACGGCTGGTCTCAACTAGGTTCTAAGCGCACAAGTCTCTTGAGAGAATAACTTGTAGAAAGAAAATTCGATCTTTATTAATTATCAAAAAGGTCGTCGAACTACAATGCTGGAAGGAGCCTTATTAATATGCTCGACAGCTTGACCTTCTAGGATCGACTCAAAGAAAAATGGAAAACTTACAAAAGTGTACAAATGGAAAATTTACAAAAGTGCATAACCGAAAAAGGACCTATTCCTAAAATGTCTTTGACTCAAAAATGTAAATGTTCTAAATCTTACCCTGCAAAACAGAAAGAGGCAAATATCTAATTTGAAAACTTACCTTTCTTACCTCACGGCCAAGAAATGGAAGGTGGCCCTCCTTGTGGCATGCACGCGCCTTGCCCCTAGTCTTCGACTTGGAGTAGGGTTAGGAATCTTTGGGCCATGACCTCTCTTGCCACTAAAGCCCAAGCCTCTGAAGTCCCTTGCATTGTTGAGAAGCCTTTGGACTCTTCTTTGCACTTCTGGCCCAATGCCCCTTGTCAATCATCTTCTAGGAGCTTGTAGACCCACAAGCTGAATTTGTGGAAGAGTGCCCTTGATCTGCTCCTTGACATTGCTCCTGGTGGCACCACTGGTGTAGAGACTTCCTCTAGATGCATGTCTTGAAGCTGGTAGCTTATCTGGTCCGAGTCTCCTTGTGTAGACGTTGAAATGGTGGTGCACTCGGCTGGATCGGCTGTACCGGCTGGACTGTGCGAAGTACTGGCTGGAATGTCATCTGAGCCGGCCAAGTTGATCCCAGAGCCGGCGGCATCACCAATTGGACCGGCGGTGTCATCCACGTCACCACCAATTGGGCCGGAGGTTTGGGCCTCTCCGCCGGCAATGTTGGTCAGTCCGGCCCGGCTGGTCAAAGGTCCGGCGGTACCGCTTGGGCCGGCAGACGTGCCAAATGGCCCAGCTGTCTTGGGAAAGGTCCCTGGTCGGCCAGTTTGGTCTCCTGGCCGGCCATACGACCTGATGTCCCCATCAGAAGTACATAATCATTTGCACAGTACTGGTTTTATCCCGGGTTATAAAAGTTGGTATTCACATAGAGAAACTGATGCAACGATGTAATATTATGGTAGTACTTCAAAAAGGATAGATAGTACTAATGTTAGGGTAGAGGAACCGGCATCAGAAGTTGATATAAACGGAAGTACTGTTCAGATTGTGAATGATTCATTTGGTGAAGAAAGAGCATCGTACATTGAAGATAGGAGTATAATAGAGGAACCTAGTTTGGAAGCCCGGAAATTTTTTTGATATGTTAGATGCATCCAAGCAGTTTTTGTATAAAGGATGTAGAGATGGATTATCACCTTTATCAACTGCAAGGAGGTTGATGACGATAAAGACGGATTTCAACTTAGCTGAAGATTGTGTTAATGTGATAGCTGATTTTGTTAGTGATATATTACCTGAAGATAATATTGCACCTGATTCATATGACGAGGTTCAAAAACTTGTATCTTGTCTTGGATTGCCGTATCAGATGATCGATTTATGTATTGACAATTGCCTGATCTATTGGAGAAATGATGAAAACCGCATGAAGTGCCGATTTTGTCCAAACCTCAATTTCAAGAGACAAGCGGCAGAGTACCAATTCCGCATAAACGGATGTGGTATTTGCCATTAGCAGAGAGGTTAAAGAGGTTAAAGAGATGGCATGCAGACTATAACTCAAATGTGCATCCCTCGTATGCAGAAGCATGGAAACATTTTAAAGAGGTTTATCCTAGTTTTGCATATGAGCCTAGGAACGTATACCTCGGGCTATCTACAGATGGATTCAACCCTTTTGGGAAGCATGGGAGGCAATATTCATTGTGGCTAGTTATCGTGACACCTTATAATTTGCCTCCTTCGTTGTGCATGAAACGAGAGTTTTTGTTTCTAAAAATTCTCATCCCCGGTCCAGAGCATCCTAAGCGACCGCTTGATATTTTCTTGCAACCACTAATTCATGAATTAAAAATGTTGTGGGAAAATGGTGTCGAAGCATTTGATGTTTCCAAGCAACAAAACTTCTTCATGCAAGCAGTATTAATGTGGACAATAAGTGATTATCCAGCATATGGTCTGTTATCAGGATGGTCGACGCATGGAAGATTAGCATGCCCATATTGTCAAGATAAAACTTATGCGTTCCAACTAAAACACGGGCGAAAGACTATTTGGTTCGATTGTCATCGTGGATTTCTTCCAAAAGAACATCCATATCGCCGGAGCACGACATTGTTTAGGAAAAACAAAAAAAAATTTGGATAGTCCACCTCCTATGCTTGAAGGGATTTATATGATGACTCAACTTAGAGATTCTGGTGATGAGAGAACGGCTTCATGTGGAGGTAACAGACATTACCCTGTTGATGGCTGTGGCGAATACCATAATTGCCACAAGAAGAGTATTTCTCCGGATTTACCATATTAGAAAGATCATCTGTTGCGCCATAATCTAGATGTTATGCACATTGAGAAGAATTTTTTGAACAACATAATGAATACCATTCTAAATGTGCAAGGAAAAACGAAAGATAATTTGAAAGCTAGATTGGATTTGCCGGATATTTTCTCCCAGAAGGAACTCCATGTAATGTCAAATGGAAAATCATTATCTCCCGTATTCTGATTGGAAGCGCATGCAAAAGACGAGTTGTGGATTAATCATAGTGTCAATTTTCCAGACGGATACGCATCTAATCTTCGTAATTGTGTCGATACCATTGAAGGCAAATTTTCAGGGATAAAAATTCATGATTGTCATGTTGTCATGCAAAGACTATTTCTATTTGCCTTTAGCGATCTTTTTCCTAAAAACATCCATGGAGCAATTGCAGGTACGTTTATTATTTTATATATAATTATAATTTTCCGGGATTTAACTTTTTTATTATGCAGGGATTGGTGCTTTTTCCGAGACTTATGTACATGATAATTTAATAGAGACGGTATCCGAAATTCGGAGCAAAAAATACCGGTTCTCATTTGTAACCTAAAGACTATATTTCCACCAGCATTTTTTGATGTTATGGATCATCTTCCTATTTACCTCCCTAGAGAAGGAGCGCTTGGAGGACTTGTTCAGTACCGATGGATATATCCTTTTGAGAGATATATGTTCCATCTAAAGAAAAAAATCAAAAATCTTGACAGAATTGAAGGTTCAATCGTCACACAAAGTATTAATGAAGAAACATCTAACTTTGCCACCTACTATTTTCCATCACAAGTCCAAACAAAAAGTAGTTGACCTGCACGACATGATGATGGAGGAGAAAAACCAAGCTATCCAGTGTATGTGCTAGAGGTATTTGCACAAAATGCACGTTTAAGTGGAAAAGGGAAGACAAGACGCGTATCAGAAGAGGAACACATCCACTTGCATCTGTATATTTTGACAAATTGTGATGACGTTTTGGAATATGAAAGGTATATTCAATAAAAAAATTTGAATTGAATGTTATTATAATTTATTTTTAATAATTATTTTTATAATTAACAGGATATACATGGGTCAAATACGTATTCATTATTCAAATTACATAGAAAATGAGTTGGTAGAACTAAAAAAGATCGAATTTTCAAGATGGTTGCATTTTTATGTCACTGTTACCACAATTATGTAATTTTTAATAATAGTTTCCCATTTATATATATCTATAACAATATAGTTGAGTGCATTCAATTATTTTGTAGGTTACTACGGGTCCTTCTAGGGGGATAACGTTTCCCACATGGTTAGTTGAGTTGGTGAGTGTTCCTACATTTATTACAAAATCTTATCCAATGTACTATACTCGTGGTTATGCTTTTAAGAGTCATTGCGAAGGAAACTCACAAACAACTTGTAATTATGGTATATCATCTCAATCTGGTGAAATTGTATAGAACGTTGTTCTTCGTGAAATATTATAAGTTCACTATCCAGGAATTATTGATTTGAGATGTATTGTGTTCTATTGTGACAGGTATGACCCTATCATTACTCAACGTCAAGACGAATTCAGTGTTACATCTGTCCACTCTTGTAAGCAACATCAGAAATATGATCCTTTATACTTGCATCACAAACAAACCAGTTTTGTTACATTCGATATCCTCTTGTGAGGAACAAGCAAGATCCTTGGATTACAGTGACATCAATACACCCTAGAGGGATGGTATGTGGTGTTTCAGAGCAAGACCCTACGCAGCAAAGCACAATTGGTAACTTAGGTTCCATAGAGACTTCGCTTAAAGTTAACCTTGTCGTTGATGACACCATGGACGGAGATTACAACGTATTTCAAGACTCAGAAGAAGAGATTGGCAAGTTTGACGACAAAAATTCATCTACTTTTGAATGTTAATCAGATTCAGATTAAATCTGTGATTGCAATGTTTTAGTTTTAAAGATACATTAATTTTCAGTGTCAAATAATATTTTCTAAAAATTTAAAATTCTTCCTTTCGACGGATTTCCGACGACATTGCAACAAAACACCCATCGAGATTCCATCGGAAAGTTAAGTCGGATTCCCGACCATGAACAGATGACTTAGAGTATTGATGCTATACCCTATCGTGTCCGAGAGGCCTCGCAAATCTGTTGGAAAATGTTTATATTCCGACGGCATACCATCGCTATTCCGTCTGAAAATCCATTTGGATTCCCGACCATTAACACACGACTTAGGGTATTGATGTTATACCCTATCGTGTCCGAGAGTCCTCGCAAATCCATCAGAGAATGTTTATATTCCGACGGCATACTGACGGCTTCCAAATATCCATCGACATTCCGTCAGTATATTCAGACGGATTTGCGACGAAAGGAAATTTTATATATACAGTTTAATAGATTTAAAATAATTTAAAATATATGGGTTGTTAAAAACTAAATGGTATACATTCATAATGTTATATACTACGTAGTTTTTCAAAAGAAACAGCTTTATAAACAGCTCTAGATAGCAAACTTTTGAGAAAAAAGGTGGCGACCTTTAACTAGCTTTGCGTTCGGATCCAAAAAACAATACTATGAACATTATTATAAGCAAGCAAAACTTAAATAAGCAAAACTTAAATAAACTTCAAAATCTGAATAAATAATAAATTCTGAACAAGACCTATTCCACATTATTTTAGTATATTGTAAAGAAACGAACTTGATCTACATTAACACTTAATGTGGATATTTTAAAAAAATTTGGCACTTTATGAAATTATATTTTTGGCACTATTTTTGTTAACAAAAAAATCGTCGGAAATCCATCAAAACTGTCCGACGAATTACCGACGGAAGTTATAGATCCGTCGGAATCCCGTCGCAAATATTCTTACCTCGTGGACTGCCAATTTGGCGGACATTCAGAACTCTCTGTAAAATCTGTTGGCTTTTTCCAACGGATTATTGATGCTGTAAAATTATACGCAAGAAAGTTAATTTACCGCGCCGGTTTTTGCAAAAATATTTATTAGGTTCACGACGGATTCCCAATGGTTTTAGCCATCGTTAATATCGAATACAAACTACGACCCCACGCCTCCTCTTTCAGTTTCCTATCTGTGTTTCCTCCTTCTCTTCTCTCACTGTTCTCCTCCCGCCGCTGACTTCACTAGAAGATAAGCTATCGGTCTCTGTAAGTGCAATCGTCCGAAATGTAAATCTCCTCTTAATTAGCTTTTATCGTTTAGGGTTTTGGGTTAAGAAAACGTGTTCAGCATCTCGTGATTTTATGAATTACACATGATTAAGTTCTTTCTGTGGATTTTACAGGGTACATAATCCTGTTTTAGTGCTCTTCTGTGGTCGGGTGATCTGGAAATGGTTACTTGTAGAAATAGGATGTTGAGCATAATCAATCTTTGCTTCATCGTCTTGTTCATGATATATAGCTTTGATAATATTAGCTATAGATTCTCACAGATCTTGTGTGTTTCCCAGTTCGAACTTAATTATTATGTGTTTTATTTTGATTACAAATCTCTCCAATCTCTGTTTGAACTCTGCTCTCAAGTTCTATTTAATTATTATGTGTTTTATTTTATTTCATAAACTTTCAAAAGAACGTTTATTTTTTAAGAACTAAAATTTTAAGTTTTATTTCTATTAATGTTGTCTCATTTTTCAAATAAAATAAGACATTATTTTCATAACCAAAAAGTCAGAAGAATATTTTATTTTAACAAACTAACGAAGTTTTTGTTTAACAAAGATGGAGATTTAGTATGTTTGCACGTAAAGCTATATATGTGCTGATCATATTACTTTTTTCTCTCAGCATATTGGGAATGGTAGGTTGTGTTTAGCTGGATTATGAGTCCATAATAGACGTGAAAGAATTTTGATAGGTATATTACGACAAATCGTGTATGTATTATAATACTTACACGTGTGTATGTATCACTGACTATCTCTTGGAGCTAAACTACGATCACCTGAGTCACATATTGGATGTGCTTTTTTTATAGAAGATGGTATGCTTGTTTTTGAGAATCACATATTAGATTATCATGTTTAGGATTTATTTCTTAATAATCTTATCTATTTCTCAGATGCTTTTAAATATTTAAAATCGTTTTTAAAAAATTACTAAAAAAATTACTAAGTAATTTTACTAAAATTTTTTTTAAACATTTTTAAGAAATGAATTTCCTTAAAAATGATATTTTATATACATGCATGAACAACATCACAATCATTATTTTTTAAGGTCGTAAGTACCAACGACGTGGTGAGTTGTCACCTCCGAGTTTTATACCAACTCAAGTTCTTGAATCAGGAAATGATTCTTTTATACCAATGAAAATTGAAGAATTGGTTCAACAGTCTGGTCATGAATTTCTTAATTTTCTCGATCCGAGGCGTTAAGAGAATTCCACATGGTATATTAAATTTGCTATAATTATATTTAAAATAATTATTTTAACATTATTCTAATAAAAATTCATAGGTTTGGTATTTCAAAAACCAAAGTAAGAAATTCTATATTAAAGATGCTTTATTCTCTTTTGAACGAACCATATAAAAAATTTAAAGATATTCCGTACGAAGAACGTCATATTTGGTTTAGGACGTTTGCGGTTCGTTAATTTATTTTTACATATGTAATTGTTTTAAATATTTTTAGTAATATATAAGTAATATATATAATTTATTCAAATATTGTTTTAATGTTTTACATATGTATATTTTCATATTTAGGCACAAGAATTTGTAGCACCTCCAGATAACTTGCAACTTCTTTAGGCCGTCCACACGAACAAAAAGACTAGTCGCGTCCAAGATGGTCTCGTTTGTGAGATCATCGAAAATGTGAAAAAGTGATATTTTGTCTCATCAGTCTCAAATTGGTTCTTTCATTCGCCAAAAGGCCTCGGTATAAGATTAACCATCTAGTTATTGATGTAAGTTTGATTTCTCTTTTTATTTATTTTTTATATTTAATTATTATAATATTTTTAATAATATTTCTTTGATTTGACAGGAAATATCATTTTTTAAGGGTCGTCATCCAGAACTCAAGGGAGTTGCAGATATTAGTGGTGCAACATCCGCGGCTGGAAATGAGGTGAACGCACAACTCAAAGAAAAAATGGCGGCTATTGAGATAGAGATGATCAATCTAAAATATTTTTTAGATTTTATGAAAACCAAAAAAAATGGCGGCTATGGAGATAGAGATGATCAAGCTGAAATATTCACAGATTATCCAAATGAGTTTTTTCCTCCTTCGTCTCCTCCTCCGATGTAATTTGTAGATTTGAAAACAAATAAAATTTAAATATTATTATATTTATAATTTAAATATTATTTATATTTAATTTTTTAATATTTTTATTAAATTACATTTACTAAATTTAATAATTTAAAATTTTATTTTAACAATAAATATTTTTAAAAAAATATTTAATAAATATTTTTTGAAAATAATTATTAAAATTTTTTTCAACTGTTTGGTTAATTCCGACGAAGGAGTCGTCGGAAATCGATACAGGTCCCACGGATAGCGTTATCGCTAATCTGTCAGGAAGACTATTTCATCGGGATCTCATTGGTTCCATCCCGAATGCTAAAAACCATTGGGATGTACTGACAGCTATACACCATGGGTGTGCGTCGGTAGTTTCCGACGCCATGTATTATCGGTGTCATTCCTGATGGCACATGTCATTGGAAGTCATCCATTGCCCTACGGACTAAATCAATCGCAAATACGTCGGTAATTGTCGATGGATTGGACGCATCAAATATTCGTCGGCATTTGCCAATAGCTATATTTATCGCAAACCCGTCGGGAATTACTTGGAGGCTATGTCGTAGCTATTTCGGTTTTAAATTTTGTCACGATTTGATGTGGACATGTCAAGTTGATCGACCAGTTAAGTTGGTCATTCTAAACTGATCATTGGTGCTCATTAAGCTAAGGTTTACAAATGATGCATAATGTATGGCATCACGTAGTTCAGGATAGATTGGATTACTTGAAGGATTTGTCATAGCTACTTCAATCTTAAATTTTGTCACAATATAGAAAATTGAGGCACCTTAGTGTGGCGTTGGATTCGTGTCATTCTGAACTCTAAATCAAAAGTTAGAGACGATTTAGTGCGGACATGTAGTTGATCGGCCACTTAAAATGACCATTCTAACCTGCTCATTGGTGCTCATTGGACAAAGGCTTACAAATAGCATAATGTATTCCATCATGCAGTTTGGGATATATTCGATTACTTTGAGGCTTTGTCGTAACTATTTCGGTCTTAAATATTTTCACAATATAGAAAAATGAGCTGGCTTTACTTGGGTGTTGGATCAATCTCAATCTGAACTCTCAATCAAAAGTTAAAGCCGATTTTGTGCGTACATGTCATGTTGATCGGCAAGTTAAATTGATCTTTCTAAACTAATCACTGGTTCTCATTGATCAAAAGTTTAAAAATGAAGCATGATATATGGCATAACGCAGTTTGGGATAGATTAGATTACTTGGAGGTTTTATCATAGCTATTTCGGTCTTAAAGTTTTTCACAATATAGAATATTGAGATAGCTTAACTTGGGCGTTTGATTCATGTCATTCTGAACTCTGAATCAAGTTGAGTGCGGACATGTCAAGTTGATCGACCTGTTAAATTGATCATTCTATACTGATCATTGGTGCATAATACATGGTATCACGCAGTTTGGGATAGATTGAATCACTTGTAGGCTTTGTCGTAGCTATGTCGATCTTAAATTTTGTCATAATATAGTAAATTAAGCTAGCTTTAATTGGGCATTGGATTCGTGTCATTCAAAATTCTGAATCAAAAGTTAAAGACGATTTAGTGTGGACATATCAACTTGATCGAAAAATTAAATTGATCATCCTAAGTGATAATTGGTGCTCACTGAGAAAAGGTTTACAAATGAAATATATTGCATGGCATCATGCAGTTTGGGATAGATTGGATTACCCGGAGGCTTTGTCGTCACTATTTCGGTCTTAAATTTTGTCACGATATAGAAACTTCAGCTAGCTTAACATGGGTGTTGGATTCGTGTCATTCTGAACTCTGAATCAAAAGTTAAAGACGATTTAGTGCTGACATGTCAAGTTGATTGGCCAGTTAAATTGATTATTCTTAACTGATCATTGGTGCTCATTTAGCTAAGGTTTACAAATGAAGCATAATGCATGGGATCATGCAGTTTCGGATAGATTGGATTAGTTGGAGGCTTTGTCATAGCTATTTTGGTCTTAAATTTTGTCACAATATAAAGAATTGAGCTATTATAATGTAGGCGTTGGAGTTGTCTCTTCTGAACTATAAATAAAACGTTACCGACGATTTTGTGCGTACAAGTCAAGTTGATTGGCCAGTAAAATTATCATTCTAAACTGATAATTGGTGCTCATTGAGTAAAGGTTTACAAATGAAGCCAATGCATGACATCACACAGTTTGGGATAGATTGGATTACTTGGAGGTTTTGTCGTAGCTAATTCGGTCTAAATATTTTTATAAAATATAGAAATTTTAGGTAGCTTTATTTGGGCAATTGATTCGTCTCATTCTGAACTTTTAATCAAGAGTTAAAGACGATTTAGTGCTCACATGTCATGTTTATCGGCTGTTAAATTGATCTTTTTACACTAATCCATTGTGCTCATTGAGCATAGGTTTACAAATGAAACATAATGCATAACATCATGTAGTTTTCGATAGAATGGATTACTTGGAGGTTTTGTCCTAGCTATTCTAGTCTTAAATTTTGTTACAATATTGAAAGTTGTGTTAGATTAACGTGAGCATTGGATTCGTGTCATTTTGAACTCTCAATCAAAAGTAATAGACGATTTATTGCCGTAACGTCAAGTTGATCGGCCAGTTAAATTGATTATTCTAAACTGATCATCAGTGCTCTTTGAGTAAAGGCATATAAATGAGGCATAAGGCATATAAATGAGGCATAAGGCATGGCATCACACAGTTTAGGATAGATTGGATTACCTTGAGGCTTTTCCTAGATTTTTCAGTCTCATATGTTGTCACAATATAGAAAATTGAGCTAGCTTAATGTGGGCATTGGATTCATGTCATTTTGAGTTCTAAATCAAAAGTTGAAGATGATTTAGTGCAAACATGTCAAGTTGACCAGCTAGTTAAGATGATCATTCTAAACTCATCATTGGTGATCCTTGAGTAAAGGCGTATAAATGAAGCATAATGCATGGCATTACGTAGTTTGGGATAGATTGGATTAGTTGGAGGCTTTGTGGTAGCAATTTCAGTCTTAAATTTTGACATAGTATAGAAAATTGAGCTACCTTAACGTGGGCGTTGGATTCGTGTCATTATGAGCTCTGAATCAAAGGTTAAACTCAATTCAGTGCGGACATGTCAAGTTGAACGACCAGTTAAATTGATCATTCTTAAATGATTATTGGTGCTCGTTGAGCAAATGTTTACAAATGAAGCATAATGCATGGCATTACGTAGTTTGGGATAGATTGGATTAGTTGGAGGCTTTGTGGTAGCAATTTCAGTCTTAAATTTTGACATAGTATAGAAAATTGAGCTACCGGGCGTTGGATTCGTGTCATTATGAGCTCTGAATCAAAGGTTAAACTCAATTCAGTGCAGACATGTCAAGTTGAACGACCAGTTAAATTGATCATTCTAAAATGATTATTGGTGCTCGTTGAGCAAATGTTTACAAATGAAGCATATTGCATGGCATCACACATTTTGGGATAGATTAGATTACTTGGAGGTTTGTCGTTGCTATTTCTCTTTTAATTATTGTCACAATATAGAACATTGAGCTAGTTTAACGTGGGTGTTGGATTCATGTCATTTTGAGCTCTAAATCAAAAGTTAAAGATGATTTAGTGCTAACATGTTAATTTGATCAGCTAGTTAAAATGATCATTCTAAACTGCTCATTGGTGACCCTTGAGTAAAGGCATATAAATAAAGCATAATGCATGGTATCACGCTGTTTGGGATAGGTTGGATTACTTGGAGGGTTTGTCGTAGCTATTTTGGTGTTAAATTTTGTCACAAAATAGAAACTTAAAGTAGCTTTACTTGGGCGTTAGATTCGTGTCTTTATAAACTCTCAATGAAAAGTTAAAGACGATTTAGTGCGGTCATAGAACAGTTAAATTGAGATTACCGGGCGTTGGATTTGGATTACGTTCTATTATGCGGTTTTGAAAAACAGAAACTAGAAACAGCTAGATTAAACGGGCAGTTTGATTCCCAATTCTGAACTTGAATCGTTTAGATTTATGCGGACAGTCAATTGATCAGCCATTTAAATTGATCATTTTTTAAACATGATCATTCTCCAAATGAGCAAAGTTTATAAATGCATCACGCATAATGGAAGCTCGCCACTTTAGTTCGTAGTTATTTAGATTTAAATTTTTATTTCATGAGGCTTTGCCTAGCTCTTTGAGTTCCATATGCCAAATCAATCAAAAGTTAAATACGATTTAGTGCGGACATGTCAAGTTGATCAGCCATTTAAATTGATCATTTTAAACTGATCATTGGTGCTCCTTGAGTAAAGGCTTATAAATGAACCATAATGCATCGCATCACGTAGTTTAGGATAGATTGGATTATTTTGAGGCTTTGCCTAGCTCTTTCAGTCTCATATGCTGTCACAATATATAAAATCGAGCTAGCTCAACGTGGGCATTGCATTCATGTCATTTGGAGCTCTAAATCAAAAGTTAAAGACGATTTAGTACGTACATGTCAAGTTGATCAGCTAGTTAAAACGATCATTCTAAACTGATCATTGGGGATCCTTGAGTAGAGACATATAAATGAAGCATAATGCATGGCATCACACAATTTTACAGCTACTTCGATCTTAAATTTTGTCACAATATAGAAAATTGAGTTAGCTTTACTTGGGCAATGATTTCTTGTCATTCTAAACTCTGAATCAAAAGTTGAAGGTGATTTGATGTGGACATGTCAAGTTGATCGACCAGTTAAATTGATCATTCTAAACTGATTATTGGTGCTCATTAAGCATAGGTTTACAATGGAAGCATATTGCATGGCATCATGCAGTATTGGATATATTGGATTACTTGGAGGCTTTGTCATAGTTATTTCGGTTTTAAATTTTGTCACAATATCGAAAATTGAGCTAGCTTTACTTTGGCTTTGGATTTTTTGCATTCTAAACTCTTAATCAAAATTTAAAGTCAATTTAGTGCGGACATACCAAGTTGACATGCCAGTTAAATTGATCATTGTAAGCAAATAATTGGTGCTCATTGAGCAAAAGTTTACAAATGATGCGTAATGCATGGCATCACGCAATGTTGGATAGATTGGATTACTTGGAGGATTTGTCGTAGTTATTTTTGGCATATATTTTGTCACAATATAGAAAATTGAACTAGCTTAACGTGGTTTGATTCCTGTCATTATAAACTCTGAATCAAAAGTTAAAGACGATTTAGTGCGGACATGTCAAGGTTATCGGCCAGTTAAATTGATCATTCTAAACTGATCATTCGTGCTCCTTGAGTAAAAGCTTATAAATGAGGCATAATGGATGACATCACGCAGTATTGGATATATTGGATTACATGGAGGCTTTGTCATAGTTATTTCGGTTTTAAATTTTGTCAAATTATAGAAAACTAAGCTGCCTTTACTTGGGCGTTGGATTCTTGTCATTCTAAACTCTGAATAAAAAATTAAAGACAATTTAGTGCGGACATGTCAAGTTGATCGACCAGTTAAATTGATCATTCTAAGATGATAATTGGTGCACATTGAGTAAAGGTTTTCAAATAAACCATATTGTATGCCATAACACAGTTTGGGATAGATTGGATTACTTGGAGGCTTTTTTCGCAGTGAATTCAATCTTAAATTTTTTCACAATATTGAAAATTAAGCTAGCTTAACGTGGGCGTTGGATTCGTGTAATTATGAACTATGAATCAAAAGCTAGAGACAATTTAGTGCGGATATCTCAAGTTGATCAGCCTGTTAAATTGATGATTCTAAGCAGATCATTGGTGCCCGTTGAGAAAATGTTTACAAATGAAGCATATTGCATGGCATCACACAGTTTTGGATAGATTAGATTACGTGGAGGCTTAGTCGTAGCTATTTCTGTCGTAAATCTTGTCACAATATAGAAAATTGAGCTAGCTGAACCTCGGAGTTGGATTCATGTCATTTTGAGCTCCAAATCAAAAGTTAATGACGATTTAGTGTGAATATGTCAAGTTGATTAGCTAGTTAAGATGATCATTCTAAACTAATCATTGGTGATTCTTGAATAAAGGCGTATAATTGAAGCATAATGCTTGGTATCACACAATTTGGGATAGATTGGATGACATGGAGGCTTTGTCGTAGCTATTTTGGTCGTATATTTTGTCACAATATATAAAATTTCACTAGCTTTACTTGGACGTTAGATTCGTGTCATTATAAACTCTTTATCAAAAGTTAAAGAGGATTTAGTTCAGACACGTCAAGTTGATCGACTAGTTATAAATTGATCATTCTTAAATAATAATTGGTGCTCATTGAGCAAATGTTTACAAATGAAGCATAATGCATGGCATCATGCAGTATTGGATAGATTGGATTACTTGGAAATTTTGTTGTAGCTAGTTTGATTTTAAATTTTGATACAATATAGAAAATTGAGCTACTTTAACGTAGGCATTTGATTCCTGTCATTCTGAACTTTGAATCAAAAGCTAAAGACGATTAATCTAGTGTGGATATCTCAAGTTGATCGGCCAGTTAAATTGATCATTCTAAACTGATCATTGGAGCTCTTTGAGGTAATGTTTGCAAATGAAGCATAATGCATGACATCGCACTGTTTGGATAGAAGGGGTTACTTGGAGGCTTTGTCATAGCTACTTCGGTCTTAATTTTTTCACAATATAGAAAATTGAGGTAGCTTAATGTGGGCGTGTGATTCATGCCATTCTGAACACTATATCAAATGTTACAGACGATTTATTGTGGACATGTCAAGTTGATCGGCTTATTAAAATGATCATTGTATCTGATCATTGGTGCTCGTTGGGCAAATCTTTAGAAATGAAGCAAAATGCATGACATCACGTGGTTTGGAATATATTGGAGTACTTGGAGGCTTTCTGGTATTGATTTTGATCCTAAATTTAGTCATAATATAGAAAATTGAGCTTGCTTTACTTGGGCATTGGATTTGTGTCATTCGAAACTCCGAATCAAAATTTAAATATGATTTAATGCGGACATGTCAAGTTGATCGGCCAGTTAAAATGATCATTTTAAACTGATCATTTGGGATCCTCGTGTAAAGGCTTATAAATGAAGCATAATGCATGGCATCACACAGTTTAGGATAGATTTTATTACTTTGAGGCTTTGCCTAGCTCTTTTAGTCTCATATGTTGTCACAATATAGAACATTGAGCTAGCTTAACGTGGGCATTTGATTTATGTCATTTTGAGCTCTACATCAAATGTTAAAGACGGTTTAGTACAGACATGTCAAGTTGATCGGCCAGTTAAACTGATCATTCTAAACTGATCATTAGTGATCCTTGAGCAAAGGTTAACAAATCAAGCATATTGCATGTCATCACGCAGTTTAGGATAGATTGGTTTACTTAGAAGCTTTCTCGTAGCTATTTCAGTCTAAATTTTGTAACAATATCAAAAATTAAGCTAGGTTAAAGTGGGCGTTGGATTCGTGTCATATGAACTATGAATCAAAAGTTAAAGACGATTTAGTACGGACATTTCAAGTTGATGGGCCAGTTAAATTGATCATTCTAAACTGATCATTGGTGCTCATTGAACAAATGTTTACAAATGAGGCATATTGTGTGGCATCACGCAGTTTGTGATAGATTGGATTACTTCGAGGCTTTGGGGTAGTTATTTTGGTCATAGATTTTTTCATAATATAGAAAATTGAGGTCACTTTTCTTGGGCGTTGTACTCTTGTCATTTTAAACTCCGAATCAAAAATTAAACACAATTTAGTGTGGACATGTCAAGTTGATTAGCCAGTTAAATTGATCATTCTAAACTAGTAATTGGTGCTCATTGAGCAAAGGTTTATAAATGAAGCACAATGCAAGGCATCACGCAGTTTGCGATAGATTGGATTACTTGGAGGCTTTGCCGTAGCTCCTTTAGTCTCAAATGTTGTCACAATATTGAAAATTGAGCTAGATTAACATGGGTGTTGGATTCTTGTCATTTTGAGCTGTAACTCAAATGTTAAAGACAATTTAGTCTGAAGATGTCAAGTTGATCAGCTAGTTAAAATGATCATTCTAAACTGATCACGGATGATCCTTAAAAACTGATCACTGATAATCCTTGAGTAAAGGTTTAGAAATGAAGCATAATGCACGGAATCGCACAGTTTAGGATTGATTGGATTACTTGGAGGCTTTGTAGTGAATTTTGTCACAATATAGAAAAATTGATCGGCCATTTTTAACTTAAATAAAAAGTTATGGACAATTTATTGCGGACATTTCAAGTTGATTGGCCAGTTAAAATGATCATTCTAAACTGATCATTGGTGCTCCTTGAGAAAAGGCGTATAAATGAAGCATAATCCATAGCATCACGCAGGTTGTGATAGATTGGATTACTTGGAGATTTTTTTCGTAGCTATTTGGGTCTTAAATTTTGTCACAATATAGAAAATTGAGCTAGTTTAATGTGGTTGTTGGATTCGTGTCATTCTGAACTCTGAATCAAAAGTTATGGACGTTTCAGTGTGGACATGTCAAGGTTATGGGCCAGTTAAAATGATCATTATAAACTGATCGTTGGTGCTCCTTAAATAAAGTCTTAAAATGAAGTATAATGCATGGCATCACGAAATTTAGGATAAATTGGATTACTTTGAGGCTTTGTCTAGATCTTTCAGTCTCAAATTTTGTCACAATATGGAAAACTGAGCTAGATTAACGTGGGCATTTGATTCATGTCATTTTGAGCAATAAATTAAAAGTTAAAGACGATGTAGTGCGGACATGTCAACTTGATCAGCTAGTTAAAATGATCATTCTAAACTGATCATTGGTGCTCATTGAGAAAAGATTTACAAATGAAGCATAATGCATGGAATCACGCAGTTTGGGATTGATTGGATTATTTAGAGGTTTTGTCGTGGCTATTTCGGTCTTAAATGTTGTCACAATATAGAAAATTTAGCTAGCTTAACATGGGCGTTGGATTCGTGTCATTTTGAATTCTGAATCAAAAGTAATGGACGATTTAATGTGGACATGTCAAGTTGATCGACCATTGAAAATGATCATTGTAAACTGATCATTGGTGCTCCTTGTGTAGTGGCTTATAAATGAAGCATAATGTATGACATCATGAAGTTTAAGATAGATTAGATTACTTTGAGGCTTTTCCTAGCTCTTTCAGTCTCAAATGTTGTCACAATATGGAAAATTGAGCTTGCCTAACGTCGGGGTTGGATTCATGTCATTTTGAGCTCTAAATCAAAAGTTAAAGACGATGTAATTCAGACATTTCAAGTTGATCAGCTAGTTAAATTGGTCATTCTAAACTGATGCTCATTGAGCAAAGGTTTACAAATGAAGCATAATGCATGGGATCACGCAGTTTGCGATAGATTGGATTACTTGGAGGCTTTGCCATAGCTATTTCAGTCTTAAATTTGTCACAATATAGAAAATTGAGTTTGCTTAACGTGGGGGTTGGATTCGAGTCATTCTAAACTCTGAATCAAATGTTATAGACAATTTAGTGCGGACATGTGAAGTTGATTGGCCTGTAAAATTGATCATTCTAAACTGATCATTGGTATTCATTGAGCAAAGGTTTAAAAATAAAGCATAATGCATGGCATTACGCAGTTTAGGATAGATTGGATTACTATGAGGCTTTGCCTAGCTCTTTCACTCTGACATGTTGTCACAATATGGAAAATTGAGCTGGTTTAACGTGGGTGTTGGATTATTGTCATTTTGAGCTCTAAATCAAAAGTTAAAAGCGATTTAGTTCGGACATGTCAAGGTTATCAGTTAGTTAAAATGATAATTCTAAACTGATCATTCACGCTCATTACGCAAAGGTTTAAAAATGAAGCATAAGGCATGGAATCACGCAGTTTGGGATAGATTGGATTACTTGGAGGCTTTGTCATAGCTATTTCGATCTTAAATGTTGTCACAATATATAAAACTGAGCTAGCTTAACATGGGTGTTGGATTAGTGTCATTCTTAACTATGAATCAAAAGTTAAAGACGATTTAGTGCGGACTTGTCAAGTTGATCGGCCAGTGAAAATCATCATTCTAAATTGATCATAGGTGCTCCTTGAGTAAAGGAAAATAAATGAAGCATAATGCATGGCATCATGCAGTTTAAGATAGATTGGATTAGTTTGAGGCTTTGCCTAGCTCTTTCAGTCTCAAATGTTGTCACAATATCAAAAATTGAGCTAGCTTAACGTGGGTGTGGGATTGGTGTCATTCTGAACTCTGAATCAAAAGTTATGGACGATTTAGTATGGACGTTTCAAGTTGATCAGCCAGTGAAAATGATCATTCTAAACCGATTATTGGTGCTCCTTGTATAAATGACACATAATACATGAATTAACGAAGTTTTAGATAGATTTGATTACTTTAAGGTTTTTCTAGCTCTTTAAGTCTCAAATGTTGTCACAATATGGAAAAATTGAGCTAGCCTAACGTGGACGTTGGATTCATGTCATTTTGAGCTCTAACTCAAAAGTTAATGATGGTTTAGTGCGGACATGTCAAGTTGATCAGCTAGTTAAAATGATCAGTCTTAACTGATCATTGGTGCTAATTGAGCAAAGGTTTACAAATGAAGCATAATGCAAGGCATCACATAGTTTGGGATAGAATAGATTACTTAGAGGCTATGTCGTAGCTATTTTGGTCTTAAATTTTATCACAATATAGAAAATTGAGTTAGCTTAATATGGGTGTTGGATTCGTGTCATTCGGAACTCTGAATCAAAAGTTAAAGACGATTTAGTGCAGAAATGTCAAGTTGATCAGCGAGTTAAAATGATCGTTCTAAACAGATAATTGGTGCTCATTGAGCAAAGGTTTACAAATTAAGCATAATGCATTGCATCACGCAATTTGGGATAGATTGGATTACTTGGAGACTTTGTCATTCTCTATTTATGTGTTAAACTTTGACACAATATAGAAAATTGAGTGAGCTTAAAGTGGGCATTGGATTCGTGTCATTCCGAACTCTGAATCAAAGGTCAAAGATGATTTAGTGTGGACATGTCAAGTTGATCGGCTAGTTAAATTGATCATTCTAAATTTTTCATTGGTGCTAATTGAAAAATGGTTTACAAATAAAGCATCATGCATGGCATTACGCAGTTTAGGATAGATTGGCTTACTTGGAGACTTTGTCGTAGCAATTTTTGTCCTAAATTTTGTCACAACATAGATAATTAAGCAGACTTTTTTCAAGAAATCCCCAACGAAAAATATGCACTATTCCTTCTTTTCTGTCGAAAAGATCATAACAGCTTAACGTGGACGTTGGATTTATTTCATTCTGAACTCTAAATCAAAAGTTACAGACGATTTAACGCATACATGTCAAGTTGATCGCCTAGTTAAAATGATTATTCTAAATTGAACATTGGTTCTCCTTAAGTAAAGACTTATAAATGAAGTATAACGCATGGGATTATGCTGTTTAGGATATATTGAATTACTTTGAAACTTTGGCTAGCTCTTTCAGTCTCAAATGTTTTCACAATATGGAAATTTGAGCTAGTTCAATGTGGGTGTTAGATTCATGTCAATTTTAGCTCTAAATCAAAAGTCAAAGATGATTTAGTGCGGACATGTCAAGTTGATCAACTAGTTAAAATGATCATTCTAAAGTGATATTTGGTGATCAATGAGCAAAGGTTTACAAATGAAGCATAATGCATGGCAGCACGCAGTTTTGGCTAGATTGGCTTACATGGAGACTTTGTCGTAGCTATTTTGGTACTAAATTTTATCAAAATACAGAAAATTGAGCTGGCTTAACGTGGGCATTGAATTCGTGTCATTCTGAACTCAAAATCAAAAGTTAAAGACGATTTAGAGCGGACATGTCAGTTGATCGGCCAGTTAAAATGATTATTCTAAACTGATTATTGGTGCTCCTTGAGTAAGGGCTTATAAATGAAGCATAATGCGTGGCATCACGCAGGTTAGCATAGATTGGATTACTTTGAGGCTTTGCCTGGCTCTTTTAGTCGCAAATTTTGTCACAATATGTAAAATTGAGCTAGCTTAACGTCGACGTTGGATTCGTGTCATTCAGAAATTTGAAAAAAAAGTTAAAGAATATTTAGTGTGGACCTGTCAAGTTGATCAGCTAGTTATAATGATCATTCTAAACTTATAATTGGTGCTCATTGAGCAAAGATTTTACATATTAAGCATAATGCAAGGCATCACACAGTTTAGGATAGTTTGGATTACTTGGAGACTTTGTCGTATCTTTTTTGGTCTCAAACTTTGTCACAGCATAGAAAATTGAGGTAGCTTAAAGTGGGCATTGGATTCGTGTCATTCTGAACTCTGAATCAAAAGTTAAAGACGATTTGCCGCAGACATGTCAAGTTGATTGGCTAGTTAAATTGATAATTCTAAACTGATTACTGGTGCTCGTTGAGCAAAGGTTCACAAATAAAGTATAATGCATGGCATCACGCAGTTTGGGATAGATTAGCTTATTTGGAGACTTTGTCGTAGGTATTTCAGTCCTAAATTTTGTCACAATATGGAAAATTGAGGTAGCTTTACGTGGGCGTTGGAGAATTTAGTGCGTACATGTCAAGTTGATCGGCCAATTAAAATGATTATTCTAAACTGATCAATGGAGCTCTTTGAGTAAGGGTTTATAAGTAAAGCATAATGCATGGCATCACGCAGTTTAGCATAGATTGGATTACTTTGAGGCTTTGCCTTGCTCTTTTAGTCGCAAATGTTGTCACAATATGGAAAATTGAGCTAGGTTAACGTGGACGTTAGATTCATGTCATTTTGACCTCTAAATCCAAAGTCAAAGATGATTTAGTGCGGACATGTCTAGTTGATCAGCTACTTAAAATGATCATTCTAAACTGATAATTGGTGCTCATTGGGCAAAGTCTTGCAAATGAAGCATAATGCATGGCATCACACAGTTTGGGATAGATTGGATTACTTGGATACTTTGTCGTAGCTCTTTCTGTCTTAAACTTATGTCACAGTATAGAAAATTGAAATAGCTTAAAGTGGGTGTTGGATTCGTGTCATTTTGAACTCTGAATCAAAGGTTAAAAACGATTTATTGTGGACATGTCAAGTTGATCGGCCAGTTATATTTATCATTCTAAACTTATCATTGGTGCTAATTGAAAAAAGTTTTACAAATAAAGCATCATGCATGGCATTACGTAGTTTAGGATAGATTGGCTTGCTTGGAGATTTTGTTGTAGCAATTTTGGCCCTAAATTTTGTCATAACATAGAAAATTAAGCAGACCTTTTCCAAGAAATCCCCAACAAAAAATATGCACTATTCCTTCTTTTCGGTGGAAAAGATCATAACATCTTAACGTGGACGTTGGATTCATCTCATTCTGAACTCTAAATCAAAAGTTAGAGACGATTTAACGCTTACATGTCAAGTTGATCGGCCAGTTAAAATGGTTATGATAAAATGATCATTGGTGCTCCTTGGATAAAGACTTATAAATGAAGCACAATGCATTGCATCACGCAGTTTAGGATATATTGGATTACTTTGAAGCTTTGGCTAGCTCTTTCAGTCTCAAATGTTGTCATAATATGAAAAATTGAGCTAGCTTAACGTGGGCGTTGGATTCATGTCATTTTAAGCTCTAAATCAAAAGCCAAAGATGATTTAGTTCGGACATGTCAAGTTGATCAGCTAGTTGAAATCATCATTCTAAAGTGATAATTGGTGCTCATTGAGCAAAGATTTACATATTAAGCATAATGCAAGGCATCACGCAGTTTGGGATAGATTGGATTACTTGGAGACTTTGTCGTATCTTTTTTGGTCTCAAACTTTGTCACAGCATAGAAAATTGAGGTAGCTTAAAGTGGGCATTGGATTCGTGTCATTCTGAACTCTGAATCAAAAGTTAAAGACGATTTGCTGCAGACATGTCAAGTTGATCGGCTAGTTAAATTGATCATTCTAAACTGATTATTGGTGCTCGTTGAGCAAAGGTTCACAAATAAAGTATAATGCATGGCATCACGCAGTTTGGGATAGATTAGCTTATTTGGAGACTTTGTCGTAGGTATTTCAGTCCTAAATTTTGTCACAATATGGAAAATTGAGGTAGCTTTACGTGGGCGTTGGAGAATTTAGTGCGTACATGTCAAGTTGATCTGCCAATTAAAATGATTATTCTAAACTGATCAATGGAGCTCTTTGAGTAAGGGCTTATAAGTAAAGCATAATGCATGGCATCACGCAGTTTAGCATAGATTGGATTACTTTGAGGCTTTGCCTTGCTCTTTTAGTCGCAAATGTTGTCACAATATGGAAAATTGAGCTAGGTTAACGTGGACGTTAGATTCATGTCATTTTGACCTCTAAATCAAAAGTCAAAGATGATTTAGTGCGGACATGTCTAGTTGATCAGCTACTTAAAATGATTATTCTAAACTGATAATTGGTGCTCATTGAGCAAAGTCTTGCAAATGAAGCATAATGCATGGCATCACACAGTTTGGGATAGATTGGATTACTTGGATATTTTGTCGTAGCTCTTTCTGTCTTAAACTTATGTCACAGTATAGAAAATTGAAATAGCTTAAAGTGGGTGTTGGATTCGTGTCATTTTGAACTCTGAATCAAAGGTTAAAAACGATTTATTGTGGACATGTCAAGTTGATCGGCCAGTTATATTTATCATTCTAAACTTATCATTGGTTCTAATTGAAAAAAGTTTTACAAATAAAGCATCATGCATGGCATTACGTAGTTTAGGATAGATTGGCTTGCTTGGAGATTTTGTTGTAGCAATTTTGGCCCTAAATTTTGTCATAACATAGAAAATTAAGCAGACCTTTTCCAAGAAATCCCCAACAAAAAATATGCACTATTCCTTCTTTTCGGTGGAAAAGATCATAACATCTTAACGTGGACGTTGGATTCATCTCATTCTGAACTCTAAATCAAAAGTTAGAGACGATTTAACGCTTACATGTCAAGTTGATCGGCCAGTTAAAATGGTTATGATAAAATGATCATTGGTGCTCCTTGGATAAAGACTTATAAATGAAGCACAATGCATTGCATCACGCAGTTTAGGATATATTGGATTACTTTGAAGCTTTGGCTAGCTCTTTCAGTCTCAAATGTTGTCATAATATGAAAAATTGAGCTAGCTTAACGTGGGCGTTGGATTCATGTCATTTTAAGCTCTAAATCAAAAGCCAAAGAAGATTTTGTTCGGACATGTCAAGTTGATCAGCTAGTTGAAATGATCAATCTAAAGTGATAATTGGTGCTTATTGAGCAAAGATTTACAAATGAAGCGTAATGCATGGCATCACGCAGTTTTGGATAAATTGGCTTACTTGGAGACTTTTTCGTAGATATTTTGGTCCTAAATTTTGTCACAATATAGAAAATTGAGCTAGCTTAACGTGGGCATTGGATTCATGTCATTCTGAACTCCAAATCAAAAGTTAGAGAAAATTTTGTTCGGACATGTCAAGTTGATCGGCCTATTAAAATTGTTATTTAAAACTAATCATTAGTGCTCATTGAGTAAGAGCTTATAAATGAAGCATAATGCATGACATCACACAGTTTAGGATAGATTGGATTACTTTGAGGCTTTGCCTAGCTCTTTTAGTCTCGAATGTTGTCACAATATGGAAAATTGAGCTAGCTTAACATGGACTTTAAATTCATGTCATTTTGAGCTTTAAATCAAAAGTCAAAGACGATTTAGTGCGGACATGTCAAGTTGGTCAGCTAGTTAAAATGATCATTCTAAACTGATAATTGGTGCTTATTGAGCAAAGGTTTAAAAATTAAACATAATGCATGGCATCATGCAGTTTGGGATATATTGGATTCTTTGGAGACTTTGTCATAGCTATTTCTATATTAAACTTTGTCACAGTATAGAAAATTGAGTTAGCTTAAAGTGGGCATTGGATTCGTGTCAATCTGAACTTTGCATCAAAGGTTAAAGATGATTTAATGTGGACATGTCAAGTTGATTAGCCAGTTAAATTTATCATTCTAAACTTATCATTGGTGCTAATTGAAAAAAGGTTTACAAATAAAGCATCATGCATGACATTACACAGTTTAGGGTAGATTGGCTTCCTTGGAGACTTTTTCATAGCAATTTTGGTCCTAAATTTTGTCACAACACAGAAAATTAAGCAGACTTTTTCCAAGAAGTCCCCAACAAAAAATACGCACTATTCCTTCTTTTCGGTCGAAAAGATCATAACAGCTTAACGTGGACGTTGGATTCATCTCATTCTGAACTTTAAATCAAGTGTTAGAGACGATTTAACGCTTACATGTTAAGTTGATCGGCCTTTTAAAATGGTTATTCTAAACTGATCATTGGTGCTCCTTGAGTAAAGACTTATAAATGAAGTATAATGCATTGCATCACACAGTTTAGGATATATTGGATTACTTTGAAGATTTGGCTAGCTCTTTCGGTCTGAAATGTTGTCACAACATGAAAATATTGAGCTAGCTTAACGTGGTCGTTGGATTCATGTCATTTTTAGCTCTAAATCAAAAGTCAAAGACGATTTAGTGTGGACATGTCAAGTTGGTCAGCTAGTTAAAATGATCATTAAAAAGTGATAATTGGTACTCATTGAAAAAAGGTTTACAAATGAAGCATAATGCATGGCATCACACAGTTTTGGATATATTGGCTTACTTGGACACTTTGTCGTAGCTATTTCGGTCCTCAATTTTATTAAAATATAGATAATTGAGTTAGCTTGACGTGGACATTGGATTCGTGTCATTCTGAACTCAAAATCAAAAGTTAGAGACTATTTAATGCGGACATGTAAAGTTGATCGGCCTGTTAAAATGATTATTTAAAACTAATCATTGGTGCTCCTTGAGTAAGAGCTTATAAATGAAGCATAATGCATGGTATCACGCAGTTAGGAAAGATTTGATTACTTTGAGGATTTGCCTAGTTCTTTTAGTCTCAAATGTTGTCAAATATGGAAAATCGAGCTAACTTAACATTTACTTTGGATTCATGTCATTTTGAGCTTTAAATCAAAAGTAAAATACGATTTAGTGCGGACATGTCAAGTTGATCAGCGAGTTAAAATGATCGTTCTAAACAGATAAATGGTGCTCATTGAGCAAAGGTTTACAAATTAAGCATAATGCATCGCATCACGCAATTTGGGATAGATTGGATTACTTGGAGACTTTGTCATACTCTATTTATGTGTTAAACTTTGACACAGTATTGAAAATTGAGTGAGCTTAAAGTGGGAATTAGATTCGTGTCATTCCGAACTCTGAATCAAAGGTCAAAGATGATTTTGTGTGGACATGTCAAGTTGATCGGCTAGTTAAATTGATCATTCTAAATTTTTCATTGGTGCTAATTGAAAAAAGGTTTACAAATATGGAAATTTGAGCTAGTTCAATGTGGGTGTTAGATTCATGTCAATTTTAGCTCCAAATCAAAAGTCAGAGATGATTTAGTGCGGACATGTCAAGTTGATCAACTAGTTAAAATGATCATTCTAAAGTGATAATTGGTGATCAATGAGCAAAGGTTTACAAATGAAGCATAATGCATGGCAGCACGCAGTTTTGGCTAGAATGCTTACTTGGAGACTTTGTCGTAGCTATTTTGGTACTAAATTTTATCAAAATACAGAAAATTGAGCTGGCTTAATGTGGGCATTGAATTCGTGTCACTCTGAACTCAAAATCAAAAGTTAAAGACGATTTAGAGCGGACATGTCAGTTGATCAGCCAGTTAAAATGATTATTCTAAACTGATTATTGGTGCTCCTTGAGTAAGGGCTTATAAATGAAGCATAATGTGTGGCATCACGCAGTTTAGCATAGATTGGATTACTTTGAGGCTTTGCCTGGCTCTTTTAGTCACAAATTTTGTCACAATATGTAAAATTGAGCTAGCTTAACGTGGATGTTGGATTCGTGTCATTCGGAAATTTGAAAAAAAAAGTTAAAAGAATATTTAGTGTGGACCTGTCAAGTTGATCAGCTAGTAATAATTATCATTCTAAACTTATAATTGGTGCTCATTGAGCAAAGTTTTACATATTAAGCATAATGCATGGCATCACGCAGTTTGGGATAGATTGGATTACTTGGAGACTTTGTCGTATCTTTTTTGGTCTCAAACTTTGTCACAGTATGGAAAATTGAGGTAGCTTAAAGTGGGCATTGGATTCGTGTCATTCTGAACTCTGAATCAAAAGTTAAAGACGATTTTGCTGTGGACATGTCAAGTTGATCGGCCAGTTAAATTGATCATTCTAAACTGATTATTGGTGCTCGTTGAGCAAAGGTTCACAAATAAAGTATAATGCATGGCATCATGCAGTTTGGGATAGATTAGCTTATTTGGAGACTTTGTCGTAGCTATTTCTGTCCTAAGTTTTGTCACAATATGGAAAATTGAGGTAGCTTTACGTGGGCGTTTGATTTATGTCATTTTGAGATCTAAATCAAAAGATAAAAAAGATTTAGTGTGGACATGTCAAGTTGATGAGCTTGTTAAATGATCATTCTAAACTGATAATTATTGCTCATTGAGCAAATGTTTACAAATGAAGCATAATGCATGGCATCAGGCAGTATGAGATAGATTGGATTACTTGGAGACTTTTTTGTAGTTATTTCGGTCTTAAATTTTGTCACAATATAGGAAATTGAGCTAGCTTAACTTGAGCATTGGATTCGTGTCATTCTGAACTCTGAATCAAAAGTTAAAGACGATTTAGTGTGGACATGTCAAGTGGATGAGCTAGTTAAAGTTATCATTCTAAACTGATAATTGGTGCTCATTGAGAAAAGGTTTAGAAAAGAAGAATAATGCATGGCATCACGCAATTTGGTATACATTGGAACACTTGGAGGCTTTGTCGTAGCTATTTTGGTCTTAAATTTTGTCACAATATAGAAAATTGAGGTAGCTTAAGTTGATTCGTGACATTTTGAACTCTGAATCAAAAGTTAAATACGATTTAGTGCAGACATGTCAAGTTTATCGGCCAGTTAAATTGATCATTCTAAAGTGATTATTGGTGCTCATTTAGGAAAGGTTTAAAAATGAAGGATCATGCATGGCATCACACATTTTGGGATAGATTTGCTTAATTGGAGACTTTTTCATAGCTATTTTGGTCCTAGATTTTCTCATAATATATAAAATTGAGCTTGCTTAACGTGGGCGTTGGATTCGTGTCATTCCGAGCTCTAAATAAAAAGTTGTACACGATTTAGTGAGGACATGTCAAGTATATCGCCCAATTAAAATGATTATTCTAAACTGATCATTGGTACTACTTGAGTAATGGCTTATAAATAAAGTATAATGCATGGCATTACGCAGTTTAGATCCAGAATAGTCCTAAGAAGACATGATCCCAAGCAATTCAAACATGGGTTTGATTCACACTCCATGTTCTGAGAAATATTTACAGAGGAAAAAACGGAGTCTTTGCCTAAAAAAATGCGTTGACAAAGGGCAGATGGATAGAACCTTTCAATATATTAGATTACTATGAGGCTTTGCGTGGCTCTTTCAGTCTCAGATGTTAACACAATATGGAAAATTGAGTTAGATTAACGTGGGCGTTGGATTCATGTCATTTTAAGCTCTAAATCAAAAGTTAAAGACGATTTAGTCCGGACATGTCAAGTTGATCAGCTAGTTAAAATGATCATTCTAAACTGATAATTGGTGCTCATTGAGAAAAGGTTTACAAATGAAGCATATTGCATGGAATCACGCAGTTTGGGATAGATTTATATACTTGGAGACTTTGTCGTAGCTATTTTGGTTTTAAATTTTATCACAATGTAAAAATTTGAACTAGTTTAATGTGGGCGTTGGATTCGTGTCATTCTGTGCTCTAAATCAAAAGTTAAAGACATTTAATGTGGTCATGTAAAGATGATCGGCCAGTTAAATTGATCATTGGTGCTCATTGAGGAAAGGTTTACAAATGAAGTATCATGCATAGCATCACGTAGTTTGGGATAGATTAGATTATATGGAGACTTTGTCGTAGCTATTTTGGTACTAAATTTTGTCATAATATAGAAAATTTAGCTACCTGAATGTGAGCATTGGATTCGTGTCATTCTGAACTCTAAATCAAAAGTTGCAGACGATTTAGTGCAGACATGTCAAGCTTATCGGCAAGTTAAATCGATTATTCTAAACTGATCATTGGTTCTCCTTGAGTAAAAGCAAATAAATGAAGCATAATGTATGGCATCACGTAGTTTGGGATCGATTGGATTACTTTGAGGCTTCACCTAGCTCTTTCAGTCACAAATGTTGTCATATTATGGAAAATTGAGCTAGCGTAACATGGGCGTCGAATTCATGTCATTTTGAGATCTAAATCAAAAGTTAAAGACGATTTAGTTAGGACATGTCAAGTTGATCGGCCCGTTAAATTGATCATTCTAAATTTATCATTGGCGCTCATTGAGCAAAGGCTTACAAATGAAGCATAATGGATGGCATCACGCAGTTTGGGATAGATTGGATTAGTTGGAGACTTTGTCGCAGCTATTTTTGTCTAAAATTTTGTCAAAAAATAGAAAATCGAACTAACTTAACGCGGAAATTGGATTCGTGTAATTCGGAACTTTGAATCAAAAGGTAAAAAAGATTTAGTGCGGACATGTCAAGTTGATCGGCCAGTTAAATTGATTATTCTAAACTGATCATTGGTTCTGATTGAGGAAAGGTTTACAAATAAAGCATCATGCATGATATCACGCAGTTTGGGATTGATTGGCTTACTTCGAGACTTTGTCATAGCTATTTTGGTCCTAAATTTTGTCATAATATAGAAAATTGAGTTAGCTTAACGTGGGCATTGGATTTGTATCATTCGGAACTCTAAATAAAAGGTTACAGATGATTTAGTGCAGACATGTCAAGTCGATCGACAAGTTAAAATGATTATTATAAACTGATCATTGATTCTCCTTGAGTAAAGGGTTATAAATGAAGCATAATGAATAACATCACGTAGTTTAGGATAGATTGGATTACTTTAATGCTTTCTCAAGCTCTTTCGGTCTCAAATGCTGTCTTAATATGGAAAATATAGCTAGGTTAACGTGGGCATTGGATTCATGTCATTTTGATCTCTACATCAAAAGTTAAAGACGATTTAGTGCGGACATGTTAAGTTCATTGGCTAGTTAAATTGATCATTCTAAATTGATCATTGCGGCTCATTGAGCAAAGGTTTACAAATAAAGCATAATGCATGGCATCGCGCATTTTGGGATAGATTAGATTACTTGGAGACTTTGTCGTAGCTATTTCTGTATTAAATTTTGTCATAATATAGAAAATCGAACTAGCTTAACGCAGACATTGGATTCGTGTCATTTTGAACTCTGATTCAAAAGTTAAAGAAGATTTAGGGCGGACATATCAAGTTGATCCGCCAGTTAAATGGATCATTCTAAACTGATCATTGGTGCTCATTGAGGAAAGGTTTACAAATGAAGCATCATGCATGGCATCACACAGTTTGGGATAGATTCGCTTACTTGGAGATTTTCGAGTAGCTATTTCGATCCTAAATCTTGTCACAATATAGAAAATTGAGCTACCTTAACGTGGGCGTTGTTGAACTCTAAATCAAAATTTAAAGATGATTTAGTGTAGACATGTCAAGTTGATCGGCAATTTAAAATGATTATTCTAAACTGATCATTGGTTCTCCTAGTGTAAAAGCTTATAAATGAAGCATAATGAATGGCATCACACTGTTTAGGATAGATTGGTTTATTTTGATTTAGTGCAAACATGTCAAGTTGATCTTCCAGTTAAAATGATTATTCTAAACTGATCATTGAAGCTCATTGAGCAAAGGTTTACAAATGAAGCATAATGCATGGCATCACGCATCTTACTTGGAGACTTTGTCATATCTAGTTCGGTCCTAAATATTTTCACAATATAGAAAATTGAGCTAGATTAACGTGGCATTGGATTATTTTCATTTTGAACTCTAAATCACAAGTTAAAGACAATTTAGTGTGGACATGCCAAGTTGATCGGCCTGTTAAAATGATTATTCTAAACTTATCATTGGTGCTTCTTCAGTAATGGCCTATAAAGGAAGCATAATGCATGACATCACACAGTATAGGATGGATTGCATTACTTTGAGGCTTTGCCTAGCTCTTTTAGTCTCAAATGATGTGACAATATAGAAAACTGACCTACCTAAACGTGGGCATTGGATTCATGTCATTTGGAGCTCTAAATAAAAAGTTAAAGACGATTTAGTGCGGACATGTCAAATTGATCACCTAGTTAAAATGATCATTCTAAATTGATAATGGGTTCTCATTGAGCAACAGTTTACAAATGAAGCATAATGCATGGCATCTCACATTTTGGGATAGATTGGATTACTTGGAGACTTTATCGTAGCTATTCCGGTCTTAAATATTGTCATAATATAGAAAATTGAGCTAGCTTAACATGAGCGTTGGATTTGTGTCATTATGAATACTGAATCAAAACTTAAAGACGATTTTGTGCGGACATTTCAAGTGGAACGGCCAGTTAAATTGATCATTCTTAATTGATTATTGGTGCTCATTGAGAAAAGGTTGACAAATGAAGCATCATGCATGGCATCACGCAGTTTGGAATAGATTGACTTACTTGGAGACTTTGTCCTAGTTATTTCGGTTCTGAATTTTGTCACAATATAGAAAATTGAGCTAGCTTAATGTGGGTGTTGGATTCGTATCATTCTGAAGTTTGAATCAAAAGTGAAAGACGATTTAGTGCGGACATTTCAAGTTGATGGGTCAGTTAAATTGATCATTCTAAATTAATCATTTTGCTCATCGAGCAAAGGTTAACAAATGAAGCATCATGCATGGCATCACATAGTTTGGGATACATTGGCTTACTTGGACACTTTTATGTAGCTATTTTGGTCCTAAATTTTGTCACAATATAGAATATTAAGTTAGGTTAACGTGGGCATTGAATTCGTGTCATTCTAAACTCTAAATCAAAGGTTATAGACGATTTAGTGCAGACATGTCAAGATGATCTGCCAGTTAAAATGATTATTTTAAACTAAGCATTGGTGAGTAAAAGCTTATAAATGAAACATAATGCATGACATCAAGCAATTAAGGATAGATTGGCTTACTTGGAAACTTTGTCACAGCTATTTCAATCCTAAATTTTGTCACAATATAGAAAATTGAGATCGCTTAACATGGGCATTGGATTCGTGTCAATCAGAACTCTAAATCAAAAGTTATAGGTGGTTTACTGCGGACATGTAAAGTTGATCTGCCTGTTAAAATGATTATTCTAAACTGATCATTCAAGCTCATTGAGCAAAGGTTTACAAATGAAGCATAATGCACGGCATCACGCAGTTTGGGATAGATTAAATTACTTTGAGGCTTGGGCTAGCTTTTTCAGTTTCTAATGTTGTCACAATATGGAAAATTGAGCTACCTGAACATGAGCATTGCATTCATGTCATTTTGAGCTCAAAATCAAAAGTAAAAGACGATTTAGTGCAGACATGTCAAGTTGATCATCTTGTGAAAATGATCATTCTAAACTAATAATTGGTGCTCATTGAGCAAAGGTTTACAATTGAAGCATAATGCATGGCATCACGCAGTTTGGGATAGATTGGCTTACTTGGACACTTTGTCGTTGCTATTTTGGTCCTAAATTTTGGCAAAATATAGAAAATTGAACTAGCTTAACCTGGGCATTGGATTCGTATCATTCAAATCTTAAACAAAAGTTACAGACGACTAGTGCAGACATGTCAAGTTGATCGGTTAGATAAAATAATTATTCTAAACAGATCAGTGGTTCTCCTTGAGAAAAGGCTTATAAATGAAGCATAATGCATGCCATCACGAAGTTTAGGATGGATTTGATTACTTTCAAGCTTTGCCTAGCTCTTTCAGTCTCAAATGATATCACAATATGGACCTAGCTTACCATGGGCATTGGATTCATGTCATTTTGAGATCTAAATCAAAATATAAAGACTTCGTTGTAGCTATTTTGGTCTTAATTGTTGTCACAATATAGAAAATTTGGGTAGCTTAATGTGGGCGTTGAATTCGTGTCATTCTGAACTCTAAATCAAAAGTTACGAATGTTTTAGTGTGGACATGTCAAGTTGATTGGCCAGTTAAAATGATCATTCTAAACTAATCATTCAAAAATTATCGTTCTAAACTGATCATTTGCTCATTGAGCAAAGGTTTACAAATGAGGCATACTGCATGGAATCAAGCAAATGGTGATAGTTTGGATTACTTGGAGGATTTTTCGTAGCTATTTCGGCCTTAAATTTTGTCGCCATTTGGAAAATTCATCTAGATTAACGTGGGTGTTGGAATTGTGTCATTCTTAACTCTGAATCGAAAGTTAAAGAAGATTTACTGCAGACATCTCAAGTTGATCGGCAAGTTAAATTGATCATTCTAAACTGATCTATGGTGCTCATTGAGCAAAGGTTTACAAAATAAGGATAGTGCATGTCATCACGTAGTTTGGGATAAATTGGATTACTTGGAGGCTTTGTTGTGGCTATTTCGTTCTAAAATTTTGTCACAATATAGAAAATTGAGTTCGCTTAACGTGGGCGTTGGATTTGTGTCATTCTGAACTCTGAATCAAAAGTTAAAGACGATTTAGTGTAGACACTAGTCGTGATCGGCCAGCTAAATTGGTTATTCTCAACTGATCACTGGTGCACATTGAGCAAAGCTTTTCAAATGAAGCATAATGCATGGCATCATGCAGCTTGGGATAGATTAGATTACTTGAAGGCTTTGTTGTAGCTATTTTGCTCTTAAAATTTGTCATAAAATAGAAATTGAGCTAGACTAACGTGGACGTTGGATTCGTGTCATTTAGGACTCTGAATCAAAAGTTAAAAACAATTTAGTGTAGACATCTCAAGTTGATCGTCCAGTTAAATTGATCATTCTTTACTGATCTTTGGTGCTTATTGAGCAAGGTTTACAAAATAAGGATTATGCATGGTATCACATAGTTTTGGATAGATTGGATTACCTGGAGGCTTTGTTGTAGCGATTTCGGTCTTAAGTTTTGTCACAATATAGAAATTTGATTTCGCCTAACGTGGAGTTGGATTCGTGTCATTCGGAACTGATCATTGGTGCTCCTTGAGCATAGGTTAAAAACGAAGCATAATACATGGCATCATGCAGTTTGGGGTAGATTGGATTACTTGAAGGCTTTGTCATAGCTATTTCGGTCTTAAATTTTTTCGCAATTTAGAAAATTTAGCTAGTTTAATATGGGCATCGTATTCATGTCGTTATGAACTCTGAATCAAATGTTAAAGACGATTTTATGTGGACATGTAGTGTTGATCGACCAGTTAAATTGATTGTTCTAAACTGATCACTGGTTCTCATTCAGCAAAGGTTTTCAAATGAAGTATAATGCATGGCATCACACAGGTTGAGATAGTTGGAATTACTTGGAGACTTTGTCGTAGCTATTTTCGGTCTTAAATTTTGTCACAAATTAGAAAATTGAGCTAGATTAACGTGGGCACTGGAATCATGTCATTCTGAATTCTGAATCAAAAGTTAAAAATGATTAAGTGCAGACATCTCAAGTTGATCAGCAAGCTAAATTTATCAATTTAAACTAATCATTGGTGCTCATTGAGCAAAGGTTTAGAAATGAAGTATAATGCATGGCATCACGCAGTTTGGATTGATTGGATTACTTGGAGGCTTTATCGTTGCTATTTTGGTCTTAAATTTTGTCACAATATAGAAAATGGAGGTAGATTAACGTGGGCGTTGGATTCGTGTCATTCTGAACTCTAAATCAATTGTTAAAGACAATTTACTGCAGACATCTCTAGTTGATCAGCCAGTTAAATTTATCATTCTAAATTGATCATTGGTGCTTATTGAGCAAAAGTTTTTACAAATGAAGCATAATACATGGCATCACGCTCTTTGGGATAGATTGGATTACTTGAACGCTTTGTCGTAGCTATTTTGGTCCTACATTTTGTAACAATTAGAAAAATTTAGCTAGCTTAACGTACGCGTTGGATTCGTGTCATTCTGAAAAATAAAGAAAAAGTTAAAAACGATTTAGTGCAGACATGGCAAGTTGATCGGCCATTTAAATTGATCATTCTAAAATAATCATCAGTGCTCATTGAGGAAATGTTTACAAATGAAGCATAATGCATTTCATCACATAGTTTGGGATAAATTGGATTTCGTGGAGGCTTTCTCGTAGCTATTTCTATCTTTAATTTACAATATAGAAATTTGAGCTACCTTAACGTGGGTGTTGGATTCGTGTCACTAAGAACACTAAATCAAAGGTTAAAGACGATTTAGTGGGACATCTCAAGTTGATCGGCTAGTTAACTTTGATCATTGTAAACTGATCACTGGTGTTCATTGAGCATAGGTTTACAAATGAAGCATAATGCATGGCAACACGCAGTTTGGGATAGATTGGATTACTTGGAGGCTTTGTTGTAGCTATTTTGGTCATAAATTTTATCACAATATAGAAATTAGGCTAGATCAATGTGGGCGTTGGATTCGTGTCATTCTGAACTCTAAATCAAAAGTAAAAGTTGATTTACTGCAGACATCTCAAGTTGATCGACCAGTTAAACTGATTATTCTAAATTGATTGACATCTCATTCTGCAAAGGTTTTCAAATGAAGTATAATGCATGGCATCACATAGCTTGGGATAGTTGGGATTACTTGGAGGCTTTGTTGTATCTATTTTGTTCTTAAATTTGGTTACAAATTCGTGCAGACCTATAAAGTTGAACGGTAAGTTAAATTGATCCTTTTGTATTGATCATTGGTGCTCCTTCAGAAAAGATTTACAAATGAAACATAATGCATTTCATCACATAGTTTGGGATAGATTGGACTACTTGGTGGCTTTGTCATAATAATTTTGGTCTTAAACTATTTCCCAATATTTAAAATTGAGCTACCTTAACGTGGGCTATGGATTCCTTTCATTCTGAACACTAAATCAATAGTTAAATGCGATTTAGTACAGACATCTTAAGTTGATCAGCTAGTTAAAATGATTGTTCAAAAATAATCATTCGTGCTCATTGAGCAAAGGTTAACAAATGAAGCATAATGCATGACATTAGGCAGTTTGGAATATATTGGATTACTTGGAGGCTTTGTCTTAGTTATTTCGATCTAAAATTTTGTCACAATCTAGAAAATTGAGCTAGCTTAACATGGGCATTGGATTCGTGTCATTATACTCTGAATCAAGAGTTAAAGACGACTTTGTGAGGACATAAATTGATTGGACAGTAAAATTGATCATTCTAAACTGATCACTGGTGCTCATTGTGGAAAGGTTGACAAATGAAGCATAATGCATGGCATCACACATTTTGGGGTAGATTGGATTACTTGGAGGCTTTCTCATAGCTATTTGGGTTTTAAATTTTGTCACAATATAGAAAATTTAGTTAGCTTAACGTGGACGTTGGATTCGTGTCATTCCGAACAATAAATTAAAAGTGAAAGATGATTTAATGCAGACATCTCAAGTTGATTGGCCTGTTAAATTGATCATTCTAAACTTATCACTGGTGCTGATTGAGCAAAGATTTACAAATGAAGCATAATGCATGGCATAACGTAGTTCGGGATATATTGGATTAGTTGGAGGCTTTGTCGTACTTATTTTGGTATTAAATATTGTCACAATATAGAAAATTTACCTAGCTTTATGTGGGCATTGGATTCGTGTCATTCTTCATTCTGACTGAAAAGTTAAAGATAATTTAGTGCGGACATGTCAAGTTGATATGCTAGTAAAAATAGTCATTCAAAACTGATCATGGGTGCTCATTGGGCAAAGGTTTACAAATTAAGCATAATGCATGGCATCACGCTGTTTGGGATAGATTTGATTACTTGCTGGCTTTGTCGTAGCTATTTCGGTGTTAAATTTTGTCACAATATAGAAAATTGAGCTAGCTTAACGTGGGCATTAGATTCACGTCATTTTTCGCTCCAAAATCGAAAGTTAAATACAATTTAGTGTGGACATGTCAAGTTGATCAGCTAGTTAAAATGATCATTCTAAACTGATAATTGGTGCTCAGTGACCAAAGGCTTACAAATGAAGCATAATGCATAGTATCACATAGTTTGTGATAGATTGGATTACTTGGAGGCTTTTTCTTAGCGATTTAAGTCTTAAATTTTTTGTCACAATATAGAAAATTGACCTTGCTTTATGTGGACATTGGATTCGTGTCATTCGGAATTCTTACTCAAAAGTTAAAGACAATTTAGTGCGGACAAGTCAAGCTAGTAAAATGATCAATCTAAACTGATCATGGGTGCTCGTTCAGCAAAGGTTTACAAATGAAGCATAATGCATGGCATCACGCAGTTTGGAATAGATTGGATTCCTTGGAGGCTTTGTAGTCGCTATTTCGGTCTTAAATTTTGTCACAATATAGAAAATTGAGCTAGCTTAACGTGGGTGTGGGATTCATGTCATTTTGCTTTCAAAATAAAAAGTTAAAGACGATTTAGTGTGGACATATCAAGTTGATCAGCTAGTTTAAATGATCATTCTAAACTGATCATTGGTGCTCATTGACCAAAGGCTTACAAATGAAGCATAATGCATGTCATCACACAGTTTGGAATAGATTAGATTACTTGGATACTTTGTTGTACCTATCAGTCTTAAATTTGATCACAATATAGAAAATTGAGCTATCTTAACGTGGGCATTGGGTTACTGTCATTCTGTACACTAAATCAAAAGTTAGAGACGATTGAGTGCGGACATGTCAAGTTAAACAGCTCAGTGGTTCTCATTTACCAAAGGTTTACAAATGAAGCATAATGCCTTGTATCATGCCGTTTGGGATAGATTGGATTACTTGAAGGCTTTGTCGTAGCTATTTCGGTTTTAACTTTTGTCATAATATAAACAATTGAGCTAGATTAACATGGGCGTTGGATCCGTATCATTATGAACACTAAATCAAAAGTTCAAGACGATTTAGTGCGGACATATCAAGTTGATCGGCCAATTAAATTGATCAATCTAAACAGATCACTGGTTTTCATTGACCAAAGGTTTACAAATGAAACATAATGCATGGCATCACGCATTTTGGGACAGGTTAGATTACTTGGAGGTTTTTTCGTAGCTATTTCGGTCGTAAATTTTGTCACAATATAGAAATTTGAGCTATCTTAACGTCTGTGTTGGATCCATGTCATTCTGACTCAAAAGTTAAAGATGATTTAGTGCGGAGATGTCAATTTGATTGGCCAGTTAAATTGATTAATCTGAACTGATCACTGGTGATCATTGAGCAAAGGTTTACATATGAAGCATAATGCATGTCATCACACAGTTCGGTATATATTGGATTACTTGGAGACTTTTTTGTACCTTTTCAGTTTTAAATTTCGTCAAAATATAGAAAATTAAGCCACCTTAACGTGGGGCATTGGATTCGTGACATTCTGAACACTAAATCAAAATCTAAAGACGATTTGGTGCGGACATGTCAATTTGATCGGCCGGTTAAATTGATCATTCTAAACTGATCATTGGTGCTCATTGAGCAAAGGTTTACAAATGAAACATAGGACACGGCATCATGCAGTTTGGGATAGATCGGAATACATTGAGTCTTTGTCTTAGCTATATAAGTCTTAAATTTTGTCGCAATATAGAAAATTGAGCTAGCTTACCGTGGGCGTTGGATTCGTGTCATTCTGAACAATAAATCAAAAGTGGAAGATGATTTAGTGTGGACATCTCAAGTTGATCGGCCAGTTAAATTGATCATTCTAAACTATTCACTGGTGCTCATTGTGCAAAGGTTTTCAAATGAAGCATAATGCATGGCATCACACATTTTGGGATTGATTGGATTACTTGGAGGCTTTCTCATAGCTATTTCGGTCTTAAATTTTGTCACAATATAGAAAATTGAGTCAGTTTAACGTGGGCGTTGGATTTGTGACATTCTGAACACTAAATCAAAAGTGAAAGACGATTTAGTGCGGACATCTCAAGTTGATCGGCCTGTTAAATTGTTCATTTAAACTGATCATTGGTGCTCATTGAGCAAAGGTTTACAAATGAAACATAAGGCACGACACCTTGCAGTTTGGGATAGTTCGGTATACCTTGAGGCTTTGTCTTAGCTATATAAGTCTTAAATATTATCACAATATAGAAAATTGAGCTAGCTTACCGTGGGCATTGGATTTGTGTCATTCTGAACAATAAATCAAAAGTGATAGACAATTTAGTGGGTACATCTCAAGTTGATCGGCCAGTTAAATTGATCATTCTAAACTGTTCACTGGTGCTCATTGTGCAAAGGTTTTCAAATGAAGCATAATGCATGACATCACACATTTTTGGATTGATTGGATTACTTGGAGGCTTTCTCATAGCTATTTCAGTCTTAAATTTTGTCACAATAGAGAAAATTGAGTTAGCTTAACGTGGGCATTGGATTCGTGACATTCGGAACACTAAATCAAAAGTGAAAGTTGATTTAGTTCGGACATCTCAAGTTGATCGGCCTGTTAAATTGTTCATTCAAAACTGATCACCGGTGCTTATTGAGCAAAGGTTTACAAATGAAGCATAATGCATGGCATCATGCAGCTTGGGATAGATTGGATTACTCGGAGGCTTTGTCATAGCTATTTCGGTCCTAAATTTGGTAACAATAAAGAAAATTGAGCTAGCTTAACGTGGGCGTTGGATTCATGCCATTTGTCGATCAAAATAAAAAGTTAAGGAAGATTTAAGGTGTAACTGTCAAGGTTATCATCTAGTTAAAATGATTAGTTTAAACTGATCATTAGTGCTCATTGACCAAAGGCTTACAAATGAAGCATAATGCATGGCATCACGAAGTTTGGGATAGATTGGATTAGTTGGAGGCTTTTTTAGCTATCTTGGTCTTATATTTTATCACAATATAGAAAATTGAGTTAGCTTAACATAGGCATTGAATTCGTGTCATTCTGAACTCCGAATCAAAAGCTAAAGACGATTTAGTGCGGTCATGTCAAATTGATTGGGCAATTAAATTGATCATTCTAAAGTGATCCTTGGTGCTCATTGAGCGAAGGTTTACAAATGAAGCATAATGCATGGCATCACTCAGTTTGGGATAGATTGGATTAGTTGGAGACTTTTTCATAGCTATTTCGGTCTTCACTTTGTTCACAATATAGAATATTGAGCTAGCTTAACGGGGGCGTTAGATTCGTGACATTCCTAACACTAAACCAAAAGTCAAAGACAATTTAGTGCATACATGTCAAGTTGATCGGCCAGTTAAACTGATCATTCTAAAGTGATCATTGGTGTTCCTTGAATAAAGGCTTATAAAAATAATGCAAAGCATCATGCAGTTTATGATAGATTGGATTACTTTGAGGCTTTGTATAGCTCTTTCAGTCTCAAACGTTGTCACAATATGGAAAATTAAGCTAGCTTAACCTCGGTGATGAATTCATGTCATTTTTAGCTCTAGATCGAAATTTAAAGACAATTTAGTGCGGATATGTCAAGTTGATCAGCTAGTTAAAATGATCATTCTAAACAGATCATTGGTGCTCATTGAGCAAAATTTTACAAATGAAGCATAATGCATGGCATCACACAGTTTGGAATAGATTGGATTACTTGGAGAGTTTTTCGTAGCTATTTCGGTCTTCAATTTGTTCACAATATAGAAAATTGAGCTAGCTTAAAGTTAAGGATGATTTAGTGTTGACATGTCAAGTTGATCAGCAAGTTAAACTGATCATTCTAAACGGATCATTGGTGCTCATTGAGAAAAGGTTTACTAATGAAAAATCATCATGCCATCACGTAGTTTGGGATAGATTGGATTACTTGGAGGCTTTGTCGTAGCAATTTCGGTCTTCAAGTTGGTCACAATATAGAATATTGAGCTAGCTTAACGTAAGCGTTGGATTTGTGTCATTCTTAACACTAAATCAAAAGTTAAAGACGATTTTTTGCAAACGTGTCAAGTTGATCACCTAGTTAAATTGATCATTCTAACTGGTCAGTGGTCCTCATTGAGCAAATGTTTACAAACGAAACATAATGCATGGCATCATATAGTGGGTGTTAGATTGGATTACTTGGAAGCTTTGTCATAGCTATTTCGGTCTTAAATTTTGTCACAATATAGAAAAATGAGCTAGCTTAACGTCTGTGTTGGATTCGTGTCATTTTGAACTCTGAATCAAAAGTTAAAGAAGATTTTTTGCGGACATATCAAGTTGATCGACCAGTTAAATTGATCATTTGAAACTTTTCACTGGTGCTCATTAAGAAATGTTTACAAATGAAACATAATGCATGGCAGCACGCAGTTGGGGATATATTGGATTATTTAGACGCTTTTTCGTAGCTATTTTGGTCTTAAATTTTGTCACAATATAGAAAATTGACCTAGCTTAATGTGGGCATTGGATTCTTGTCATTCCGAACTAGAGATCAAAAGTTACGGATGATTTAGTGTGGACATGTCAAGTTGATCGCCCAGTTATAATGATCATTCTAAATTGATCATTGGTACTCTTTTAGTAAAGGCTAATAAATGAAGCATAATGAGTGGCATCACGCAGTTTGGGATAGATTGGATTACTTGGAGGCTTTGTCGTAGCTATTTCGGTCTTAAATTTTTTCACAATATAGAAATGAGATAGCTTAATGTGGGCATTGGACTCGTGTCATTTTGAACTTTGAATTAAAAGTTAAAGAAGATTTAGTGCAAACATAACAAGTTGATCAGCTTGTTAAGTTGAACATTCCAAACTGATCAGTTGCGCTCATTGAGCAAAGGGTTACAAATGAAGCATAATGCACGAGATCATGCAGTTTGGGATAGATTGGATTACTTGGAGGTTTTGTCGTAGCTATTTTGCTCTTAAATTTTGTCACAATATAGAAATCTGAGCTAGCTTAACGTGGGCTTTGGATCTGTGTCATTCTAAACAATAAATAAAAACTTAAAGACAATTTAGTGCAGAAATGTCAAGTTTATCGACCAGTTAAATTGATCATTTGACACTGATCATTTGTGCTCATTGAGCAAAGGTTTACAAATGAAGCATAATGCATGGCATCACGCAGTTTGGGATAGATTGGATTACTTGCTGTCTTTTTGTAGCTATTTCGGTCTTAAATTTTGTCAAAATATAGAGAATTGTGGTAGATTAACGTGGGCGTTGAACTTGTGTCATTCTAAACTCTGAATCAAAAGTTTAAGACGATTTATTGCGGACATGTCAAACTGATTGGTCAATTAAATTGATTATTCTAAACTGATCACTGGGGCTCATTAAGCTAATGCTTACAAATGAAGCATAATGCATGGCAGCACGCAGTTGGGGATAGATTGGAATATTTAGAGGCTTTTTCGTAGCTATTTGGTCTTAAATTTTCTCACAATATAGAAAATTTACCTAGCTTAACGTGGGTGTTGGATTCGTCTCATTCTGAACAATGTATAAAAAGTGAAAGACGATTGAGTGCGGAAATGTCATGCTGATCGGCCAGTTAAATTGATCATTCGAAACTTATCACTGCTCAATTAGAAAAGGTTTACAAATGAAGCATAATGCATGACAGCACGCAGTTGGGGATAGATTGGATTACTTGAAGGCTTTGTTGTAGCTCTTTTGGTCTTAAATTTTGTCACAATATAAAAAATTGAGCTAGCTTAACATGGCGTTGGATTCGTGTCATTCTCAACTCTGAATCAAAAGTTGAAGACGATTTATTGCGGACATGTCAAGTTGATCACCCAGTTAAATTGATCATTCGAAACTTATCAGTGGTGCTCATTAAAAAAAGGTTTACAAATGAAGCATAATGCATGCCAACATGCAGTTGGGGATCATTATGATTATTTGGAGGCTTTCTCGTAGCTATTTTGGTCTTAAATTTTGTCACAATATAGAAAATTGGCCTAGTTTAATGTTGGCATTGGATTCTTGTCATTCTGAACTGGAAATCAAAGTTACGGATGATTTACTACAGACATGTCAAATTGATCGGCTAGTTAAAATGATCATTCTAAATTGATCATTGGTGCTCTTTCAGTAAAGGCTTATAAACAAAGCATAATGTGTGGCATCACGCAGTTTGGGATAGATTGGATTATTTGGAGGCTTTGTCGTAGCTATTTCGGTCTTAATTTTTTTTACAATATAGAAAACTGAGCTAGCTTAATGTAGGCTTTGGATTCGTGTCATTTTGAATACTAAATGAATAGTTAAAGACGATTTAGTGCAGACATTTCAAGTTGATCAAGCAGTTAAATTGATCATTCTAAACTGATCATCGGTGCTCATTGAGAAAAGGTTTAGAAATAAAGCAAAATGCATGGCATCACGCAGTTTGGGATAGATTGGATTACTTGTAGGATTTTTCGTAACTCATTTGGTGTTAAATTTTATCAAAATATCGAAAATTGTGCTAGTTTAACATGGACATTAAATTCATGTCATTCTAAACTCTGAATCAAAATTTAAAAGACGATTTAGTACGGACATTTTAAACTGATCGGCCAGTTAAATTGATCATTCTAAATTGATCACTAGTGCTCATTAAGCAAATGTTTACAAATAAAGCAGAATGCAAGACATCACGCAGTTTTGGGATAGATTGTATTACTTGGAGGCTTTATCCTAGCTATTTAGTGTTAAATTTTGTCACAACATAGAAAGGTTAGCTAGCTTAACGTGGGCATTGGATACCTGTCATTCTGAACACTAAAATAAAAGTTAAAGACGATTTAGTGCGGACATGTCAAGTTGATCGGCCAGTTAAATTGATCATTCCAATGTGATCATTGGTACTCCTTGAGTGAAGGCTTATAAATGAAATATAATGCATGGTATCAAGTAGCTTGGGATAGATTGGATTACTTTGAGGCTTTGTCGTAGCTCTTGCACTCTCAATTGAGCAAAAGTTTACAAATGAAACATAATGCATGGTATCACGTAGTTTGGGATATATTAGATTACTTAGAAGCTTTATCATAGCTATTTGGTCTTAAATTTTGTCGCAATATAGAAAATTGAGCTAGCTTAACGTGGGCGTTGGATTCGTGTCATTCTGAACTTTGAATCAAAAGTTAAAAAGAATTTAGTGCGGACTGCTCGGCCACTTAAATTGATCATTGGTGCTCATTGAGCAAAGGTTTACAAATGAAACATAATGCATGGAATCACGCAGTTTGGGATAGACTCGATTACTTGGATGCTTTGTCGTAGCTATAGAGAAAAAATTTCAGAATAGAGAAAATTGAGCTACCTTAACTTCGGCGTTGAATTCGTGTCATTCTGAACTCTGAATTAAAAGTGAAAGACTATTTAGTGCGGATATGTCAAGTTGATTGGCCAGTTAAATTGATCATTCTAATATGATCATTTGTGCTGATTGCACAAAGTTTTACAAATGAAGCATAATGCATGGTATCATGTAGTTTGAGATAGATTGGATAACTTAGAAGATTTGTCAAAGCTATTTCGGTCTTAAATTTTGAAACAATATAGAAAATTGTGCTAGCCTAATGTGGGCGTTGAATTCGTGTCATTCTAAACTCAAAATCAAAAGTTAAACACGATTTAATGCAGACATCTCAAACTTCTCGGCCAGCAGAATTGATCATTCTAAACTAATCGCTGGTGCTCATTGAAAAAAAGGTTTACTAATGAAGCATAATGCATGACATCACGCAGGTTGGGATAGAATGGATTACTTGGAGGGTTGTCATGGCTATTTCAGTGTTAAATTTTGTCACAATATCGGAAATGGAGCAAGTTTAACGTGGGCGTTAGATTCGTGTCATTCCAAACACTAAATCAAAAGGTAAAGACGATTTAATTCGAACATGTCAAGTTTATCGGCTAGTTAAATTGATCATTCTACTCTAATCATAGGTACTTATCGAGCTAAAGTTTACAAATTAAACATAATTCATGACATAACGCAGTTTGGGATAGATTAGATTACTTAGAGGCATTGTCATAGATGTTTCGGTCTTCAATTTTTTCACAATATAGAAAATTGAGCTAGTTTCACGTGGGCGTTGGATTCCTGTCATTCTGAATACTAAAAAAAAAAGTTAGAGACGATTTTGTGCGAATATGTCAAGTTGATCGGCCAGTTTAATAGATCATTATAAACCGATCATTGCTGCTCATTGAGCAAAAGTTTACAAATGAAACATAATGCATGGCATCACGTAGTTTGGGATATATTGGATTACTTTGATGCTTTGTCGTAGCTATTTTGGTCTTAAATTGTGTCGCAATATAGAAAATTGAGCTAGCTTAACGTGGGTGTTGGATTCGTGTCATTCTGAACTTTGAATCAACAGTTAAAAAAAAATTTTAGTGCGGACTGCTCGGCCAGTTAAATTGATCATTCCAAATTGATCATTGGTGCTAATTGAGCAAAGGTTTACAAATGAAGCATAATGCATGGCGTGACGCAGTTTGGGATAGATTGGATTACTTGGAGGCATTGCCATTCTAAAATGATCATTTGTGCTGATTGCGCAATGTTTTACAAATGAAGCATAATGCATGGTATCACGTAGTTTGAGATAGATTGGATAACATGGAGGATTTTTCCTAGCTATTTCGGCCTTAAATCTTGAACCAATATAGAAAATTGTGCTATATTAACGTGGGCGTTGAATTCGAGTCATTCTAAACTCAGAATCAAAAGTTAAACACGCTTTAGTGCAGACATTTCAAACTTCTTGGCAAGCAAAATTGATCATTCCAAATTAATTACTGGTTCTCATTGAGGAAAGGTTGACTAATGAAGCATAATGCATGACACCACGAAGGTTGAGATAGAATGGATTACTTGGAGGGTTTGTCGTTGCTATTTTAGTGTTAAATTTTGTCACAATATAGAAAATGGAGCAAGTTTAACGTGGGAGTTGGATTCGTGTCATTGTGAACTCTGAATCAAAAGTTAAATAGGTTTTAGTGTGGACATGTCAAACTGTTTGGCCAGTTAAATAGATCATTCCAAACTGATCACTGGTGCTCATTGAGCAAAGGTTTACAAATGTAGCCTAATGCATGGCATCACACAGCTTATGAGAGATTGGATTACTTGGAGGCTTTTTCATAGCTATTTGAGTCCTAAATTTTGTCACAATATAGATAATTGAGCTAGCTTAACGTGGGATTTGGATTCGTGTAATTCTGAACACTAAATAAAAACTTAATGCCGATTTAGTGCGAACATGTCAAGTTGATCGGACAGTTAAGTTCATAATTCTACACTGATCATTGGTGCTCATTGAGCAAAAGTTTACAAATGAAACATAATGCATGGCATCACGCAATTTGGGATAGATTGGATTACTTGGAAGCTTTGTCATAGATAGTTTGGTCTTAAATATAGAAAATTGAGCTAGCTTAACGTGGGCGTTGTCTTAGCTATTTCAGTTTTAAATTTTGTCACAATATAGAAAATTGAGTTAGCTTAACGGGGGAGTTGGATTCGTGTCATTCTGAACACTAAATCAAAAGTTATAGACGATTTAGTGCGGATATATTGGATTACTTAGAAGCTTTATCATAGCTATTTGGTCTAAAATTTTGTCGCAATATAGAAAATTGAGCTAGCTTAACGTGGGCGTTGGATTCGTGTCATTCTGAACTTTGAATCAAAAGTTAAAAACAATTTAGTGCGGACTGCTCGGCCATTTAAATTGATCATTGGTGCCCATTGAGCAAAGGTTTACAAATGAAGCATAATACATGGCATCACGCAGTTTGGGATAGATTGGATTACTTGGTGGCTTTGTCATAGCTAGTTTGGTCTTAAATATATAAAATTGAGCTAGCTTAAGGTGGGCGTTGGATTTGTGTTATTCTGAACTCTATATCAAAAGTTAAAGATGATTTAGGGCAGACACGTCAAACTTCTCGGCCAGTTAAATTGATAATTGCAAACTGATCACTGGTAGTCATTGAGCAAAGGTTTACAAATGGAGCATAATGCATGACACCACACAGGTTGGGATAGATTGGGTTACTTGGAGAATTTGTCGTAGCTATTTCGGTGTTAAATGTCTTCACAATATAGAAAATGGAGCTAGCTTAATGTGGATGTTGGATTCGTGTCATTCTAAACAGTATTTAGTGCAGATATGTCAAACTGATCGGCTAGTTAAATAGATCATTCTAAACTGATCATTGTTGCTCATTGAGAAAAGGTTAACAAATGAAGCAAAATGCATGGCATCACGCAGTTTGGGCAGACTGGATTACTTGGAGGCTTCGCCGTAGCTATTCGGTCTTTAATTTTGTCACAATATAGAAAATTGAGATAGTTTATCGTTGGCGGTGGATTCTTGTCGTTCTGAACTCCGAGTAAATGTTATAGACAATTTAGTACGGATATGTCAAGTTGATCGGCCAAATTAATTGATCATTTTAACCTGATCATTGGTGCTCATTTAGCAAGGGTTTAGAAATGAAGAATAATGCATGACATCACGCAGTTTGAGATATATTAGATTACTTGGAGGCTTTGTCGTAGCTATTTCGCTCTTCAATTTTGTCACAATATAAAATATTGTGGTAGCTTAACTTGGGTGCTGAATTCGTGTCTTTTTAAACTCTGAATCAAAAGTTAAAGACGATTTAGTGCGGACATGTCAAACTGCTCGGCCAGTTAAATTGATCATTCCAAACTGATCACTCGTGCTCATTGACCAGAGGTTTACAAATGCATAATGCATGACACCACACAGGTTGGGATAGATTGGATTTCTTAAAGGCTTTTTCGTAACTATTTTTGTGTTAAATTTTTTTGAAATATACAAAACTGAGCTAGCTTAACGTGGGCGTTGGATTCGTGTCATTCCAAACTCTGAATCAAAAGTTAAAGACGATTTAGTGCGGACATGTCAAATGGATCGGCCAGTTAAATAATCATTCTATACTGATCACTGTTGCTCATTGAGCAAAGGTTTACAAATGAGGCATAATGCATGGCATCATGCAGTTTGGGGTATATTGGATTACTTGGAGGCTTTGTCGTAGCTATTTTGGTCTTAAATTAGGTCACAATATGGAAAATCGTACTAGCTTAATGTGGGCGTTGGATTCGTGTCATTCTGAACTGTGAATGAAAAGTTAAAGACGATTTATTGCGGATATGTCAAGTTTATCAGCCAACTTAATTGATCATTCTAAACTGATTATTAGTGCTCATTGAGCAAAGGTTAACAAATGAAGAATAATGAACGGCATCACGCAGTTTGGGATAGATTGGACATGGAGGCTTTTTTCGTTGCTATTTCGGTGTTAAATTTTGTCACAATACAGAAATTGGAGCTAGCATAACGTGGTGTTTGATTCGTGTAATTCTGAATCAAAAGTTAAATAGGATTTAGTGCCGATATGTCAAACTGATCTGCTAGTTAAATAGATCAGTCCAAACTGATTACTGTTGCTCATTGAGCAAAGGTTTATAAATGAAGCATAATGCATGGCGTCACGCAGTTTGGGAGAGATTGGATTACTTAGAGGCTTTGACATAGCTATTTTGATCCTAAATTTTAGTCAAAATATAGAAAATTGAGCTAGATTAATGCGGGAGTTGGATTCGTGTCATTTTGAACACTAAATTAAAAGTTAAAGACGATTTAGTGCGAACATGTCAAGTCTGTTAGCCAGTTAAATTGATCTTTCTAAACTGATCATTGTTGCTAATGTAGCAAAGGTTTACAAATGAAGCATAATGCATGGCATCACGCAATTTGGGATAGATTGGATTATATGGAGGTTTTGTCGTAGCTAGTTTGGTCTTAAATTTGGTAACAATATAGAAAATTGAGCTAGCTTAACGTGGGTGTTGGATTCGTGTCATTCTGAACTCTGAATCAAAAGTTCAAGATGACTTAGTGAGGATATGTCAAATTGATCGGCCAATTTAATTGATCATAATTCTAAACTGATCATTGGTGCTCATTGAGCAAAGTTTTACAAATGAAGCATAATGAATGGCATCACGTATTTTTAAATAGACTGGATTATTTGGAGGCCTTGTGTAGCTATTTTGTTCTTAAATATTGGCACAATATAGAAAATTGTGCTAGCTTAACGTGTGCGCTGATTTCGTGTCATTTTTAACTCTGAATCAAAAGTTAAAGATGATTTAGTGCGGACATGTCAAACTGCTCGGCCAGTTAAATTGATCATTCCAAACTGATCACATGTGCTCATTGAGCAAATGTTTACAAATGAAGTATAATGCATGGCATCACGTCGTTTGGGATAGATTGGATTACTTGGAGGCTTTGTCTAGCTCTATCAGTCCCAAATGTTATTACAATATGGAAAATTGAGCGAGCTTAACGTGGGCGTTGGATTCATGTCATTTTGTGCTCTAAACCAAAAGTTAAAGAAGATTTAGTGCGGATATGTCAAGTTGATCAGCTAGTTACAATTATCATTCCATTGAGAAATGGTTTACAAATGATCCTTGGTGCTCATTGAGATATGGTTTACAAATGAAGCATAATGCATGGTATCACGTAGTTTTGGATATATTGGATTATTTGGAGGCTTTTTCATAGCTATTTCGGTCTTAAACTTTGGCATAATATATAAAATTGAGCTAGCATAAGCAGGGTGTTGGATTCGTGTCATTCTGAACTCTAAATCAAAAGTTACAGATGATTTAGTGCGGATATGTCAAGTTGATCAACCAGTTAAAATAAACATTCTAAACCGATGATTGGTGCTCTTCGAATAAAGGCTTCAAAATGAAACATAATGCATGGCATTACGCAGCTTAGGATAGATTGGATTACTATGAGGCTTTGTCAAGCTCTTTCAGTCTCAAATATTATCACAATATGGAAAATCTAGCCAGCTTAACGTGCGCGTTGGATTCATGTCAATTTGTGCTCTAAAATCAATAGTTAAAGGCGATTTAGTGCGGACATGCCTAGTTGATCAGCTAGCGACAATGATCATTATAAACTGATCATTGCTCATTGAGCAAAGGTTTACAAATGCAGCATAATGCATGGCATCACGCAGTTTGGGATAGATTGGATTACTTAGAAGCTTTGTTGTAGCTATTTCGGTATTAAATTCTATCACAATATCAAAAATTGAGCTAGCTTAAAGTGGGCATTGGATTCGTGTAATTATGAACTCTAAATCAAAAGTTACGTATGATTAGGACATGTCATGTTGATCGGCCAGTTAAAATGATCATTTTAAACAGATCATTGGTGCTCTTTGAGAAAAGGCTTATAAATGAATCATAATGCATGACATCACGTAGTTTAGGATATAATTGGTTTACTTTGAGGCTTTTTCAAGCTCTTTCAACCTCAAATGTTATGACAATATGAAAAATGGAGCCATCTGAACGTGGACGTTGGATTTATTTCATTTTGTGCTCTAAATCAAAAGTTAAAGACGATTTAATGCGGACATGTCAAGTTGATCAGCTAGTTAAGATGATCATTCTAAACTGATCATTGGTGCTCATTGAGAAATGGTTTGCAATTGAAGAATAATGCATGGCATCATGCAGTTCGGGAAATATTGGAATACTTGGAGGCTTTGTTGTAGCTCTTTCGGTCATAAATTTTGTCACAATATATAAAATTGAACTAGCCTAACATGGGCATTGGATTCGTGTCATTCTGAACTCTAAATCAAAAGTTACAGATGATTTAGTGCGGACATGTCAAGTTGATCGGCAGTTAAAATAAACATTCTAAACAGATGATTGGAGCTCCTTGAGTGAAGGCTCCTAAATGAAGCATAATGGATGGCATCACACAGCTTGGGATAGATTGGATTACTTTGAGACTTTGTCAAGCTCTTTCAGTCTTAAATGTTATCACAATATGGAAAATCGAGCCAGCTTAACGTGGGCGACGGATTCATGTCAATTTATGCTCTAAATATATATTTAAAGGCGATTTATTGCGGACATGTTAAGAATAATCATTTAGTAACAATGATTATTCTTACCTGATAATTGGTGCAAATTGAGCAAAGGTTTACAAATGAAATATAATGCATGGTATCATGCAGTTCCAGATAGATTGGATTACTTGGAGGATTTGTCGTAGCTTATTTGGTAATAAAGTTTTTCACAATATAGAAAATTGAGCTAGCTTAACATGGGCGTTAGATTCGTGTCATTCTAAACTCTAAAGCAAAAGTTAAAAACGATTTAGTGTGGACATGTCAAGTTGATCAGCCTGTTAAATTGATAATTATAATATGATCATTGGTGCTCATTGAGCAAATGTTAACAAATGAAGCATAATGCATGGCATCACACAGTTCCAGATAGATTGGATTACTTGGACGATTTGCCATAGCTATTTTAGTCTTAAATTTTTTCACAATATAGAAAATTGAGCTAGCATAACATGGGCGTTGGATTCATGTCATTCTGAACTTTGAATTAAAAGTTAAAGATGATTTAGTGCAGAAATGTCAAACTGATTGGCCAGTTAAATAATCATTCTAAACTGATCACTGTTGCTCAGTGAGCAAAGGTTTACAAATGAGGCATCATGCATGGTATTTCACAGTTTTGGGATATATTGGATTACTTGGAGACCTTGTCGTAACTATTTTGGTTTTAAATTTCGTCGCAATATAGAAAATTATGCTATCTTAACGTTGGCATTGAATTCGTGTTATTCTGAACACTAAATTAAAAGTTAAAGACGATTTAGTGCGAACATGTCAAGTTGATCGGCTTGTTAAATTTGTCGTTCTAAACTGATGATTGTTGCTCGTTGAGCAAAGGTTTACAAATGAAAAATAATGCAAGGCATCAGGTAGTTTGGGATAGATTGGATTATTGAGGAGTTTTGTCGTAGCTATTTCGGTCTTAAATTTTGTTTCAATATAGAAAATTGAGCTAGCTAAATGTAGGTGTTGGATTCGTGTCATTCTGAACTTTGAATCAAAAATTCAAAACGATTTAGTGCGGCATGTCAAGTTGATCGACCAGTTAAATCGATCATACTAAACTGATCACTGGTGCTCATTTAGCAAAGGTTTACAAATGAGGCATAATGCATGACATCACGCAGTTTGGGATAGATTGGATTAGTTGGAGGCTTTATCGTAGCTATTTGGGTGTTAAATTTTGGCACAATATAGGAAATTGAGCTAGCTTAACGTGCCTGTTGGATTACTTGGAGGCTTTGTTGTAGCTATTCCGGCCATAAATTATGTCAAAATATAGAAAATTGAGCTACCTTAATGTGGGAATTTGATTCGTGGCATTCTGAACATTAAATCAAAAGTTAAAGACGATTTAGTGCAAACATGTCAAGTTGATCGGGCAATTAAATTGATCATTCTAAATTGATCACTTGTGCTCATTGAGTAAAGGTTTACGAATGAAACATAATGCATGACATCACATAGTTTGGTATAGATTGGATTACTTGGAGGATTTGTTGTAGCTATTTCTGTCTTTAATTTTGTCACTATATTGAAAATTTAGCGAGCTTTGTCAAGATCTTTGTAATTTTAATGCATGGCATCACATAGTTTGAGATATATTAGATTACTTGGAGTCTTTTTCGTAGCTATTTCGGTTTTAAATTTTGTCACAATATAGAAAGTTGAGATAGCTTTACATGGGCGTTAGATTCGTGTCATTATGAACCCTAAATCAAAAGTTAAAGACGATTTAGTGCGGACATGTCAATTTGATTGGCCAGTTAAAATGATCACTCTATATAGATCATTGGTGCTCTTTGAGTAAAGTCTTATAAATGAAGCATAACTTATGGCATCATGTAGTTTAGGATAGATTGGTTTACATTGAGGCTTTGTCGAGCACTTTTAGTCTTAAATGTTATCAGAATATGGAAAATGGAGCCAACTTAACGTGTGCGTTGGATTCATATCATTTTGTGATCTAAATCAAAAGTTAAAGACAATTTAGTGCGGACATGTCAAGTTGATCTGCTAGTTACAATGATCATTCTAAATTGATCATTGGTGCTCATTACGCAGTTTAGGATAGATTGGATTACTTTTACACTTTGTCATAGCTATTTCGGTCTTGAATTTTGTCAAAATATGTGAAATAGAGCTAGCTTAACGTGGGCGCAGGATTCGTGTTATTCTGAACTCTAAATTAAAAGTTACGGATGATTTAGTGCGGACATTTCAAGTTGATCGGCCAGTTAAAATAAACATTCTAGACAGATGATTGGTGCTCTTTGAGTAAACGCTTATAAATGAAATATAATGCATGGCATCATGCAGTTTAGGATATATTGAATTACTTGGAGAATTTGTCTAGCTCTTTCGGTCTCAAATGTTAACACAATATGGAAAATCAAGCTATATTAATGTGGGCGTTGGATTCATGTCAATTTCGGCTCTAAATAAACAGTTAAAGACGATTTTAGTGCAGATATGTCAAGTTGATCAGCTAGTTATAATGATCATTCTAAACTGATCATTGGTGCTCATTGGGCAAAGGTTTACAAATGAAGTATAATGCATGGAATCACGTAGTTTGGGATAGATTGGATTACTTGGAGATTTTTTCATAGCTATTTCCATATTAAATTATGTCACTATATAGCAAATTTAGCGATCTTAACATGGGCGTTACATTCGAGTCATTCTGAACTCTGAATCAAATGTTAAAGACGATTTAGTGTGGACATGTAAAGTTGATCGGCCAGTTAAAATCATCATTCTAAAGTGATCATTGGTGCTCCTTGAGTGAAGGCTTATTAATGAAGCATAATGCATTAGGATAGATTGGATTATTTGAGACTTTGTCTAGCTCTTTCAATCTCAAATGTTGTCACAATTTGGAAACCTGAGCTAGCCTAATGTGGGCATTGGATAAATGTCATTTTAAGCTCTAAAAAAAATTCAACAGGATTTTGTGTAGACATGTCAAGTTGATCTGCTAGTTAAAATGATCATTCTAAATTGAACATTTTTGCTCATTGAGCAAAGGTTTACAAATGAAGCATAACGCATGGCATCACGCACTTTACGATAGATTGGTTTACTTTGAGGCTTTGTTACTTTGAGGATTTGTTTACTTTGAGGCTTTGGTTTACAAATGAGTCTTTGTCGTAGCTATTTCAGTCTTAAATTTAGTCATCATATAAAAATTGACCTAGCTTTACGTGGGCGTTTAATTCGTGTCATTGTGAACTCTGAATCAAAAGTAAAACGCGATTTAGTTTGGACATGTCAATTTGATGAGCTAGTTAAAATGATCACCTTAAATAGATCATTGGTGCTCTTTTAGTATTGGCTTATAAACGAAGCATAACGCATGGCATGACGCACTTTACGATAGATTGGTTTACTTTGAGGCTTTGTTAACCTCTTTAAGTTTCAAATGTTATCACAATATGGAAAACTGATCCAGCTTAACGTGGGCGTTTGATTCATGTCATTTTGTGCTCTAACTCAAAAGTTAAAGAAGATTTAGTGCGGACATGTCAAGTTTATCAGCTAGTTTCAATGATCATTTTAAACTGATCATTAGCGCTCATTAAGAAATGGTTTACAAATGAAGAATAATGCATGGCATTATGCAGTTTGAGATATAATGGATTACTTGGAGGCTTTGTCGTAGCTATTTTGGTCTTAAATTTTGTCACAATATATAAAATAGATCTAGCTTAACGTGGGCGTTGGATTCGTGTAATTCTGAACTCTAAATCCAAAATTACGGATGATTTAGTGCGGACATATCAAGTTGATCAGACAGTTAAAACAAAAATTCTAAACAGATGATTGGTGATCTTTGAGAAAAGGCTTCTAAATGAAACATAATGCATTACATAACGCAGCTTAGGTTTATTGGATGACTTTGAGGCTTTGTCAAGCTCTTTCAGTCTTAAATGTTACCACAATATGGAAAATTGACCCAGCTTAATATTGGCGTTGGATTCATGTGAATTTCTTCTCTAAATCAATAATTAAAGAAGATTTTGTGCGGACATGTCAGGTTGATCAGCTAGTTACAATGATCATTCTAAACTAATCATTGCTTCTCATTGAGCAAAGGTTTACAAATGAAGCATAATGCATGGCATCACGCAAGTTGGGGTAGATTGGATTACTTAGAAGCTTTGTCGTAGCTATTTTGTTCTTAAATTTTATCACAATATAGTAAATTGAGCTAGCTTAATGTGGGCGTTGGATTCGTGTCATTCTGAACTCTACATCAAAAGTTACGTGTGATTTAGTACAGACATGTCAAATTGATCGGCCAGTTAAAATGACCATGCTAAACAGATCATTGCTGCTCTTTGAGTAAAGGCTTATAAATGAACTTTAATGCATGGAATCACACAGTTTAGGATAGATTGGATTACTTTGAGGCTCTGTCAAGCTCTCTCAGTCTCAAATATTATCACAATATGGAAAATTGAGCTAGTTTAACGTTGGCATTGGATTCGTGTCATTCTTAACTCTAAATCAAAAGTAACGGACGATTTAGTGCGGACATGTCAAGTTGATCGGCCAGTTAAAATGATAATTCTAAACTGATCATTGGTGCTCATTGAGTAAAGACTTATAAATGAAACATAATGGCATCACATAGCTAAGGATAGATTAGATTACTTTGAGGCTTTGTCAAGCTCTTTCCGTCTCAAATGTTACCACAATATGGAAAACTGAGCCAGATTAACGTGGGCATGTGATTCATGTCAATTACTGTTCTAAATCAATAGTTAAAGACGATTTATTGCAGACATGTCAAGTTGATCAGTTAGTTACAGTGATCATTCTAAACTGATCATTGGTGCTCATTGAGCAAAGGTTTACAGATGAAGCATCATGCATGGCATCACACAGTTTGGGATACATTGGATTACTTAGAAGCTTTGTCGTAGCTATTTCGGTTTTAAATTTTGTCACAATATAGAAAAATTAGCTAGTTTAATGTGGGCGTTGGATTCGTGTCATTCTGTCCAAATCAAAAGTTACGGACGATTTAGTGCAGACATGTCAAGTTGATCAGCTAGTAATAATGATCATTCTAAACTGATCCTTGGTGCTCATTGAGCAAAGGTTTACAAATGAAGCAATATGCATGACATCACACAGTTTGGGATAGAATGGATTACTTGGAGGATTTTTGTAGCTATTTCGGTCTTAAATTTTATCACAATAAATAACATTGAGCTAGCTTAACATGGGCGTTGGATTCATGTCATTCTGATCTCTGAATGAAAAGGTAAAGACGATTTAGTACGGACATGTCAACTTGATCGGCCAGTTAAATTTATAATTCTAAACTGATCGGTTGTGCTCATTGAGCAAAGGTTTACAAATGAAGCAATATGCATGGCATCACGCATTGTGAGATTGATTGGATTACTTGGAGGCTTTGTCGTAGCTATTTTGCTCTTAAATTTTGTCACAACACAAAAAATAATCTAGGTTAACATAGGCGCAGGATTCGTGTCATTCTGAACTTTGAATCGAAAGGTAAAGACAATTTTTTGCGGACAAGTGAAATTGATCGGCCAGTTAAATTGATCATTCTAAGCTGATCATTGGTGCTCATTGAGCAAAGATTTAAAAATGAACATAATGCATGGCATCGCCCAGTTTGGGAAAGGTTGGATTACTTGGAGGCTTTATCATTGCAATTTTAATATTAAATTTTCTCACAATATAGAAAATTGAGCTAGCTTAACGTGGGCATGGGATTTGTCTCCTTCAGCACTCTAAATCAAAAGTTACGGACAATTTAGTGCGGACATGTCAAGTTGATCAGCTAGTTAAAATGACCATTCTAAACATCTCACCGGTGCTCAATGAGTAAAGGATTATAAATTAATCATAATGGATGGCATCACGCAGTTTAAGATATATTGGATTACTTTGAGGTTTTGTCAAGCTCTTTCAATCGTAGATGTTATCACAATATGGAAAATGGAGCCAGCTTAACGTGGGCATTGGATTCATGTCATTTTGTGCTCTAAATAAAAAGTTAAAGATTATTTAGTGCAGACATGTGAAGTTGATCAGCTAGTTACAATGATCATTCTAAACTAATCATTGGTGCTCATTGAGAAATGGTTTACAAATCAAGCATATTGCATGGGATCACGTAGTTTGGGATATATTGTATTACTTGGAGGCTTTAAGTTAGCTATTTCAGTCTTAAATTTTGTCACAATATATAAAATTTATCTAGCTTAACGTGGGCATTGGATTCGTGTTATTCTGAACTCTAAATCAAAAGTTACGGATGATTTTGTGCGGATATGTCAAATTGATCGGCCAGTTAAAATAAGCATTCTAAACAGATGATTGGCGCTCTTTGAGTAAAGGCTTCTAAATGAAACATAATGCATGGCATCACACAGCTTAGGATAGATTGGATTACTTTGAGGCTTTGTCAAGCTCTTTCAGTCTCAAATGTTATCACAATATGGAATATTGAGCCAGCTTAACGTGGGCGTATGATTCATGTCAATTACTGTTCTAAATCAATAGTTAAAGACGATTGAGTGCGGACATGTCAAATTGATCAGCTAGTTACAATGATCGTTCTAAACTGATCATTGGCGCTCATCGACCAAAGGTTTACAAATGAAGCAACATGCATGGCATCATACAGTTTGGGATAGATTGGATTACTTACAAGCTTTGTCGTAGTTATTTTGGTCTTAATTTTTGTCACAATATTCAAAAACTAGCTAGCTTAATGTGGGGTGTTGGATTCGTGTCATTCTGAACTCTAAATCAAAAGTTACGGATGATTTAGTGCAGACAAGTCAAGTTGATCAGCTAGTTAAAATGGTTATTCTAAACTGATATTTGGTGCCCATTGAGCAAAGGTTTACAAATAAAGCAATATGCATGACATCACAAAATTTGGGATATATTGGATTACTTGGAGGATTTTTTGTAGCTTTTTCGGTCTTAAATTTTATCACAATAAAGAACATTGAGCTAGCTTAACATGGGCGTTGGATTCATGTCATTCTGTGCTCTGAATTAGAAGGTAAAGATTATTTAGTACAGACATATCAACTTGATTGACCAGTTAAATTTATAATTCTAAACTGATCATTGGTGCTCATTGAACAAAGGTTTACAAATGAAGCAATATGCATGGCATCACGCAGGATGGGATAGATTGGATTATTTGGAGGCTCTGTCATAGCTATTTCGCTCTTAAATTTTGTCACAATATAGAAAATTGAGCTAGGTTAACATAGGAGTTGGATTCGTGTCATTTTGTCCTCTTAATCAAAAGGTAAAGACGATTTAGTGCGGACAAGTCAAGTTGATAGGCCAGTTAAATTAATCATTCTAAGCAGATCATTGGTGCTCATTGAGCAAAGGTTTACAAATGAAGCATAATGCATGACATCGCGCAGTTTGGGAAAGATTGGATTACTTCGAGGCTTTGCCATAACTATTTCAATATTAAATTTTGTCACAATATAGAAAATTAAGCTAGCTTAACGTGGGCATGGGATTTCATTCTGCACTCTAAATCAAAAGTTACGGACGATTTAGTACAGGCATATCAAGGTTATCGGCTAGTTAAAATGATCATTTTAAACAGATCACTGGTGCTCCATGCGTAAAGGCTCATAAATGAAGCATAATGGATGGCGTCACGCAGTTTAGGATATATTGGATTACTTTGAGCCTTTGTCAAGCTCTTTCAGTCTCAAATGTTATCACAACATGAAAAATGGAGCTAGCTTAACATGAACGTTGGATTCGTGTTATTCTGAACTTTAAATCAAAAGTTATGAACGATTTAGTGCGGATATGTCAAGTTGATCGTCTTTTAAAATGATCATTCTAAACAGATCATTGGTGCTCTTTGAGTAAATGTTTCTAAAAGAAGCATAATGCATGGCATCTCACAGCTTAGGATAGATTGGATTACTTTAAGGCTTATCCACGCTCTTTTAGTCTCAAATGTTACACAATATGGAAAATTGAGCTAGTTTAACATGGGCATTGGAGTGATGTCATTTTGTGCTCTAAATCAAAAGTTAAAGATGATTTAGTGCGGACATATCAAGTGGATCAGCTAGTTACATTGATCATTCTCAACTGATCATTGGTGCTCATTGAGAAGAGCTTTATAAATGAAGCATAATGCATGTCATCACGCAGTTTGGGATAGATAGGATTATTTGGAGGCTTTGTCGTAGCTATTTTGGTCTTAAATTTTGTCACAATATAGAAAATTTAGCTATTTTAACATGGGCATTGGCTTCGTGTCATTCTGAAATCAAAATCAAAAGTTATGGATGATTTAGTGCGGACATGTCAAGTCTATCGGCCAGTTAAATGATCATTCTAAACAGATCTTTGGTGCTCTATGAGTAAAGGCTTATAAGTGAAGCATAACACATATCACCACTCAGTTTAGGATAGGTTGGATTACTATGAGGTTTTTTCAAGCTCTTTCAGTCTCAAATGTTTCCACAATATGGAAAATTGAGCTAGCTTACCGTGGGCATTGGATTCATGTCATTCTGAACTCTAATTCAAAAGTTACGGACGATTTAGTGCATGCATGTCAAGTTGATCGGCCAGTTAAAATGATCATTCTAAACAGATCAATGGTGCTCCATGATTAAAGGCTTATAAATGAAGCATAATTCATTCCATTACAAAGTTTAGGATATATTGGATTACTTTGAGGCTTTGTATAGCTCTTTCACTCTCAAATGTTGTCAAAATATGGAAAATTGAGCTAGTTTAACGTGGGCATTTGATTCATGTCATTATGAGGTCTAAATAAAAAATTGAAGACGATTTAGTACGTACTTGACAAGTTGATCAGCTAGTTAAAATGATCATCCTAAAGTGATCATTGGTGCTCATTGAGCAAAGGTTTACAGATTAAGCAATATGCATGGCATCACGCAGTTTGGGATAGATTGGATTACTTAGAGGCTTTTTCGTACCTATTTCGATATTAAGTTTTGTCACAATATAGAAAATCGACCTAGCTTATCGTGGGCATTCGATTCATGTAATTTGAACTCTAAATCAAAAGTTACGGACGATTTAGTATGGACAGGTTAAGTTTAACAGCTAGTTAAAAATGATCATTCTAAACTGATCATTGGTACTCATTGATCGAAGGATTACATATGAAGCAAAATGCATGGCATCACGCAGTTCAGGATAGATTGGATTACTTGGAGGCTTTGTCGTAGCTATTTCAGTCTTAAATTTTGTCACAATATAGAACATTGAGCTAGCTTAACGTCGCCGTTGGATTCATGTCATTTTGAACTCTAAATCAAGTTATGGACGATTCAGTGCGGACATGTTAAGTTGTTTGGCTAATTAAAGCGATCATTCTAAATTGATCATTCTAAATTGATTATTCTAAATTGATCATTCTAAATTGATCATTCTAAATTGATCATTAGTGCTCCTTGACTAAAGGCTTATGAATGAAGCATAATGCATGGCATCACGTAGTGTGGGATTGATTGGATTACATGGTTGCTTTGTCGTAGCTATTTCGATCTTAAATTTTGTCACAGTATAAAACATTGAGCTAGGTTAATGTGGTCATTGGATTTGTGTTATTTTGAAATCTAAATCAAAAGTTACTGAGGATTTAGTGTAGACATGTCAAGTTAATTGGACAATTAAAATGCTCATTCTAAACTCATCATTGGTGCTCCTTGAGTAAAGGCTTAAAAATGAGGCATAATGCATGGTATCACACTGTTTGGGATACATTTCATTACATGGAGGATTTGTCGTAGCTATTTCGATCTTAAATTTTGTCACAATATAAAACCTTGAGCTAAGTTAATGTGGGCATTGGATTTGGGTAATTTTGAAATCTAAATCAAAAGTTACTAACGATTTAGTGTTGACATGTCAAGTTTATCGGACATTTAAAATGATCATTCTAAACTGATCATTTGAGCTCCTTGAGTAAAGGCTTATAAATGAATCATAATGCTTTACATCACGCAGTTTTGGATGTATTGGATTACTTGGAGGCTTTGTAGTTGCTCTTTCATTCTCAAATTTTGTCACAATATGGACAATGGAGCTCATTTAACGTGGGCGTTGGAATCATGAATTTTTTTATCTCTGAATCAAAAGTGAAAAAGATTTAGTGCGGACATCTGAAGTTGATCGGCTAGTTTAAATGATCATTCTAAACTGATCATTGGTGCTCCTCGAGTAAAGGCTGACAAATAAAGCATAATACATGACATCACACAGTTTGGGATAGACTAGACTACTTGGAGGCTTTGTCGTAGCTATATTAGTCATAAATGTTTTATCAATATAGAAACTTGAGCTAGCTTAACGTGGGCGTTGGATTCCTGTCGTTTTGAACTCTAAATCAAAAGTTACATATGATTTAGTGCGGACATGTCAAGTTGATCGGCTAGTTAAAATGATCATTCTAAACTGATCATTGGTGCTCCTTCAGCAAAGGCTGTTAAATGAAGTATAATGCATGGCATCACGCACTTTGGGATACATTAGATTACTTGGAGGCTTTGTCGTAGCTCTTTCAGTCTCAAATGTTGTCACAATATATAAAATTGATCTAGTTTAACGTGGGCGTGTTATTCGTGTCATTCAGAACTCTAAATCAAAAGTTATGGACGATTTAGTGTAGACATGTCAAGTTTATCGGACAGTTAAAATGATCATTCTAAACTGATCGTTGGTGCTGCTTGAGTAAAGGCTTATAAATGAAGAATAATGCATGACATTACGCAGTTTAGGAAATATTGGATTACTTGGAGGCTTTGTAGTAGCTCTATCAGTGTCAAATGTTGTCACAATATGGACAATTGAGCTAGCTTAACGTGGGCATTAGAATCATGTATTTTTGAGCTCTAAATCAAGAGTAAAGAAGATTTAGTACGGACATCTCAAGTTGTTCAGCTTAAAATGATCATTATAAACTGATCATTGGTGCTTCTTGAGTAAGTGCTGATACATGAACCATAATGCATGGCACACGTAGTTTGTGATAGATTGGATTACATGGAGGCTTTTTCGTAGCTATATTGGTCGTAAATTTTGTTAAAATATAGAAACTTGAGCTAGTTTAACGTGTGCGTTGGATTCGTGTCATTTTGAACTCTAATTCAAAAGTTACAAACGATTTAGTGCGGACATGTAAAATTGATCTCCTAGTTAAAAATGATCATTGTTCGCTGATGATTGGTGCTCCTTTAGTAAAGGATTTTAACTGAAGCATAATGCATGGAATCATGCACTTTGAGATACATTGGATTACTTGGAGATTTTGTCGTAGCTCTTTCAGTATCAAATGTTGCCACAATATATAAAAATGGACGTGTTATTCGTGTCATTCTGGACTCTGTATCAAAAGTTACAGACGATTTAGTGCGGAAATGTCAAGTTGATCGGCCAGTTAAAATGATCTTTCTAAACTGATCATTAGTTCACCTTGAGTAAGGGCTTATAAATGAAGCATAATGCATGACATGGAGGCTTTTGGGATACATTGGATTACTTGGATGCTTTTCCCAAACACTTTCATTCTCAAATGTTGTCACAATAAGGAAAATTCAGGTAACTTAATGTCGGCGTTTGCACTCGTGTCATTTTGAGCTCTATATCAAAAGTTAAAGAATGTTTAGTGCGGACATGTAAGTTGATCAGCTAGTTAAAAATGATCATTAGTGCTCGTTGAGTAAATGCTTATAAATGAAGCATAATGCATGGCATCACGTTATTTTGGATAGATTGGATTACATGGAGACGTTTTCATAACTATTTTGGTGTTAAGTGTCATCACAATATAGAAAATTGAGCTAGCATAACGTGGGTGTTGGATTCGTGTCATTCTGGACTCTTAAATAAAAAGTTATAGACGATTTAGTGCGGACATGTCAATTCTATCGGCCACTTAAAATGATAATTCTAAACTGATCATTGGTGCTCCTTGAGTAAAAGCTTATAAATGAAGCATAATGCGTGGCACCACGCAGTTTGGGGAACATTAGATTTCTTGGAGGCTTTGTTGTAGCTTTTTCAATCTCAAATGTTGTTACAATATTCAAAATTGAGCTACCTTAACGTGGGTGGTAGATTTGTATAATTCTGATCTCTAAATCAAAAGTTACGGACGATTTAGTACGGTCATGTCAAGTTGATCGGCCAGTTAAAATGATCATTCCAAACTGATCATTGGCCCTCCTTGAGTAAAGGCTTATAAATGAAGTATAATGCATGGCATCACGCAGTTTGGAATACATTGGATTACTTGGAGGTTTTTCCTGGCTACTTTGGTGTTAAATTTTGTCACAATACAGAAAATTGAGCTAGCTTAATGAGGGCATTGGAATTGTTTCGTTTTGAACTCTAAATAAAGTTACGAACGATTTATGCGGACTTGGCAAGTTGATAAGCCAATTAAAATGATCATTGGTGCTCCTTCGCTAAAGGCTTATAAATGAAGCATAATGCATCGCATCACGCAGTTTGGGATACATTAGATTTCTTGGAGGCTTTTTTGTAGATCTTCCAGTCTCAAATGTTGTCACAATATAGACAATGGAACTAGTTTAACATGGGCATTGGAATCATGAATTTTTTATCTCTAAATCAAAAGTAAAAAGATTTAGTGCGGACATCTCAAGTTGATCGGCTAGTTTGAATGATCATTCTAAACTGATCATTGGTGTTCCTCGAGTAAAGGCTGACAAATAAAGCATAGTGCATGGCATCACGCAGTTTGGGATAGACTAGACTACTTGGAGGCTTTGTCGTAGCTATATTGGTCATAAATGTTTTTTCAATATAGAAACTTGGGCTAGCTTAACGCGGGCGGTGGTTTCCAGTCATTTTGAACTCTAAATCAAAAGTTACAGATGATTTAGTGCGGACATGTCAAGTTGATCGCCCAGTTAAATATGATCATTCTAAATTGATCATTGGTGCTCCTTTAGTAAAGCCTGTTAAATGAAATATAATGAATGGCATCACGCACTTTGGGATACATTAGATTACTTGCAGGCTTTGTCGTAGATCTTTCAGTCTCAAATGTTGTCACAATATATAAAATTGAACTAGCTTAACATGGGTGTGTTATTCGTGTCATTCTGAACAAAAAATCAAAAGTTACGGACGATTTAGTGTAGACATGTCAAGTTTATCGGACAGTTAAAATGATCATTCTAAACTGATCGTTGGTGCTGTTTGAGTAAAGGCTTATAAATGAAGCATAATGGAAGACATCACGCAGTTTGGGATATATCAAAAGTAAAGAAGATTTAGTGCGGTCATCTCAGGTTGTTCAGCAAGTTAAAATGATCATTCTAAACTGATCATTGGTGCTCCTTGAGTAAACGCTGATAAATGAACCATAATGCATGGCATCACGTAGTTCCGGATAGATTGGACGATTTAGGGTAGGCATGTAAAATTGGTCGTCCAGTTAAAATGATCATTCTAAACTTTTCATTGGTGCTCCTTGAGTAAAGGATTATACATGAAGCATATTGCATGGCGTCACGCAGTTTCGGATAGATTAGTTTACTTTGAGGCTTTGTCTAGCTCTTTCAGTCTCACATGTTGTCATAATATGGAAAATTGAGCTAGCTTAACGTAGGCGTTGGATTCATGTCAACTTGAGCTCTAAGTAAAAAGTTAAAGACGATCTAGTGTGGACTTGTCAAGTTGATCAGCAAGTTTAAAAAATGATTATTCTAAACTGACCATTGTTTATCCTTGATTAAAGGCTTATAAATGAAGCATAATGCATGACATCACATATTTTGGGATATATTAGATTACTTGGAGGTTTTGTCGTACCTATTTTGGTCTTTAATTTTGTCACAATATATAAAATTGAGCTAGCTTAAATTGGGCCTTGGATTCGTGTCCTTCTAAATTGTAAACCAAAAGTTATAAACGATTTAGTGTGGACATGTCAAATTGATCGGCCAGTTGAAATGATCATTCTAAACTGATCATTGGTGCTCCTTCATTAAAGACTTATAAATGAAGCATAATGCATGGCCTCTTGAAGTTTTGGATACATTGGATTACTGGGAGGCTTTGTCATCGCTCTTCTAGTGGAAATGTTGTAACAATATGAAAAGTTGAGCTAGCTTAACGTGGGCGTTGGATTCATTTCATTTTGATCTCTAAACAAAAAGTGAACGACGATTTAGTGGAGATATGTCAAGTTGATCAGCAAGTTAAAATGATTATTCTAAACTGATCATTTGTTCTCCTTGGGTAAAGGCTTATAAATGAAGCAAAATGCATGACATCACACATAGATTGGATTACTTGAAAGCTTTTTTGTAGCTATTTTGGTCTTAAATTTTGTCACGATATAGAAAATTGTGCTAGCTTCACATGGGTGTTGGATAGGTGTCATTCCGAACTCTAAATCAAAAGTTACGGACGATTTAGTGTGGACATTCGTAATTGATCGGCTAGTTAAAATGATCATTCTAAAATGATCATTGGTGCTTCTTGAGTAAAGCTTATAAATGAAGTATAATGCATGGCATCACACAATTTGGGATAGATTGCAATACTTTGAGGTTTTGTCTAGGTCTTTCAGTCTCAAATGTTGTTACAATATGCAAAATTGAGCTAGATTAATGTGGGTGTTGAATTCATGTCATCTTGAGCTCTAAATAAAAAGTTGAAGACGATTTAGTGTTGACATGTCAAGTTGATCAGCTAGTAAAAATGATCATTGGTTTTCATTGTGTAAAGGCTCATAAATGAAGCATAATACCTGACATCATGCATTTTGGGATAGATTGGAATACTTGGAGGATTAATCATAGCTATTTCGGACTAAAATTTTGTCACAATATAGAAAATTGAGCTAGCTTAAAGTGGGCGTTGGATTCGTGTCATTCTGAACTCTAAATCAAAAGTTACGGATGATTTAGTGTGGAAATGTCAAATTGATCGGCCAGTTAAAATGATCATTATAAACTGATCATTAATGCTCCTTGAATAAAGGCTTATAATGAAGCATAATGCATGGTATCACGCGGTTTGAGATTGATTGCATTACTTTGAGACTTTGTCTATCTCTTTCAGTCTCAAATGTTGTCACAATATGGAAAATATAGCTAGTTCAACGTGGGCGTTGGATTCATGTCATATTGAGCGCTAAATGAAAAGCTAAGGAGAATTTAATGTGGACATATCAAGTTGAGCAGCAGTTAAAATGATCTTTTTAATCTGATCATTGGTGCTCCTTGGGTAAAGGCTTATAAGTGAAGCATAATGCATGGCATCACGTAGTGTGGGATACATTGGATTACTTGGACCTTTGTTGTAGCTCTTTCTGTCTGAAATGTTGTGCCAATATGGAAAATTGAACTAGCTTAACGTGGGCATTAGATTCATGTTATTTTGAGCTCTAAATCAAAAGTTATAGACGATTTAGTGCAGTTATGTCAAGTTGATCAGTTAGTTAAATGATCATTCTAAACGGATCATTGATGCTCCTTGAGTAAAGGCTTGTAAATGAAGCATAATGCACAACATCATGCATTTTTGGATAGATTGGATTACTTGGAGCCTTTCTCATAGGTATTTCGGTCTTAAATTTTGTTACAATATAGAAAATTGAGCTAGCTTAATGTGGGCATTGGATCCGTGTCGTTCTGAACTCTAAACCAAATGTTACTGACGATTTAGTGTGGGCGTGTGAAATTGATCAGCCAGTTAAAATAATCATTCTAATCTGATCATTGGTGCTCTTATAGCAAATGCTTAAAAATGAATCATAATGCATGGCATCATGTGGTTCGGCATAGATTGCATTAATTTGAGGCTTTGTCTAGCTCTTTCATTATCAAATGTTGTCACAATATGGAAAATTGAGTTAGCTTAACGTGGGCGTTGGATTCATGTCATTTTGAGCTCTAAATCAAAAGTTAAAGACGATTTAGTGCGGATATGTCAAGTTAATCAGCTAGTTAAAATGATCATTCTAAACTGATCATTGGTGCTCATTGAGTAAATGCTTATAAATGAAGCAAAATGCATGGCATCTCGCAGTTTGGTATACATTGGATTACTTGGAGGCTTTGTCGTAGCTTTTTCGTTCTCAAAGGTTGTCACAATATGGAATATTGAGCTAGCTTAAGGTGGGCATTGAATTCATGTCATCTTGTGCTCTAAATAAAAAGTAAAAGCTGATTTAGTGTGGATATGTAAATTTTAATTGGTAGTTAAAATGATCATTCTAAACTGATCATTGGTGCTCCTTGAGTAAAGGCTTACAAATAAAGCATAATGCATGACATCACGCATTTTGGGATATATTGGATTACTTGGAGACTTTGTAATAGCTCTTTTAGTATCAAATGTTGTCACAATATGGAAAATTGAGCTAGCTTAACATGGGCAATGGATTTATGTCACCTTGAGCTCTAAATGAAAAGTTAAAGATGATTTAGTGTGGATATGTCAAGTTGATCATCTAGTTAAAATGATCATTCTCAATTGATCATTGCTGCTCCTTGCGTAAAGGCTTACAAATGAAGCATTGCATGGCATCATGCATTTTGGGATAGATTGGATTACTTGGAGGCTTTGCCGTAGCTATTTCGGTCTTAAATTTTGTCACAATATGACGCATAATGCATGGCATCATGCAGTTTGGGATGCAATGGATTACTATTAGGCTTTGCCGTAGCTTTTTCGTTCTCAAAGGTTGTCACAATATGGAATATTGAGCTAGCTTAAGGTGGGCATTGAATTCATGTCATATTGAGCTCTAAAAAAAAGTTAAAGACGATTTAGTGTTTACATGTCAAGTTGATCGGCCTGTTATAATAATCATTTTAAGCTGATCATTGGTGCTCCTGGAGTAAGGGCTTATAAATGAAGTATAGTGCATGACATCACGTATTTTGAATAGATTGGATTACTGTGAGGCTTAGTCGTAGCTCTTTCAGTCTAAAATGTTGTCACAATATGGATAATTGAGCTAGCTTAACGTAGTAGTTGGATTCATGTCATATTGAGCTCTAAATAAAAAGTTAAAGACGATTTAGTGTGGACATGTCAAGTTGATCGGCCTGTTATAATAATCGTTTTAAACTAATCATTGGTGCTCCTGAGTAAAGGCATATAAATGAAGCATAATGCATGACATCACGCATTTTGGGATAGATTGGATTACTGGGAGGCTTAGTCGTACCTCTTTCAGTCTAAAATGTTTTCAAAATATGGAAAATTGAGTTAGAGAACTTGGGAGTTGGATTCATGTCATATTGAGCTCTAAATAAATAGTTAAAGACGATTTAGTTTGGACATGTCAAGTTGATCTGTCAGTTATAACAATCATTTTAAACTGATAATTGGTTCTTGTTGAGTAAAGGCTTATAAATAAACCATAATGCATGACATCACACATTTTGGGATAGATTGGATTAATGGGAGGCTTAGTCATAGCTCTTTCAGTCTAAAATGTTGTCACAATATGGAAAATTGAGCTAGCTTAACGTGTGAGTTTGATTCATGTCATATTGAGCTCTAAATAAAAAATAAAAGAGGTTCTAGTGTGGAAATATCAAGTTGATCGTCTAAATATAATAATCATTTTAAACTTATCATTGGTGCTCCTTGAGTAAAGGCTTTTAAATGAAGCATAATGCTTGACGTCACTCATTTTAGGATAGATTGGATTAGTGGGAGGTTTAATCGTATCTCTTTCAGTCTAAAATGATGTCACAATATGGAAAAATGAGCTAGATTAACGTGTGCGTTGGACTCATGTCATTTTGATCTCTAAATCAAAAGTTAAAAACGATTTAGTGCGGACATCTCAAGTTGACAGCTAGTTCAAATAATCATTCTAAACTAATCATTGGTGCTCATTGAGTAAAGGCTTATAAATGAAGCATATTTCATGACATCACACATTTTTGGATTACTTGGGCTCTTGAGCTCTAAATAAAAAGTTAAATAGAATTTAGTGTGGACATGTCAAGTTTAGCACCTAGTTAATTATCATTCTAAACTGATCATTCGTGCTCCTTGAATAAAGGCTTACAAATGAAGCATAATGCATGGCATCACGCATTTTGGGATAGATTGGATTACTTGGTGGCTTTTTCGTAGCTATTTTGGTCATAAATTTTTTCACAATATAGAAAATTGAGCTAGCTTAACGTGGGCGTTGGATACGTGTCATTCTGAACTCTAAATCAAAAGTTACGGATGATTTAAGGTAGACATGTGAAATAGATCGGCCAATTAAAATGTTATGGTGCTCCATGAGAAAAGGCTTATAAATGAAGCATAATGCATGGCATCACACAATTTGGGATAGATTGCATTACTTTGAGGCTTTGTCTTGCTCTTTCAAACTCAAATGTTGTAACAATATGGAAAATTGAGGTAGCTTAATGTAGGCATTCGATTCGTGTCAACTTGAGCATTAAATAAAAAGTTAAAGAGAATTTAGTGTGGACATGTTAAGTTGAGCAGATAGTTAAAATAATCATTCTAAACTAATCACTGGTGCCCGTTGAGTAAAGACTTATAAATGAAGTATAATCCAGGGCATCACGCAGGTGGGATACATTGGATTACTTAGAGGTTTTGTCGTAGCGCTTTTAGTCTCCAATGTTGTCACAATTTAGAAAATCGAGCTAGGTTAACGTGGGCGTTGGACACATGTCCTTTTGGGATCGAAATCAAAAGTTAAAAACAATTTAGTGCGGACATGTCAGTTTGATCAGCTAGTTAAAATGATCATTCTAAACTGGTCATTGGTGCTCATTGAGTAAAGGCTTATAAATGAAGCATATTTCATGACATCACACATTTTTGGATTACTTGTGCTCTTGAGCTCTAAATAAAAAGTTAAATAGAATTTAGTGTGGATATGTCAAGTTTAGCATCTAGTTAAAATGATCATTCTAAACTGAACATTGGTATTCCTTGAGTAAAGGCTTAGAAATGAAGCATAATGCATGACATCACGCATTTTGGCATAGATTGGATTACTTGGAGACTTTTTCGTAGCTATTTCGGTTTTAAATTTTGTCACAATATAGAAAATTGAGATAGCTTAACGTGGGCGTTGGATTCATGTCATTCTCAACGCTAAATCAAAAGTTACAAATGATTTAGTGTACACATGTGAAATAAATTATCCAGTTAAAATGATCATTCTAAACTGATCACCGGTTCTCCTTCAGTAAAGGCTTATAAATGAGGCATAAAGCATGTATACAATAGATTACTTGGCGGCTTTTTTGTAACTCTTTAAGTCTGATATGTTGTCACAATATGAAAAGTTGAGCAAGCTTAATGTGCGCGTTGGATTCATGTAATTTTGAGCACTAAATTGAAAGTTAAAAACGATTTATTGCAGACATGTCAAGTTGATCAGCTAGTTAAAATGATCATGCTAAAATGATCATTGATGCTCCTTGAGTAAAGCCTTATAAATAAAACATAGTGCAGATCATTACAGATTTTTTGATAGATTGGATTACTTGTACGCTTTGTCATAGCTATTTTGGTATTAAATTTCGTAACAATATAGAAATTCAGCTAGCTTAACGTGGTCGTTGGATTCGTGTCACTCTGTACTCTACATCAAAAGTTACGGACGATTTATGTCAAATTGATCGGCTTGTTAAAATGATAATTCTAAACTGATCATTGGTGCTCCTTCAGTAAAGGCTTATAAATGAAGCATAATTCATTACATCTCGCAGTTTCGGGTACATTGGATTACTTGTAAGATTTGTCGTAGCTTTTTCATTCTCAAAAGTTGTAAAAATATAGAAAATTGAGCTAGCTTAACATGGGTGTTGGATTCATGTCATATTGACCTTTAAATAAAAAGTTAAAAACGATTTAGTGTGGTTACGTCAAGTAGATCAGCAAGTTATAATAATCATTTTAAATTGATCATTGGTGCTCCTTGAGTAAAGCCTTATAAATGAAGCATAATCCATGACATCACGTATTTTGGGATAGATTGGATTACTGAGAGGCTTATTCGTAGCTCTTTCATTCAAAAATGTTGCCACAATATGGAAAATTTAGCTAGCTTAACGTTGGAGTTGGATTATGTCATATTGAGCTCTAAAAAGAAGTTAAATACGATTTCGTTTGGACATGTCAAGTTGCTCAGCAAGTGATAATAATCATTTTAAACTCATCATTGGTGATCCATGTGTAAAGGCATATAAATGAAGCAAAATGCATGACATCACGTACTTTGGGAAAAATTGGATTACTGGGAGGCCTAGTCGTAGCTCTTTCAGTCCAAAATGTTGTCACAATATGGAAACTTGAGCTAGCTTAACGTGGGAGTTGGGTTCAAGTCATATTGAGCTCTAAATAAAAATTTAAAAGACGATTTAGTTTTGACATGTCAAGTTGATCGGCTAGTTATAACAATCATTTTAAACTGATCATTGGTGCTCCTAGAGTAAGGCTTATAAATGAAGCATAATGCATGACATCACGTATTTTGGGATAGATTGGATTACTGGGAGGCTAATTCGTAGCTTTTTCAGTATGAAATGTTGTCACAATATGGAAAATTGAGCTAGTTTAACGTGTGAGTTGGATTCATGTCATCTTGAGGTCTAAATAAAAAGTTAAAGACGATGTAGTACATATATGTCAAGTTGATCAGCTAGTTAAAATGATCATCTAAAGTGATCATTGGTGGTGATTGAGTAAATGCTTATAAATGAAGCATATTTCATGACATCACACATTTTTGGATTAGTTAGGCTCTTGAGCTCTAAATAAAAAGTTAAAGAGAATTTAGTGTGGACATGTCAAGTTGAGCACCTAATTAAAATGATCATTCTAAACTGATAATTGGTGCTCCTTGTGCAAAGGCTTATAAATGAATCATAATGCATGACATCATGCAGTTTGGGATAGATTGCATTACATTGAGGTTTTGTCTAGCTCTCTTAGTCTCAAATGTTGTTACAAAATGGAAAATTGAGCTAGTTTCACTACGGTGTTGGATTCATGTCAAGTTGATCGGCGAGTTAAAATGATCATTCTAAATTGATCATTGGTGCTCCTTGAGTATAGGTTTATAAATGAAGCAGAATTCATGACATCACACAATTTGGGATAGATTGCATTACTTTGAGGTTTTTTTATAGCTCTTTCTGTCTCAAATATTGTAACAATATAGAAATTTGAGCTACCTTAATATAGGCGTTGGATTCATGTCGTCTTAAGCTTTAAATAAAAAGTTAAAGAGAATTTAGTGTGGAAATGTCAAGTTGAGCAGCTAGTTGAAATGATCATTATAAACTGATCATTGGTGCTCCTTGACTAAACGCTTATAAATGAAGCATAATGCAGGGCATCACGCTGTTTGGGATACATTAATTACTGAGAGGCTTTTTCATAACTCCTTAAGTTTGAAATGTCGTCACAATATGGAAAGTTGAGCAAGCATAAAATGGGCGTTGGATTCATGTAATTTTGAGCACTAAATCAAAAGTTAAAAACGATTTAGTGCAGACATGTCAAGTTGTTCAGCTAGTTAAAATGATCATTCTAAACTGATCATTGGTGCTCCTTGAGTAAAGCATTATAAATGAAGCATAATGCATAGCATTACGGATTTTGGGATAGATTGGATTACTTGTAGGCTTTGTCGTAGCTATTTCGGTCTTAAGTTTTTTCACAATATAGAAAATATAGCTACCTTAACGTGGGCGTTGGATTCATGTCACTCTGAACTCTAAATAAAAAGTTATAGATGATTTAGTGCGTACATGTCAAATTGATCAGCCTGTTAAAATGATCATTCTAAACCTATCATTCGTGCTCCTTGAGTAAAGGCTTATAAATGAGGAAGATTGAGCTAGCTTAACCTGGGCGTTGGACTCATGTCATTTTAAGCCCTAAATCAAAAGTTAAAAACTATTTAGTGCGGACATTTCAAGTTTATCAGCTAGTTAAAATGATTATTCTAAACTGATTATTGGTGCTCATTGAGTAAAGGCTTGTAAATGATGCATATTTCACAACATCACACATTTTTGGATTACTTGGGCTCTTGAACTCTAAATGAAAAGATAAAGAGAATTTAGTGTGGACATGTCAGGTTGAGTACCTAGTTAAAATGATCGCCGTAAACTCATCATTGATGCTCCTTGAGTAAAGGCTTTTAAATGAAGCATAATGCATGGTATCATGCATTTTGGGATACATTGGATTACTTAGAGGCTCGGTAGTACCTATTTCGGTGTTAAATTTTGTCACAATATAGAAAATTGAGCTAGCTGAACGTGTGCGTTGGATTCGTGTGCGTTGGCTTCGTGTCATTCTGAAATCTACGTAAAAAGTGTCGGAAGTTTTAGAGTGGACATGTGAAATTGATGGGCAAGTTAAATTAATCATTCTAAACTGATCATTGGTGCTCCTTCAGCAAAGGCTTATAAATGAAGCATAATGCATGACATCTCACAGTTTGGAGTACATTGGATTACTTGTAGGCTTTGTCGTACCTTTTTCATTCTCAAATGTTGTCACAATATCGAAAATTGAGCTAGATTAATGTGGTCGATGGATTCATGTCATATTGAGCTCTAAATAAATAGCAAAGACGATTTAGTGTGGAAATTTCAATTTGATCGGCCAGTTATAATAATCATTTTAAACTGATCATTGATGCTCCTTGAGTAAAGGCTTATAAATGAAGCATAATGCATGACATCATGCATTTTAAGATAGAGTGGAAAACTAGGAGGTTTGGTAGTAGCTATTTCAGTCTAAAATGTTGTCACAATATGGGAAATTGAGCTAGCTTAACGTGGGAGTTGCATTCATGTCATATTGAGCTCTATATAAAAAGTTAAAACTGATTTAGTGTGGATATGTCAAGTTGATCGGCCAGTTACAATAATCATTTTAAACTGATCATTGTTGCTCCTTGAGTAAAGGCTTATAAATGAAACATATTTCATGACACCACACATTTTTGGATTACTTGGGCTCTTGAGCTCTAAATAAAAAGTAAAAGAGAATTTAGTGTGGACATGAAAAGTTGAGCAGCTAGTTATAATGATCATTCTAAACAGATCATTGGTGCTCTTTGAGTGAAGGCTTATAAATGAAGCCTAATGGAGGGCATCACACAGTTTGGGATACGTTTAATTACATGGAGGCTTTGTCTTAGCTCTTTTAGTCTCAAATGTTATAACAATATGGAAAATTGAGCTAGCTTAACAAGGGCGTTGGATTCGTGTCATCTTGAGCTTTAAATAAAAAATAAAGAGAATTTACTGTGGACATGTCAAGTTGAGCAGCTAGTTAAAAAGATCATTCTAAACTGATCATTGGTGCTCCTTGAGTAAAGGCTTATAAATGAGGCATAATGCAGGGCAGACATGTTAAGTTGGCTGGCTAGTTAAAATTATCATTCTAAACTTGTCATTGGTGCTCCTTGAGTAAAGGATTATAAATGAAGCATAATGCATGGTATCACGCAGTTTGTGATAGATTGCATTACTTTGATGCTTTGTCTAGCTCTTTCAGTGTCAAATGTTTTCAATACATGGAAATTTGAGCAAACTTAATGTGGGAATTGGATTCATGTCATCTTGAGCTTTAAATAAAAAGTTAAAGACGATATAGTGGAGACATGTCAAGTTAAACAGTTTGTTAAAATAATCATTCTAAACTGATCATTTGTGCTCCTTGAGTAAATGTTTATAAATTAAGCATAATGCATGGCACCACGCTGTTTGGGATAGATTGAATACTTGGATGCTTTTTCATAGCTATTTTATTATCAAATTTTGTCACAATATAGAAAATTGAGATAGCTTGACGTTGGTGTTGGATTCGTGTCATTTTGAAATCTAAATCAGAAGTTAGGGACAATTTAGTGCAGACATGTTAAGTTGATCAGCTAGTTCAAATGTTCATTCTAAACTGATCATTGGTTCTCCTTGAGTAAAGGGTTATAAATTAAGCGTAATGCATGGCATCACGCAGTTTGTGATAGATTGAATTGATTGGAAGCTTTGTCGTAGCTACATTGGTCATAATCTTTGGCACAATATAGAAAATTGAGTTAGCTTAAAGTGGGCGTTGGATTCATGTCATCTTGAGCTTTAAATAAAAAGTTAAAGAGAATTTAGTGTGGACATGTCAAGTTGAGCAGCTAGTTGAAATGGTCATTCTAAACTGATCATTGGTGCTCCTTGAGTAAAGGCTTATAAATGAAGCATAATGCAGAGCATCACGCTGTTTGGGATACATTGAATTTCTTAGAGGGTTTTTCATAACTCCTTAAGTTTAAAATGTCGTCACAATATGGAAAGTTGAGCAAGCTTAACGTGGGCGTTGGATTCATGTAATTTTGAGCACTAAATCGAAAGTTAAAAACGATTTAGTGTAGACTTGTCAAGTAGTTCAGCTAGTTAAAATGATCATTCTAAACTGATCATTGGTGCTCCTTGAGTAAAGCCTTATAAATGAAGCATAATGCATAGCATTACGGATTTTGGGATAGATTGGATTACTTGTAGGCTGTGTCGTAGCTATTTCGGTCTTAAAGTTTTTCACAATATAGAAAATATAGCTACCTTAACGTGGGCATTGGATTCGTGTCACTCTGAACTCTAAATCAAAAGTTACGGATGATTTAGTGTGGACATATCAAATTGATCAGCCTGTTAAAATGATCATTCTAAACCTATAATTCGTGCTCCTTGAGTAAAAGCTAATAAATGAGAAAGATTGAGCTAGCTTAACGTGGGCGTTGGACTCATGTCATTTTAAGCCCTAAATCAAAGGTTAAAAACGATTTAGTGCGGACATTTCAAGTTTATCAGCTAGTTAAAATGATCCTTCTAAACTGATCATTGGTGCTCATTGAGTAAAGGTTTGTAAATGAAGCATATTTCACGACATCACACATTTTTGGATTACTTGGGCTCTTGAACTCTAAATAAAAAGTTAAAGAGAATTTAGTGTGGACATGTCAGGTTGAGTACCTAGTTAAAATGATCGTCGTAAACTCATCACTGATGCTCATTGAGTAAAGGCTTATAAATGAAGCATAATGCATGGTATCACGCATTTTGGGATACATTGGATTACTTAGAGGCTCGGTAGTACCTATTTCGGTCTTAAATTTTATCACAATATAAAAACTTGAGCTAGCTGAACGTGCGCGTTGGGTTCGTGTCATTCTGAACTCTAAATCAAAAGTTACGGACGATTTGGTGTGGACATATGAAATTGAACGGCGAGTTAAATTAATCATTCTAAACTGATCATTGGTGCTCCTTCAGTAAAGGCTTATAAATGAAGCATAATGCATGACATCTCACAGTTTGGGGTACATTGGATTACTTCTAGGCTTTGTCGTACCTTTTTCATTCTCAAATGTTGTCACAATATGGAAAATTGAGCTAGATTAACGTGGGCGATGGATTCATGTCATATTGAGCTCTAAATAAATTGTAAAAACGATTTAGTGTGGACATGTCAATTTGATCGGCCAGTTATAATAATCATTTTAAACTGGTCATTGATGCTCCTTTAGTAAAGGCTTGTAAATGAAGCATAATGCATGACATCATGCATTTTGAGATAGATTGGAAAACTAGGAGGTTTAGTAGTAGCGCTTTCAGTCAAAAATGTTGTCACAGTATGGGAAATTGAGCTAGCTTAACGTGGGAGTTGCATTCATATCATATTGAGCTCTATATAAAAAGTTAAAAACGATTTAGTGTGGACATGTCAAGTTGATCGGCCAGTTACAATAATCATTTTAAACTGATCATTGCTGCTCCTTGAGTAAAGGCTTTTAAATGAACCATATTTCATGACATCACACATTTTTCGATTACTTGGGCTCTTGAGCTCTAAATAAAAAGTTAAAGAGAATTTAGTGTGGACATGATAAGTTTAGCAGCTAGTTATAATGATCATTCTAAACTAACCATTGGTGCTCTTTGAGTAAAGCATATAAATGAAGCCTAATGGAGGGCATCACGCAGTTTGGGATACATTTAACTACATGGAGGCTTTGTCTTAGCTCTATTAGTCTCAAATGTTGTAACAATATGGAAAATTGAGCTAGCTTAACAAGGGCATTGGATTCGTGTCATCTTGAGCTTTAAATAAAAAATAAAGAGAATTTACTGTGGACATGTCAAGTTGAGCAGCTAGTTAAAACGATGATTATAAACTGATCATTGGTGCTCCTTGAGTAAAGGCTTATAAATGAAGCATAATGCAGGGCAGACATGTTAAGTTGGCCGGCCAGTTAAAATGATCACTCTAAACTTGTCATTGGTGCTCCTTGAGAAAGGATTATAAATGAAGCATAATGCATGGCATCACACAGTTTCTGATAGATTGCATTACTTTGATGCTTTGTCTAGCTCTTTCAGTGTCAAATGTTTTCAATACATGGAAATTTAAGATAACATAACGTGGGCATTGGATTCATGTCATCTTGAGCTTTAAATAAAATGTTAAAGACGATATAGTGGAGACATGTCAAGTTAATCAGTTTGTTAAAATAATCATTCTAAACTGATCATTTGTGCTCCTTGAGTGAATGTTTATAAATTAAGCATCATGCATGGCATCACGCAGTTTCGGATAGATTGAATACGTGGAGGCTTTTTCATAGCTATTTTAATATCAAATTTTGTCAAAATATAGAAAATTGAGATGGCTTAACGTGGGTGTTGGATTCGTGTCATTTTGAAATCTAAATCAGAAGTTAGGGACAATTTAGTGCGGACATGTTAAGTTGATCAGCTAGTTCAAATGATCATTCTAAACTGATCATTGGTTCAAGTTGAGTAAAGGGTTATAAATTAAGCGTAATGCATGGCATCACGCAGTTTGTGATAGATTGAATTGATTGGAAGCTTTGTCGTAGCTGCTTTTGTCTTAATCTTTGGCACAATATAGAAAATTGAGTTAGCTTAAGGTGGGTGTTGGATTCGTGTCATTCCGACCTCTAATTAAAAAGTTATGGACGATTTAGTGCGGACATGTCAAGTTGATCGACAAGTTAAAATGATCATTCTAAACCGGCCATCGCTGCTCCTTGGGTAAAGGCTTAATAATGAACCATAATGCATGGCATCATGCAGTTTGGGATAGATTGCATTACTTTGATGCTTTGTCTATCTCTTTTAGTCTCAAATACTTTCACAATATGGAAAATTGAGCTAGATTAACGTGGGCATTGGATTCATGTCATTTTGAGCTCTAAATCAAAAGTAAAAGACAATTTAATGCGGACCTGTCAAGTTGATGAGCTAGTTCAAATGATCATTCTAAACTGATCATTGGTGCTCATTGAGTAAAGGCTTATAAATGAAGCATAATGCATCGCATCACGAAGTTTGGGATAGATTGGATTACATGGAGGCTTTTTCATAGCTATTTCGATCTCAAATCTTGTCATGATATAGAAAACTGAGCCAGCTTAACGTGGGTGTTAGATTCGTGTCATTTTGAACTCTAAATATAAGTCATGGATAATTTAGTGCGGACATGTCAAGTTGATGAGCTAGTTAAAATGATCATTCTAAACTCATGATTGGTGCTCCAGGAGTAAAGGCTTATAAATAAAGCATAATGCACGGCATTACACAGTTTGGGATAGATTGGATTTCTTGGAGGCTTTGTTGTAGTTATTGCGGTCTTATTTTTTTCACAACATAGAAAATTGAGTTAGCTTAACGGGGGCGTTGGATTCGTGTCATTTTGACCTTTAAATAAAAGTTATGGACGATTTAGTGCGGACATGTCAGTTGATCGGCCAGTTAAAATTATAATTCTAAAATTGTCATTGGTGCTCTTTTGGTAAAGGATTATAAATGAAGCATATTCCATGACATCACGCAATTTGGGATAGTTTTCAGTACTTTGATGTTTTGTCTACCTCTTTCAATGTCAAATGCTTTCACAATATGGAAATGTGAGCTATTCTAACGTGGGGGGTTGGATTAATGTCATTTTGAACTCTAAATAAAAAGTTAAAGACGATTTATTGCGGACATGTCAAGTTGATCGGCCAATTAAAATGATCATTCTAAACTTATCATTGGTGCTCCTTGAAAAAAGGCTTATAAATGAAGCATAATGCATGACATCACACAGTTTGAGATATATTGCATTACAGTGATGCTTTGTCTATCTCTTTCAGTGTCAAATGTTTTCACAATATGAAAATTTGAGCTAGCTTAACGTGGGAGTTGGATTCATGTCATTTTAAGCTCTAAATAAAAAGTTAAAGACGATTTAGTGCGGACATGTCAAGTTGACCATTGGTGCTCATTGAGTAAAGGCTTATAAATGAAGCATAATGCATCGCATCATGAAGTTTCGGATAGATTCGATTACTTGGAAGTTTTTCCAAAGCTATTTTGATTTTAAATTTTCTCACAATATAGAAAATTGAGCTAGCTTAACGTGGGTCTTGGATTGGTGTCATTTTAAAATCTAAATCAAAAGTTAAAAACAATTTAGTGTGGACAAGTCAAGTTGATCAGCTAGTTAAAATGATCATTCTAAACTGATCATTGGTGCTCACTGAGTAAGGGCTTATAAATAATCATTTTTGTATTACTTGGGCTCTTTAGCTCTAAATAAAAAGTTAAAGAGAATTTAGTATGGACATGTCAAGTTTAGCACGTAGTTAAAATGATCATTACAAACTGATCATTGATGCTCCTTGAGTAAAGGCTTATAAATGAAACATAATGTAGGGCATCACGCAGTTTGGGATACATTGAATTACTTGGAGGCTTTGTCTTAGCTCTTTTAGCCTCAAATGTTGTAACAATATGGAAAATTGAGCTAGCTTAATGTGGGTGTTGGATTCGTGTTATCTTGAGCTTTAAATAAAAAGTTAAAGAGAATTTAGTGCGGTCATGTCAAGTTGACCAGCTAGTTTTAATGATCATTCTAAACTGATCACTGGTGCTCTTTGAGTAACGCCTTATAAGTGAAGCATAATGCAGAGCATCACGCAGTTTGGGATACATTTTAATTACTTGGAGGCTTTGTCTTAGCTCTTTTAGTCTCTTTTATTTAATCTTAAATTTTGTCAAAATATAAAAAATTGAGCTACATTAACTTGGGTGTTGGATTCGTGTCATTGTGAACTCTAAATTAAAAGTTACAGATGATTAAAGTCCGACATGTCAAGTTGATCAGCCAGTTAAAATGATCATTCTAAATTGATCATTGGTGCTCCTTGAGTAAAAGCTAATAAATAAAGCATAATGCATGACATCACGTAGTTTGGGATAGATTGGATTGCTTGGATGCTTTGTCATATCAATTTCTGTTTTAATTTGACTTAGCTTAACGTGGGCGTTGGATTCGTGTCATTCGGACCTCTAAATCAAAAGTTATGGAAGATTTAGTGCACAAATGTGAAGTTGATCGGCCTGTAAAAATGATTATTCGAGACTGGTCATTGGTGCTCCTTGAGTAAAGGTTTATAAATGAAGCATAATGCAGGAATCACGCAGTTTCGGGTAGATTGCATTACTTTGATGCTTTATCTAGCTCTTTCAATCTCAAATGTTTTCACAATATGGAAAATGGAGGTAGCTTAACATGGACCTTGGTTTAATAACAAGTTGAGCTCTAAATCAAAAAGTTAAGGACGATTTAGTGTGGACATGTTAAGTTGATCAGCTCGTTAAAATGATCATTCCAAACTCATCATTGGTTCTCTTTGAGTAAAGGGTTATAAATGAAGCATAATGCATGACATCACAATGTTTGGGATAGATTGCATTGCTTGGATGCATTGTCATAGCTACTTTGGTCTTAAAGTTTGTCACAATATAGAAAATTGAGTTCACTTAAAGTGGGGGTTGGATTCATGTCATTATGACTTCTAAATAAAAAGTTATGGACGATTTAGTGCGGACATGTCAAATTGATCGGCTAGTTAAGATGATCATTCTAAACTGGTCATTGGTGCTCCTTGAGTAAAAGCCTATAAATGAAATATGATGCATAGCATCACACAGTTTTGGATAGATTGCATCACTGTGATGTTTTATATAGCTCTTTCACTCCCAAATGTTTTCACAACATGGAAAATTAAGCTAGTTTAATGTGGGTGTTAGATTCATGTCATTTTGAGCTATAAATCAAATGTTCATATACGATTTAGTGCGGACATGTCAAGTCGACCATTGGTGCTCATTGAGTAAAGGCTTATAAATGAAGCATAATGCATGGCATCACGAAGTTTCGGATAGATTCGATTACTTGGAGGTTTTTGCAAAGCTATTTTGATTTTAAATTTTTTCACAATATAGAAAATTGAGCTAGCTTAACGTGAGTCTTGGATTGGTGTCATTTTGAAATCTAAATCAAAAGTTAAAAACAATTTAGTGTGGACATGTCAAGTTGATCAGCTAGTTAAAATGATCATTCTAAACTGATCATTGGTGCTCATTGAGTAAGGGCTTATAAATAATCATTTTTGTATTACTTGGGCTCTTTAGCTCTAAATAAAAAGTTAAAGAGAATTTAGTATGGACATGTCAAGTTTAGCACCTAGTTAAATTGATCATTCTAAACTGATCATTGATGCTCCTTGAGTAAAGGCTTATAAATGAAACATAATGTAGGGCATCACACAGTTTGGGATACATTGGATTACTTGGAGGCTTTGTCTTAGCTCTTTTAGTCTCAAATGTAGTAACAATATGGAAAATTGAGCTAGCTTATTGTGGGTGTTGGATTCGTGTTATCTTGAGCTTTAAACAAAAAGTTAAAGAGAATTTAGTGTGGTCATGTCAAGTTGAGCAGCTAGTTTTAATGATCATTCTAAACTGATCATTGGTGCTCTTTGAGTAACGCCTTATAAATGAAGCATAATGCAGGGCATCACGCAGTTTGGGATACATTTAATTACTTGGAGGCTTTGTCTTAGCTCTTTTAGTCTCAAATGTTGTAACAATATGGAAAATTGAGCTAGCTTAACATTGGCGTTGGATTCGTGTCATCTTGACCTTTAAATCAAAAAATAAAGAGAATTTACTTTGGACATGTCTAGTTGAGCAGCTAGTAGAAATGATCATTCTAAACTGATCATTGGTGCTCTTTGAGTAAAGGCTTATAAATGAAGCATAATGGAGGGCATAATGCAGGGCATCACGCAGTGTGGGATCCATTGGATTACTTCGAAACTTTGTTGTAGCTCTTTCTGTCTCAAATGTACTAACAATATGGAAAATTGAGTTAGTTTAACGTGGGCGTTGGACTCATGTCATTTTGAGATCTAAATGAAAAGTTAAGAGACGATTTAGTGTGGAAATGTCAAGTTGATCAGCTAGTAAAAATGATCATTCTAAACTGATCATTGGTGCTCCTTGAGTAAAGCCTTATAAATGAAGCATAATGAATGACATCAAGCAGTTTGTGGATAGAATGGAATACTTGGAGGCTTTGTCATAGATATTTCGTTCTTAAATTTTGTTACAATATAGAAATTGAGCTAGCTTAAAGTGCGTGTTGGATTCGTAGAATTTTGAACTCTAAATCAAGTTGATCGGCGAGTTAAAATGATCATTCTAAACTAATCATTGCTGCTCCTTGAGTGAAGGCTTATAAATGAAGCAGAATGCATGACATCACACAATTTGGGATATATTGTGTTACTCTGAGGCTTTGTCTAGCTCTTTTAGTCTCAAATGTTGTAATAGTATTGAAAATTGAGCTACCTTAGCGTGAGCGTTGGATTCATGTAATCTTGAGCTTGAATTAAAAAGTTAAAGAGAATTTAGTGTGTACATGTCCAGTTGATCAGCTACAAAAAATGATCAGACTAAATTGATCATTGGTTCTCCTTGAGTACAACCTTACAAATTAAGCATAATGCATGAGATCAAGTAGTTTGGGATAGATTGGAATACTTGGAGGCTTTGTCATAGCTATTTCGATCTTAAATTTTGTCAAAATATAGAAAATTGAACTAGCTTAACGTGGGTATTGTATTCATGGCATTTTGAACTCTAAATCACAAGTAATGGATGATTTAGTTAAGGCATGTCAAGTTGATTGGCCAGTTAAAATGATCATTCTAAACTTGTCGTTGGTGCTCCATGAGTACAGGAATATAAATAAAGCATAATGCATGGCATCACACAGTTTTTGATAGATTGCATTACTTTGATGCTTTGTCTAGCTCTTTCAGTCTCAAATAGTTTCATAAAAATTAAGCTATCTTAATGTGGGCATTGGACTCATGTCATCATGAGCTCTAAATAAAAAGTTAAAGATGAATTAGTGCGGACATGTCAAGTTGATTATCTAGTTAAAATGATCATTCTAAACTGATCATTGGTGCTCCTTGCGTAAAGGCTTATAAAAAAGCATAATGCATGGCAACACGCAGTTTAGGATAGATTGGATTACTTGGAGGCTTTTGTAGCTATTTTGGTCTTAAATTTTTTCAAAATATAAGAAACTGAGTTAGCTTAACGTGGGTGTTGTATTCGTGTCATTCAAACTCTAAATTAAAATTTACGGAATATTTAGTGCGGACATGTGAAGTTGATCGGCTAGGTAAAATGATCACTCTAAACCGGTCATTGGTGCTCCTTCAGTAAAGGCTTATACAATAAGCATAATGCATGGCATCACACCCTTTTGGATAGATTGCATTACTTTGATGCATTGTTTAGCTCTTTCAGTCTCAAATGTTTTCACAATAGCGAAAATTGAGCTAGCTTAGATTCAGGTCATCTAGAGCTCTAAATAAAAATTTAAAAACGATTAGGTACGGACAATTCAAGGTTATCAGCTAGTTAAAATGATCATTCTAAACTTATCATTGCGGCTCATTGAGTAAAGGCTTATAAATGAATCATAATGCATGACATCACATAGTTGCGATAGATTGGATTACTTAGAGGCTTTGTCGTAGCTATTTCAGTCTTAAATTTTATTCCAATACAGAAGTGGAGTTAGCTTAACAAGGGCGTTAGATTTGTGTCATTCTGACCTCTAAATCAATAGTTATGGACGATTTAGTACGGAAATGTCAAGATGATCGGCCAGTTAAAATGATTATTCTAAATTGGTCATTGGCTCCTTGAGTAAAGGCTTATAAATGAAGCCTAATGCTTGACATCACGCATTTTGGGATAGATTGCATTACTTTAATGCTTTCTCTAGCTCTTTCAGTGTCATATGTTTTCAATACATGTAAATTTGAGCTAGCTTAACGTGGGCATTGGATTCATGTCATCTTGAGCTCTAAAATAAAAAAGTTAAAGGCGAAGTTTGGGATAGATTGAATACTTGGAGGCTTTGTCATAGCTACTTTAATCTTATATTTTGTCACAATATAGAAAATTGAGATAGCTTAACGTGGGTGTTGGATTCATGTCATTCTGAAATCTAAATCAAAAGTTAGGGACAATTTAGTACGAACATGTTAAGTTGATCAGCTAGTTCAAATGATCATTCTAAACTGATCATTGGTTCTCCTTGAGTAAAGGGTTATAGATTAAACGTAATGCATGACATCATGCAGTTCGTGATAGATTGAATTGCTTTGAAGCTTTGTCGTAGCTACTTTGGTCTTAAATTTTGGCACAATATAGAAAATTGAGTTAGCTTAAGGTGGGCGTTGGATTCGTGTCATTCCGACGTCTAAATAAAAAGTTATGGACAATTTAGTGCGGACATGTCAACTTGATCGACAAGTTAAAATGACCATTCTAAATTGACCATTGGAGCTCCTTGAGTAAAGGCTTATAAATGAAGCATAATGCATGGCATCACACAGTTTGGGATAGAGTGCATTACTTTGATGCTTTGTCTAGCTCTTTAGTCTCAAATACTTTCACAATATGGAAAATTGAGCTAGCTTAACATGGGCATTGGATTCATGTCATTTTGAGCTCTAAATCAAAAGTAAAAGATGATTTAGTGCGGACATGTCAAGTTGATGAGCTAGTTCAAATGATCATTCTAAACTGATCATTGGTGCTCATTGAGTAAAGGCTTATAAATGAAGCATAATGCATCGCATCACAAAGTTTGGGATAGATTGGATTACATGGAGGCTTTTTCATAGCTATTTCGATCTCAAATATTGTCATTATATAGAAAACTGAGATAAAATAATCAGCGAGTTAAAGACGATTTAGTGCAAACATGTCAAGTTGATCAGCGAGCTAAAATGATCATTCTAAACTGATCATTGGTGCTCATTGAGTAAAGGCTTATGAATGAAGAATAATTCATCGCATCACGAAGTATCGGAATGATTGGATTACTTGGAGGCTTTTTCTTTGCTATTTCAACCTTAAATTTTATCACAGTATAGAAAATTGAGTTAGTTCAACGTGGGTGTTAGATTCGTGTTAAATAGAGTTAGTATCGGAATGATTGGATTACTTGGATGCTTTGTCGTAGCTCTATTAGTCTCAATTGTTGTCAGAACATAGAAAATTGAGCTAGCTTAACGTGGGCATTGGACTCATGTTATTTTGAGCTCTAAATCAAAAGTTAAACACGATTTAGTGTGGACATGTGAAGTTGATCAGCTAGTTAAAATGATCATTCTAAACTGATCATTGGTGTTCACTGAGTAGGGGCATATAATAAAGCATAATGCATAACACCACGGAGTTTGGGATAAAGTGGATTACTTGGACGATTTTTCTTGGCTATTTTGTTCTTTAATTTTGTCACAATATAGAAAATTGAGCTAGCTTATCGTGGGTATTAGATTCGTGTCATTTTGAAATATCAAAATTTATGGACGATTTAATTCGGACATGTCAAGTTGATCGGCCAGTTAAAATAATCATTCTAAACTGATCATTGGTGCTCCTTGAGTAAAGGCTTATAAATGAAGCATAATGTGTGGCATCACGCAGTTTGGGATACATTAGATTTCTTGGAGGCATTGTCGTAGCTCTTTCCGTGTCAAATATTGTTACAATATTTAAAATATAGCTAGCTTAACATGGGTGTTGGATTCGTATAATTCTGAACTCTAAATCAAAAGTTATAGACGATTTAGTGAGGACAAGTCAGGTTGATCGGGCAGTTAAAATGATCATTCCAAAGTGGGGCTTGTACTCGTGTCATTCTGAACACTAATTCAAAAGTTGAGGACGATTTAGTGCGGTGATTTCAAGTTGATCGGCCAGTTAAAATGAACATTCTAAACTAATCATTGGTGCTCTTTGAGTAAAGGCTTATAAATGAAGCATAATACAATGCATCACGCAATTTGGGATGGATTAGATTACTTGGAGGCTTTTTCATAGCTATTTCGGTGTTAAAGTTTTATCACAATATAGAATATCGAGCTAGATTAACATGGGCGTTGGATTCGTGTCATTCTGAACTCTACATCAAAAGTTATGGAAGATGTAGTGCGAACATGTCAAGCTGATCGGCTAGTTTAAATGATCGTTATAAATTAATCATTGGTGCTCTTTGACTAAAGGCCTATAAATGAAGCATAATGCATGGCTTCACCCAGTTTGGGATACATTGGATTACTTGGAGGTTTTTTCGTAGCTCTTTCAGTTTCAAATGTTGTCACAATATGGAAAATTGAGCTAGCTTAAGGTGGTTGTTGGAATCATGTTATTTTGAGCTCTAAATCAAAAGTTAAAAATGATTTAGTGCGGACATGTCAAGTTGATCAGCTAGTTAAAATGATCATTGTAAACTGATCATTGTTGTTTCTTGGATAAATGCTTATAAAGAAGCATAATGCATGGCATAACGCAGTTTGGGATAGATTGGTTTACTTGGAGGCTTTCTCGTTGCAATTTTGGTGTTAAAATTTGTCACAATATAGAGTATTGAGCTAGCCTAACATGGGCCTTGGATTTCCGTTTTATTCTGAACTATAAATCAAAAGTTACGGATGATTTAGTGCGGATATGTCAAGTTGATTGGCCAATTAAAATGATAATTCTAAACTGATCATTGGTGCTCCTTGAGTAAGGGCTTATAAATGAAGCATAATGCATGGCTTCACGTATTTTGGGATACATTGGATCACTTCAAATTTTTGACGTAGCTTCTTCAGTGTCAAATGTTGTCACAATATAGAAAATTGAGCTAACTTAACCTGTGCGTTTGATTCATGTTATTCTGAACTATAAATCAAAAGTTATAGACTATTTAATGTAGACATGTAATGTTGATCGGCCAGTTAAAATGATAATTCTTAACTGATCATTGGTGCTCCTTGAGTAAAGGCTTATAAATGAATCATAATGCATGGCATCACAATATTTTGATACATTGGATTACTTAGAAGCTTTTCATAGTTCTTTTAGTCTCAAATGTTGTCACAACATGGAAAATTGAACAAGCTTAATGTGGGAGTTAGATTCGTGTCATTCTGAACTCCAAATCAAAAGTTACGAACAATTTAGTGTGGACATGTCGAGTGGATTGACCAATTAAATGATCATTCTGTACTAATCATCTGTGCTCCTTGAGTAATGGCTTATAAATGAAGCATAATGCCTGCCATCACGTAGGTTGGGACACATTAGATTACTTGGAGATTTTGTAGTAGCTCTTTCAGTCTCAAATGTTGTCACAATATGGCAAATTGAGCTAGTTTAATGTGGGCGCTGGACTCATGTTATTTTGAGCTACTAATGAAAAGTTAAAGATGATTTAGTCCGGACATGTCAAGTTGATCAGCTAGTTAAAATGATCATTCTTAACTTATCATTGGTGCTACTTGACTAAAGTCTTATAAATGAAGCATAATACATGGCATCACGCAGTTTGGGATAGATTGGATTAATTCGAGAGCTTTTCATAGCTATTTCGGTGTTAAATTTTGTCACAATATAGAAAATTGAGCTATCTTAACGTGGGCGTTGGATTCGTGTCATTTTGAACTCTAAATCAAAAGTTACAGACGTTTTAGTGTGGACATGTTAAGTTTATTGGCTAGTTAAAATGATCATTCTAAATTGATCATTGGTGCTCCTTGAGTAAGACTTATATATGAAGCATAATGCATATCATCACACAGTTTTGGATGCATTGGATTACTTGGAGGCTTTGTAGTAGCTCTTTGAGTCCCAAATGTTGTCACGATATGGAAAATTGAGCTATATTAATGTGGGCGTTGGACTCCTGTTATTTTGATCTCTAAATATAAAGTAATAGACGATTTAATGCAGACAAGTCAAATTGATCAGCTAGTTAAAATGATCATTTTAAACTGATCATTGGTGCTCATTGAGTACACACTTATAAAGAAGCATAAATCATGGCATCACACAGTTTGGGAAGATCTGATGACTTGAAGACTTTTTTGTAGCTATTTCGGTGTTAAATTTGTCATAATATAGAAAATTGAGCTAGATTAACGCGGGCGTTGGAGTCGTGTCATTCTGAACTCTAAATCAAAAGTTACGAACGTTTAGTGTTGACATGACTGTTAAAATGATCATTCTAAATTGATCATTGGTGCTCCTTAAGTAAAGTCTTATAAATGCAGCATAATGCATGGCTTCACGGAGTTTGGGATACATTGGATTTCTTGGAGGCTTTTTGTAGCTCTATCAGTCACAAATGTTTTCACAATATGGACATGTCAAGTTTATTGGCTAGTTAAAATGATCATTCTAAATTGATCATTGGTGCTCCTTGAGTAAGACTTATAAATGAAGCATAATGCATATCATCACACAGTTTAGGATGCATTGGATTACTTGGAGGCTTTGTAGTAGCTCTTTGAGTCCCAAATGTTGTCACGATATGGAAAATTGAGCTATATTAATGTGGGCGTTAGACTCCTGTTATTTTGATCTCTAAATATAATGTAATAGACGATTTAATGCAGACAAGTCAAATTGATCAGCTAGTTAAAATGATCATTCTAAACTGATCATTGGTGCTCATTGAGTACACACTTATAAAGAAGCATAAATCATGGCATCACACAGTTTGGGAAGATCTGATGACTTGAAGACTTTTTTGTAGCTATTTCGGTGTTAAATTTGTCATAATATAGAAAATTGAGCTAGATTAACGCGGGCGTTGGAGTCGTGTCATTCTGAACTCTAAATCAAAAGTTACGAACGTTTAGTGTTGACATGACTGTTAAAATGATCATTCTAAATTGATCATTGGTGCTCCTTAAGTAAAGTCTTATAAATGCAGCATAATGCATGGCTTCACGCAGTTTGGGATACATTGGATTTCTTGGAGGCTTTTTGTAGCTCTATCAGTCACAAATGTTTTAACAATATCGAAAATATAGATTGATTAATGTGGGCGCTGGACACATGTTATTTTGAACTCTAAATCAAAAGTCAAATGCGATTTAATGCGGACATGACAAGTTGATCAGCTAGATAAAGTGATCATTCTAAACTGATCATTGGTAGCTCCTTGAGTAAAAGCTTATAAAAAAGCATAATGAATGGCTTCTTGAGTAAAGGCTTCTTTGTTGCTATTTCAGTGTTAAATTTTGTCATAATATAGAATATTAGGCTAGCTTAACGTTGACGTTGGATTCGTGTCATTCTGAGCTCTAAATAAAAAGCTACAGATGATTTAGTGCAACCATGGCAAGTTGATCGGCTAATTAAAATGATCATTGGTGCTCCTTGAGTAATGGCTTATAAATGAAGCATAATGCATGGCATCACGCAGTTTGGGATACATTGGATTACTTGGAGGCTTTGTCGTAGCTCTTTCTGTATATGTTGTCATAATATAGAAAATTGAGCTAGCTCAACGTGGGCATTGGATTCGTGTTATTCAGAACTCTGAATCAAAAGTTACGAATGATTTAGAGCAGACATGTCAAGTTGATTGGCCAGTTAAAATAATCATTCTAAACTAATCATTGGTGCTCCTTGAGTAAAGGCTTATAAATGAAGCGTAATGCATGTCATCACACAGTGTGGGATACATTGGATTACTTGTAGGTTTTTTCGTAGCTCTATCACCCTATATCGTCATAACAATATGGAAAATTGAGCTTGTTTAATGTGGGCGCATGACTCATGTTATTTTGATCTCCAAATCAAAAGTTCAAGGCGATTTAGTGTGGACATGTCACGTTGATCAGCTACTTAAAATGATCATTCCAATCTAATCATTGGTGTTCCTTGAGTAAAGGTTTATAAATGATGCATAGTGCATGGCTTCATGCAATTTGGGATACATTGGATTACTTGTACGCTTTGTCGTAACTCTGTTAGTCTCAAATAGTGACACAATATAGAAATTTGATCTATATTAATGTGGGTGTTGGATTCATGTCGTTTTGAACTCTAAACCAAAAGTTATAGACGATTTAGTGCGGACATGTCATGTTTATCGGCCAGTTAAAATGATAATTCTAAACTGATCATTGGTGCTCCTTGAGCAAAGACTTATAAATGAAGCATAAGGCATGACATCACGCAGTTTGGGATACATTGGGTTACTTAGAGGCTTTTTCGTACCTCTTTTAGTCTCAAATGTTTCACGGTATGGAAAATGGAGTTAGCTTAATGTGGTCGATGGACTCATGTTATTTTGAGCTATAAATCAAAAGTTAAAGACGATTTAGTGCTGAAATATCAAGTTGATAAGCTAGTTAAAATGATCATTCTCAACTGATCATTGATGCTCATTGAGTGAAGGCTTATAATGAAGCATAATGCATGGCATCACATAGTTTGGGATAGATGTGATTACATGGAGACTTTTTCGTAGTTATTTCGGTGTGAAATTTTGTCACGATAAAGAAAATTCAGCTGGCTTAATGTGGATGTTGGATTCGTGTCAGTCTGAACTCTAAATCAAAAGTTACGGACGATTTGGTGTTGACATGTCAAGTTGATCGGCCAGTTAAAATGATCATTCTAAAATGATCATTGGTGCTCCTTGAGTAAAGTCTTATAAATGCAACATAATGCATGGCTTCACGCCGTTTGGGATACATTGGATTTTTTGGAGGCTTTTTGTAGCTTTATCAGTCACAAATGTTTTCACAATATGGAAAATATAACTTGATTAATCTGGGCGCTGGACACATGTTATTTTGAGCTCTAAATCAAAAGTTAAATGAGATTTAGTGCAGACATGACAAGTTGATCAGGTAGATAAAATGATCATTATAAACTGATCATTGGTGCTCTTTGAGTAAAAGTTTATAAAGAAGCATAATGAATGGCTCCTTGAGTAACGACTTTTTTTGTTGCTATTTTAGTGTTAAATTTTGTCATAATATTGAATATTGAGCTAGCTTAACGTTGACGTTGGATTCATTTCATTCTGAACTCTAAATAAAAAGTTACAGATGATTTAGTGTAGCCATGTCAAGTTGATCGGCTAATTAAAATGATCATTGGTGCTCCTTGAGTAAGGACTTATAAATGAAGCATAATGCATGGCATCACGCAGTTTGGGATACATTGGATTACTTGGAGGCTTTGTCGTAGCTCTTTCAGTAAATGTTGTCATAATATAGAAAATTGAGCAGGCTCAACGTGGGCATTGGATTCGTGTTATTCAGAATTCTGAATCAAAGTTACGAACAATTTAGTGCGGAAATGTTAAGTTGATCGGCTAGTTAAAATGATCATTCTAAACTGATCATTGGTGCTCCTTGAGTAAAGGCTTATAAATGAAGCGTAATGCATGTCATCATGCAGTGTGGGATACATTGGATTACTTGTAGGTTTTTTCGTAGCTCTATCAGCCTCAATCACCATCACAATATGGAAAATTGAGCTTGTTTAATGTGGGCGAAAGTCTCATGTTATTTCGATCTCTAAATCAAAAGTTCAAGGCGATTTAGTGCGGACATGTCACGTTGATCAGCTACTTAAAATGATCATTCCAATCTAATCATTGGTGTTCTTTGAGTAAAGGTTTATAAATGTAGCATAGTGCATGGCTTCACGCAATTTGGGATACATTGGATTACTTGTACGCTTTGTCGTAACCCTTTTAGTCTCAAATATTGACACAATATAGAAATTTGATCTATATTAATGTGGGTGTTGGATTCGTGTCGTTTCGAACTCTAAATCAAATGTTATGGACGATTTAGTGCGGACATGTTATGTTTATCGGCCAGTTAAAATGATAATTCTAAGCTGATCATTGGTGCTCCTTGAGTAAAGACTTATAAATGAAGCATAAGGCATGACATCACGCAGTTTGGGATAGATTGGATTACTTGGATGCTTTTTTGTTGCTATTTCGGTGTTAAATTTTGTCCGAATGTAGAATATTGAGCTAGATTAATGTGGGCATTGGATTCGTGTCATTCTAAACTCTAAATCACAAGATACAGACAATTTAGTGCAGACATATCAAGTTGCTCGGCTAGATAAAATGATAATTCTAAACTGATCATTGGAGCTTGGCTAGAAATGAAGCGTAATTCATGGATTCACGCTGTTTGGGATACATTGGATTACTTGGAGGTTTCTTCGTAGCTCTTTCAGTATCAAATGTTGTGACAATATGGAAAATTGAGCTAGCTTCAGGTGGGCACTGGACTCATGTTATTCTGAACTCTAAACCAAAAGTTAAATCAGATTTAGTGCGGACTTGTCAACTTGATCAGCTAGTTAAAATGATTATTCTAAACTTGTCATTGTTGCTCCTTGAGTAAAGGCTTATAAATGAAGTATAATGCATCACATAACGCATGTTGGGATAGGTTGAATTACTTGGAAGCTTTTTAGTGGCTATTTTGGTCTCAAATTTTAGCACAATATAGAAAATTGAGCTAGCTTAACGTGGGTGTTTGATTCGTGTCATTTTGAACTCTAAATCAAAAGTTCCGATCAATTTACTATGGACATATCAAGTTGATCAGCCAGTTATAATAATCATTCTAAATTTTTCATTGATGCTCCTTGAGTAAAGGCATATAAATGAAGCATAATTCATGGCATAATGCAGTTTGGGATACATTCTATTACTCGAAGGCTTTGTCGTAGCTCTTTCAGTCTCAAATGTTATCACAATATGGAAAATTGATCTACCTTAATGAGGTCGTTAGATTAATGTTATTTTGAGCACTAAACCAAAAGTTAAATATGATTTAGTGCGGACATGTCATGTTATCATCTAGTTAAAATGATCATTCTAAACGCATCAGTGGTGCTCCTTGAGTAAAGGCTTATAAAGAAGCATAATGCATGGCATTGCGCAGTTTGGGATAGACTGGATTACTTGGAGGCTTTTTTTTCCTATTTCAGTGCTAAATTTTGTCACAATATGGAATATTGAGATAGCTTAATGTGGGTGTTGGATTCGGGTTATTCGAAACTCTAAATCACAAGATACAAACGATTTAGTGCGGACATGTCAAGTTGATCAGCTAGTTAAAATGATAATTCTAAACTAATCATTGGTGCTCATTGAGTAAAGGCTTATAAATGAAGCGTAATGCATGGCTTCACGCAGTTTGGGATACATTGGATTACTTGGTGGTTTCTTCGTACCTCTTTTAGTCTCAAATGTTTTCACAATATGGAAAATTGAGCTTGCTTAAGGTGGTCGTTGGACTCATGTTGTTTTGAGCTCTAGACGAAAAGTTAAAGAAGATTTGGTGCGGAAATCTCAAGTTGATCAGCTAGTTAAAATGATCATTCTAAACTAATCTCATTAGTGCTCGTTGAATAAATGCTTATAAATGAAGCATAATGCATCGAATTGTGCAGTGTGGGATAGACTGTATTACTTGGAGGCTTTTCATTGCTAATTTGGTCTTAAAGTTATAGAAAATTGAGCTAGCTTAACGTGCGCGTTGGATTCGTGTCATTTTGAACTCTAAATCAAAAGTTACGAACGATATAGTGCAGACATGTCAAGTCCATCGGCCAGTTAAAATGATCATTCTAAACTGATCATTAGTGCTCCTTGGGTAAATGCTTATAAATGAAGCATAATGTGTGTTATCACGTAGTTTGGGATACATTATATTTCTTGGAGGCTTTGTCGTAACTCTTTCAGTCTCAAATGTTGTTACAATATTGAAACTTGAGCTAGATTAACGTGGGCATCGGATTCGTATAATTCTAAACTCTAAATAAAATATTATGGATTATTTAGTGCGGACATGTCAAGTTGATCCGCAAGTTAAAATGATTATTCAAAACTGATCATTGGTGCTCCTTGAGTAAAGGCTCACAAATGAAGCATAATACATAGCACCACAAGTTTCGGATACATTGGATTACTTGGAAGCTTTATAGTAGCTCTTTCAGTGTCAATTGTTGTCACAGAATGGAAAATTGAGATACTTAGTGTGGGTGTTGGACTCATGTCATTTTGAGCTCTAAATCAAAAGTTAAAGACGATTTAGTGCGTACATGTAAAGTTGATCAGCTAGTTAAAAATATCATTCTTATCATTGGTGCTGCTTGAGTAAAGGCTTATAAATGAAGCATAATACATGGCATCACACAGTTTAGGATGGATTGGATTACTTGGAGAATTTTTTCGTAGCTATTTCGGTGTTAAATTTTATCACAATATAGAATAATTAGCTAGCATAACATGGACGTTTGGATTCGTGTCATTCTGTACTCTAAATCAAAAGTGACGAACAATTTAAAGCGAACATGTCAAGCTGATCGGACAGTTAAAATGGTCATTCTAAACGAATTATTGGTGCTCCTTGAGTAAGGCTTATCTATGAAGCATAATGCATGGCATCATGGAGTTTGGGATACATTGGATTACTTGTATGCTTTGTCTTATCTCTTTCACTTTCATGTGTTGTCACAACATAGAAAATTGAGCTAGCTTAACTTGGGCGTTGGAATCGTGTCATTCTGAACTCTAAATCAAAAGTTATGAACGATTTAGTGCAGACATGTCAAGTTGATCGGCGAATTAAAATAATAATTCTTAACTGATCATTGGTGCTACTCGAGTAAAGACTTATAAATGAAGCATAATGCTTGACATTACGCAGTTTGGGATGCATTGGATTACTTGGAGGCTTTTTCGTATCTCTTTCAGTCTCAAATGTTGTCACAATATGGAAAATTGAACAAGTTTAACGTGGGCGTTAGATTTGTGTCATTCTTAACTCCAAACCAAAATTTACGGACTATTTAGTGCTGACATGTCAAGTTGATCGACCAGTTAAAATAATCATTCTAAACTGATCATTGGTGTTCCTTGAGTATAGGCTTATAAATGAAACATAATGCATGGCATCACGTAGTTTGGGATACATTATATTACTTCAAGGCTTTTTCATTGCTCTTTCTGTGTTAAATTTTGTGGTAGCGCTTTCAGTCTCAAATGTTCTCACAATATAGAAAATTGATCGAGCTTAATGTGGGGTGTTGGACGCATGCTATTTTGAGCTCTAAATCAAAACTGAAAGACTATTTAGTGGAGACATGTTAGGTTGATCAGTTAGTTAAAATGATCATTCTAAACTGATCATTGGTGCTCATTGAGTAAGGGCTTATAAAGAAGCATAGTGCATGGTGTCACGCAGTTTGGGATAGATTGGATTAGTTGGAGGCTTTTTCCTTGCTCTTTCGGTGTTAAGTTTTATAACAGTATAGAATATTGAGCAAGATTAACATGGGCGTTGGATTCGTGTCATTCTGAACTCTAAATCAAAAGTTATGGATGATTTAGTGCGTACATGTCAAGTTGATCGGCCAGTTAAAATGATAATTCTAAAATGATCAGTAGTGCTCCTTGAGTAAATGCTCATAAATAAAGCATAATGCATGACTTCATGCACTTTAGGATACATTGGATTACTTGAAGGTTTTTTGTAGCTCTTTCAGTCACACATGTTGTCACAATATGGAAAATTGAACTAGCTTAAGGTGGGCATTGGACAAATGTTATTTTGAGCTCTAGATTAAGTGCAGAACTTTCAAGTTGATCGGCCAGTTAAAATGATCAATCCAAACTGATCGTTGGTGATCCTTGAGTAAAGGCTTATAAATGAATCATAATGCATCACATCACGTAATTCGGGATACATTGGATTACTTGGAGGCTTTGTAGTCGCTATTCCAGCCTCAAATGTTGTCACAATATGGAAAATTGAGCTAGTAAACGTGGGCCTTGGACTCATGCCATTTTAAGCTCTAAATGAAAAGGTAAAGACGATTTAGTGCATACATGTCAAGTTGATCAGCTAGTGCATACATGCCGATTGCAGTAAAGGCTTATAAATGAAGCATAATACAATGCATCACACAATTTGGGATGGGTTGGATTACTTAGAGGCTTTTTCGTTGCTATTATAGTGTTAGATTTCGTCACAATATAGAATAATGAGCTAGTTTATTGTGGGCATTGGATTTCCATGTCATTCTGAACTCTAAATCAAAAGTTATGGACTATTTAAAGCGGACATGTCAAGTTGATCGGCCTATTAAAATGATAATTCTAAACGAATCATTTGTGCTCCTTGAGTAAAGGCTTATAAATGAAGCATAATGCATGGCATCACGCAGTTAAGGATATATTGGATTACTTAGACGCTTTGTCGTAGCTCCTTCAGTCTCAAATGTTGTTACAATATAGAAAATTGAGCTAGTTTAACGTGGGTATTTGATTCGTGTCATTCTGAACTCTAAATCCAAAGTTATGGAAGATTTTGTGTGGACCTGTCAAGTTGATCGGCCAGTTAAAATGATAATTCTTAACTGATCATTGGTGCTCCTTGAGTAAAGGCTTACAAATGAAGCATAATGCATGGCTTCACAAAGTTTGGATACATTGGATTACTTAGAAGATTATTCATAGCTCTTTCAGTCTCAAATGTTGTCACAATATGGAAAATTGAACAAGATTAACATGGGCGTTAGATTCGTGTCATTCTGAACTCCAAATCAAAAGTTATGGACGATTTAATGCGTACATGTCAAGTGGATCGACCAATTAAAATGATGTTTCTAAACTAGTCATTTGTGTTCCTTGAGTAATGGCTTATAAATGAAGCATAATGCATGACATCACGTAGTTTGGGATAGATTATATTATTTGGAGGCTTTGTAGTAGCTCTTTTAGTGTCAAATATTCTCACAATAAGGAAAATTGATCTAGCTTAATGTGGGCGTTGGATTCATTTTATTTTGAGCTCTAAAAAAAAAGTTAAAGACAATTTAGGGCGGACATGTAAGGTTGATCAGCTAGTTAAAATGATCATTCTAAAGCTATCATTGGTGCTCATTGTAGTAAAGGCTTATAAATGAAGCAAAATTCAATACATCACGCAGTTTGGGATGGATTGGATTACTTGGAGGCTTTTTCGTAGCTATTTTGGTGTTAAATTTGGTCACAACATAGAATATTGAGCTAGCTTAACGTGTGCGTGGGATTTGTGTCATTCAGAACTCTATATCAAAAGTTACGGATGATTTAGTGTGCACAAGTCAAGTTGATCTGCCAGTTGAAATGATCATTCTAAACTTCTCATTGGTGCTCCTTGAGAAAAGGGTAATAAATGAAGCATAATGCATGGCATGACGCAATTAATGATACATTAGATTACTTGAACGCTTTGTCGTGGCTCTTTCAACCTCAAATTTTGTTACATTATAGAAAATTGAGCTAGGTTAACGTGGGTGTTAGATTTGTGTCAATCTCAAGTCTAAATCAAAGTTATGGACAATTTAATATGAACATGTCAAGTTGATCGGCCAGTTAAATTGATAATTCTAAACTGATCATTGGTGCTCCTTGAGTGAAGACCTATAAGTGAAGCATAATGCATGGCATCAGGCAGTTTGGGATACATTGGATTACTTGAAGGCTTTTTCGTAGCTCTTTCTGTCTCAAATGTTATCACAATATGGAAATTTGAACAAGTTTAACGTTGGCGTTAGATTCGTGTCATTCCAAACTATAAATCAAACGTTACAGACGATTTAGTGCAGAAATGTCAAGTTGATTGGCGAATTAAAATTGATCAATCTAAACTAATCATTGGTGCTCCTTGAGCAAATGCTTATAAATGAAGCATAATGCATGGCATTACACAGTTTGGATATATTGCATTACTTGGAGGCTTTGTCGTAACTCTTTTAGTCTCAAATGTTGTCACAACATAGGAAATTAAACTAATTTAACGTGGGCGTTGGACTCGTGTCATTCTGAACTCTAAATAACAAGTTATGGATGATTTAGTGCGGACATGTCAAGTTGATTGATCCATTAAAATGATCATTCTAAACTGATCATTGGTGCTCCTTCAGTAAAGGCTTATAAATGAAGCATAATGCATGACATCATGCAGTTTGGGATACATTGGATTACTTTGAGGATTTATAGTAGCTCTTTTAGTCGCAAATGTTCTCACAATATGGAAAATTAATCTAGCTTAATGTGGGCATAGGACTCATGTTATTTTGAGCTCTATATCAAAAGTTAAAGACGATTTAGTGCCGACATATCAGGTTGATCAGCTTGTTAAAATGATCATTCTAAACTGATCATTGGTGCTCCTTGTGTAAAGGCTTATAAAGAAGCATAATGCATGACATCACGTAGTTTGGGATAGATTGGATAACTTGGACACATTTTCGTTGCTATTTCGGTGTTAAATTTTGTCACAATATAGAATATGGTGCTAGCTTAACGTGGGTGTTGGATTCATGTCATTCTGAACTCTAAATCAAGTTTATCGGCCGGTTAAAATGATAATTCTAAAGTGATCATTGGTTCTCCTTGAGTAAAGACTTATAAATGAAGCATAACGTGTGGCTTCACATAGTTTGGGATACATTGGATTGCTTAGAAGTTTTTTCATAGCTCCTTCAGTCTCAAATGTTGTCACAATATGGAAACTTTATCAAGCTTAACATGGGTGTTAGATTCGTGTCATTCTGAATTCCAAATAAAAAGTTATGGACGATTTAATGCGGACATTTCAAGTTGATCGACCACTTAAAATGATCATTCTTAACTAATCATTTGTGTTCCTTCAGAAAAGGCTTATAAATGAAGCATAATGTATGGCATCACGCAGTTTGGGATACATTATATTACTTGGAGGCTTCGTAGTAGCTCCTTTAGTAAAAAATGTTCTCACAATATGGAAAATTGATCCAGCTTAATGTGGGCGTTGAATTCATGTTATTTTGATCTCTAAATCAAAAGTTAAAGACAATTTTGTGTGGACATGTAAGGCTGATAAACTAGTTAAAATTGTAATTGTAAAGTGATCATTGGTGCTCCTTTAGTAATGGCTTATAAATAAAACATAATGCATGGCATCACGCAGTTTGGGATAGATTACATTACTTGGAGGATTTTTTGTTGCTTTTTTGGTGTTAAATTTTGTCACAATATAGAATATTGAGCTAGCTTAGCGTGAGCTAGCTTAGGTGTTAAATTCGTGTCATTCTGAACTCTAAATAAAAAGTTACGGATGATATAGTGCGGACATGTCAAGTTGATCGGCCAGTTAAAATTATTATTCTAAACTGATTATTGGTGCTCCTTGAGTAAAGGCTTATAAATAAAGTATAATGCATGGCTCCACGTAGTTTGGGATAAATTGGATAACATGGAGGTGTTTTCGTAGCTCTTTCAGTCTCAAATGTTGTCACAATATGTTATTTGGAGCTCCAAATCAAATGTTAAAGACAATCTAGTGGGGGACATGTCAAGTTGATCAGCTAGTTAAAATGGTCATTCAAAACTGATCACTGGAGCTCGTTAAGTAAATGCTTAAACATGAAGCATAATGCATCGCATCACGCATTTTGGAATAGACTGGATTACTTGGAAGCTCTTTCGTGGCTATTTTGTTCTGAAATTTTGTAACAATATAGAAAATTGAGCTAGCTTAACGTGGGCATTTGATTCGTGTCGTTTTCAACTCTAAATCATAATTTACAAACGATTGGGTGCGGACAAGTCAAGTTGATCGGCCAGTTAAAATGATCATTCTAAACTAGCTTATAAATGAAGGCTTATAAATGAAGCATAATGCTTGGCATCACACAGTTTGGGATACATTGTATTACTCGAAGGCTTTGTTGTTGCTCTTTCAGTCTTAAATGCTGTTACAAAATAGGAAATTGAGCTAGCTTAACGTGGGTGCTACGGATTATTTAGTGTGGACATTTCAAATTGATCGGCTAGTTAAAATGATCATTCTAAACTGATCAATAGTTTTCCTTGAGTAAAGGCTTATAAATGAAGAATAATGCATGACATCACGCAGTTTGGGATACATTGTATTCCTCTTTTAGTCTCAAATGATCTCACAATATAGAAAATTGATCTAGGTTAATATGGGTGTTGGATTCATGTTATTTTGAGCTCTAATTCAAAAGTTAAAGATGCTTACGTGCGGACATGTAAGGTTGATCAGCTAGTTAAAATGAGCATTCTAAATTGATTATTGGTGCTACTTTAGTAAAGGCTTATAAAGAAGCATAATCCATGGCATCACGCAGCCTGGGATAGATTGGATTACTTGGAGGTTTTTTGGGTTCTATTTTGGTGTTAAATTTTGTTATAATATAGAATATTGAGTTACATTGAGGTGGGCGTTGGATTCGTGTCATTCTGAACTCTATATCAAAAGTTACATATGATTTAGTGGGGACATGTCAAGTTGATCGGCCAGTTAAAATGATAATTCTAAATCTATCATTGGTGCTCCTTCAGTAAAGTCTTATAAATGAAGCGTAATGAATTGCTTCACACAGTTTGGGATACATTGGATGACATGGAGGTTTCTTTGTAGCTCTTTCTGTCTCAAATGTTGTAACAATATGGAAAATTGAGCTACCTTAAAGTGGGGTTTGACTCGTGTTATTTTGAGTTCAAAATCAAAAGTTAAATACGATTTATCGGGGATATGTCAAGTTGATGAGCTAGTTAAGATGATCCTTATAAACTGATCATTGGTGCTCCTTGAGTACAGGCTTATAATTGAAGCATAGTGCATGACATCACGCAGTTGGGGATGCATTGGATTACTTGGATGATTTTTCGTAGCTCTTTCAGTCTCAAAGTGGTTACAATATAGAAAATTGAGCTAGCTTAATGTGGGCATTGGGTTCATGTCATTCTGAACTCTAAATGAAAAGTTACGGACGATTTAGTGCAAACATGTCAAGTTGATTTGCGAGTTAAAATGATAATTCTAAATTGATCATTGGTGCTTCTTGAGTAAAGGCTTATAAATGAAGCATAATGCATGGCATCACTTAGTTTGGGAAGCATTGGATTACTTGTAGGTTTTCTCATAGCTCTTTCAGTCTCAAATGTTGTCACAATATGTAAAATTGAGCTAGCTTAATGTTGGCGTGGGACTTATGTTATTTTGAGCTCTAAATAAAAATTTAATGATGATTTAGTGCAGACATGCCAAGTTGATTAACCAGTTAAAATGATCATTCTACACTGATCATTAGTGCGCCTTGAGTGATGGCTTGTAAATGAAGCATAATGCATGGCATCATATAGTTTGGGATACATTTGATTACATGGAGGTTTTGTAGTAGCTCTTTCAGTCTCAAATGTTGTCACAATATGGCAAATTGAGCTAGCTTAATGTGGGCGTTAGATTAATGTTATTTTGAGCTCTAAATCAAAAGTTAAAGACGTTTTAGTGCCGACATGTCAGGTTGATCATCTAGTTAAAATGATCATTCTTAATTGATCATTTGTGTTCATTGAGTAAATGCTTATAAATGAAACATATTGCATTGCATCACGAAGTTTGGGATACATTGTATTACTTTGAGGCGTTGTAGTAGCTCTTTGAGTCTCAAATGTTCTCACAATATGGTAAATTGATCAAGCTTAATATGGGCGTTATATTAATGTTATTTTGAGATATAAATCAAAGGTTAAAGACGATTTAGTGCGGACATGTCAAGTTGATCAGCTACTTAAAATTATCATTCTAAACTCATCATTGGTGCTCCTTGAGTAATGGCTTATAAAGAATCATAATGAATGGCATCACGTAGTTTGGGATAGACTGGATTTTTGGAGGCTTTTTCGTTGCTATTTTGGTTTTAAAGTTTGTCACAATATAGAATATTGAGCTAGTTTAACTTGGCTGTTTGATTCATGTCATTCCGAACTCTAAATCACAAATTACAAATTATTTAGTGCAGACATGTCAAGTTGATCGACCAGTTAAAATGAAAATTCTAAACTGTTCATTGCTGCTCATTGAGTAAAGGCTTATAAAAGAAGCATAATGCATGGCTTCACGCAGTTTAGGATAATTTGGATTAATTACTTGGAGGTTTCTTCATAGCTCTTTCAATCTCAAATACTGTCACAATATGGAAAATTAAGCTAGCTTAAGGTGGGCATTGGACTCATGTTATTTTCCACTATAAATCAAAAGTTAAAGACGATTTAGTGCGGACATGTCAGTTTGATCAGCTAGTTAAAATGATCATTCTAAACTGATCATTGGTGCTCCTTCAGTAAATGCTTAAAAATGAAGCATAATGCAACGCATGACGTAGTTTGGGATAGATTGGATTACTTGGAAGCTTTTTTGTTGCTATTTTAGTCTTAAATTTTGTCACAATATAGAAAATTGAGCTAGATTAACGTGGGCGTTTGATTCTTATCATTTTGAACTCTAAATCAAAAGTTACTGAAGATTTAGTGCGTACATGTCAAGTCTATCAGCCTGTTAAAAGGATCATTCTAATCTGATATTTTGGTCCTTGAGTAAATGATTATAAAGAAGCATAATGCATGACATCATGCAGTTTGGGATAGATTGGATTACTTGGAGTCTTTTTCGTTATGGTTTCGGTGTTAAATTTTGTCAAACTATAGAATATCAAGCTAGATTAACGTGGGCGTTGGATTCGTGTTATTCTGAACTCTAAATCAAAAGTTAAAGACGATATATTGCGGACATGTCAAGTTTATCGGCCAGTAAATATGATAATTCTAAGTTGATCACTGGTGCTCCTTGAGTAAAGGCTTATAAAGCTAGGCATCTTGCAGTGTGGGATAGATTAGAGTACTTGGAGGCTTTTTCGTTGCTATCTCGGTGTTAAATTTTGTCACAATATAGAATATTGAGCTAACCTATCATTGGCGTTGGATTATTGTCATTCAGAACTCTAAATCAAAAGTTACGGACGATTTAGTACGAACATTTCAAGTTGATCAGCCGGTTAAAATGATAATTCTAAACTGATCATTGGTGTTCCTTGAGTAATGGCTTATAAATGAGACATAATGCATAACACCACGCAGTTTGAGATAGATTGGATTACTTTAGAGGCTTTCGCTAGGCTATTTTGTTCTTAAATCTTATAACAATATAAAAAATTGAGCTAGCTTAACGTGGGCATTGGATCCATGTCAATTTGAACTCCAAATCAAAAGTGTCGGACGATTTAGTGCACACATGTCAAGTTGATCGGCCAGTTGAAATGATTATCAAAATTGATCATTGGTGCTCCTCAATTAAAGGCTTATAAATGAAGCATAATGTGTGGCATCCCGCAGTTTAAGATACATTAGATTTCTTGCAGGCTTTGTCGTAGCTCTCTCTGTCTCAAATGTTCTTACAATATAGAAAATTGAGCTAGCTTAACGTGGGCATTGGATTCGTATAATTCTGAACTCTAAATCAAAAGTTACGCACCATTTAGTGAGGACGTGTCAAGTTGATCGACCAGTTAAAATGATCATTCCAAACTGATCGATGGTGGTCCATGAGTAAAGGCATATAAATGAATAATAATGCATGACATCACGCAATTCGGGGTACATTGGATTACTTGGAGGCCTTGTACTAGCTCTTTTAGCCTCAATATGGAAAATTGAGCTAGTTAACGTCGGCCTTGAATTCATGTCATTTTAAGCTCTAAATCAAAAGGTAAAGACGATTTAGTGCGTACTTGTCATGTTGATCAGCTAGTTAAAATAATCATTATAAACCTATCATTGGGGCCCATTCCAATAAAGGCTTATAACTGAAGCATAATATAACGCATCACGCAGTTTGGGATGGATTGGATTACATAGAGGCTTTTTCGTTGCAATTTTGGAGTTAAAACTTTTTCACAATATAGAATATTGAGCTAGCATAACATGGGCATTGGATTTCCGTGTAATTCTGAACTCTAAATCTAAAGTTACGCACGATTTAGTGTAAACATGTCAAGTTGATCGGCCAGATAAAATGATAATTCTAAACTGTTCATTGGTGCTCCTTGAGTAAGGGATCATAAATGAAGCATAATGCAATGGCATAACGGAGGTAACGATACATTGGATTACTTGGACGCTTTGTCGTAGCTCCTTCAGTCTCAAATGTTGTTACAATACAGAAAATTTCAGCTAGGTTAAGTGTGGGTGTTTGATTCGTGTCATTCTGAACTCTAAATAAAAAGTTATGGACGATTTAGTGTGGACATGTCAAGTTGATCGGCCAGTTAAAATGTTAAATCTTAACTGATCATTGGTACTCCTTGAGTAAAGGCTATAAATGAAGCATAATGCATGGCATCCCAAAATTTGGATACATTGTATTACTTAGAAGCTTTTTCATAGCTCTTTCAGTCTCAAATGTTGTCACAATATGGAAAATTGAACAAGATTAATGTGGGCGTTAGATTCGTGTCATTCTGAACTTTAAATCAAAAGTTACGGAAGATTTAGTTCGCACAAGTCAAGTTGATCTGCCAGTTAAAATGATAATTCTAAAATGATTATTGGTGATCCTTGAGTAAAGACTTATAAGTGAAGCATAATGCATGGCATCAGACAGTTTGGGATACAGTGGATTACTTGGAGGCTTTTCCGAAGCTCTTTCAGCCTCAAATGTTGTCACAATATGGGAATTTGAGCAAGCTTAACGTGGGCGTTAGATTCGTGTCATTCAGAACTCTGAATCAAAAGTTACAGACGATATAGTGCGTACATGTCTGGTTGATCGGCCAATTAAAATGATCATTCTAAACTAATCATTGGTGCTCCTTTTGCAAAGGCATAAAAATGAAGCATAATCATGCATGGCATCACGTAGTTTGGATACATTGGATTACTTGGATGGTTTGTCCTAGGTCTTTCAGTCTCAAATTTTGTCACGACATAGAAAATTGAGCTAACTTAACGTGGGTTTTGGACTCGTATCATTCTGAACTCTAAACAAAAAGTTATGACCGATTTAGTGCGGACATGTCAAGTTGATCGATCAGTTAAAATGATCATTTTAAACTGATCATTGGTGCTCCTTGAGTAAAGGCTTATAAATGAAGCATAATGCATGACATCATGCAGTTTAGGATACATTGGATTACTTCGAGGATTTATAGTAGCTCTTGTAGTCTCAAATGTTCTCACAATATGGAAAATTAAGCTAGCTTAATGTGGGCGTAGGACTCATGTTATTTTAAGCTCTAAATCCAAAGTTAAAGACGATTCAGTGCCGACATTTTAGGTCGGTCAGCTAGTTTAAATGATCATTCTAAACTAATCATCAGTGCTCCTGGAGTAAAGGCTTATAAAGAAGCATAATGGATGACATCACACAGTTTGGGATAGATTGGACAACTTGGACGCTTTTTTGTTGCTGCTTCGGTGTTATATTTTGTCACAATATAGAATATGGAGGTAGCTTAATGTGGACGTTAGACTCGTGTCATTCGGAACACTAAATCAAAGGTTACTGACGATTTATTGCGGACATGCCAAGTTGATCGGCCGGTTAAAGTGATAATTCTAAACTGATCATTGGTGCTCCTTGAGTAAAGACGTAGAATGAAGCATAATACATGACTTCACATAGTTTGTGATACATTGGATTACTTAGAAGCTTTTTCATAGTATCAAATGTTGGCTCTTTCAGTATCAAATGTTGTCAAAATATGGAAAATTGAACAAGCTTAACATGGGCGTTATATTCGTGTCATTCTGAACTCCAAATCAAAAGTTACACACGATTTAGTTAAAATGATCATTCTAAAACAACCATTTGTGTTCCTTGAGTAAAGGCTTATAAATTAAGCATAATGTGTGGCATCCCGCAGTTTATGATACATTAGATTTCTTGCAGGCTTTGTCGTAGCTCTTTCAGTCTCAAATGTTCTAACAATATAGAAAATTGAGCTAGCTTAACGTGGGCATTGGATTCGTATAATTCTGAACTCTAAATCAAAAGTTACGCACCATTTAGTGAGGACGTGTCAAGTTGATCGGCCAGTTAAAATGATCATTCCAAACTGATCGATGGTGGTCCATGAGTAAAGGCATATAAATGAATAATAATGCATGACATCACACAATTCGGGGTACATTGGATTACTTGGAGGCCTTGTATTAGCTCTTTCAGCCTCAAATGTTGTCACAATATGGAAAATTGAGCTAGTTAACGTGGGCCTTGGATTCATGTCATTTTAAGCTCTAAATCAAAAGGTAAAGACGATTTAGTGCGTACTTGTCATGTTGATCAGCTAGTTAAAATAATCATTATAAACCGATCAATGGGGCCCATTCCAATAAAGGCTTATAACTGAAGCATAATATAATGCATCACGCAGTTTGGGATGGATTGGATTACATAGAGGCTTTTTCGTTGCAATTTTGGAGTTAAATTTTGTCACAATATAGAATATTGAGCTAGCATAACATGGGCATTGGATTTCCGTGTAATTCTGAACTCTAAATCTAAAGTTACGCATGATTTAGTGTAAACATGTCAAGTTGATCGGCCAGATAAAATGATAATTCTAAACTGTTCACTGGTGCTCCTTTAGTAAGGGATCATAAATGAAGCATAATGCAATGGCATCACGGAGGTAAGGATACATTGGATTACTTGGACGCTTTGTCCTAGCTCCTTCAGTCTCAAATGTTGTTACAATACAGAAACTTTCAGCTAGGTTAAGTGTGGGTGTTTGATTCGTGTCATTCTGAACTCTAAATAAAAAGTTATGGACGATTTAGTGTGGACATGTCAAGTTGATCGGCCAGTTAAAATGTTAAATCTTAACTGATCATTGGTACTCCTTGAGTAAAGGCTATAAATGAAGCATAATGCATGGCATCCCAAAATTTGGATACATTGTATTACTTAGAAGCTTTTTCATAGCTCTTTCAGTCTCAAATGTTTTCACAATATGGAAAATTGAACAAGATTAATGTGGGCATTAGATTCGTGTCATTCTGAACTTTAAATCAAAAGTTACGGAAGATTTAGTTCGCACAAGTCAAGTTGATCTGCCAGTTAAAATGATAATTCTAAAATGATTATTGGTGATCCTTGAGTAAAGACTTATAAGTGAAGCATAATGCATGGCATCAGACAGTTTGGGATACAGTGGATTACTTGGAGGCTTTTCCGAAGCTCATTCAGCCTCAAAAGTTGTCACAATATGGAAATTTGAGCAAGCTTAACGTGGGCGTTAGATTCGTGTCATTCAGAACTCTGAATCAAAAGTTACAGACGATATAGTGCGTACATGTCAGGTTGATCGGCCAATTAAAATGATCATTCTAAACTAATCATTGGTGCTCCTTTTGCAAAGGCATAAAAATGAAGCATAATAATGCATGGCATCACGTAGTTTGGATACATTGGATTATTTGGACGGTTTGTCCTAGGTCTTTCAGTCTCAAATTTTGTCACGACATAGAAAATTGAGCTAACTTAACGTGGGTTTTGGACTCGTATCATTCTGAACTCTAAACAAAAAGTTATGACCGATTTAGTGCGGACATATCAAGTTGATCGATCAGTTAAAATGATCATTTTAAACTGATCATTGGTGCTCCTTGAGTAAAGGCTTATAAATGAAGCATAATGCATGACATCATGCAGTTTAGGATACATTGGATTACTTCGAGGATTTATAGTAGCTCTTGTTGTCTCAAATGTTCTCACAATATGGAAAATTAAGCTAGCTTAATGTGGGCGTAGGACTCATGTTATTTTAAGCTCTAAATCCAAAGTTAAAGACGATTCAGTGCCGACATTTTAGGTCGGTCAGCTAGTTTAAATGATCATTCTAAACTGATCATCAGTGCTCCTGGAGTAAAGGCTTATAAAGAAGCATAGTGGATGACATCACACAGTTTGGGATAGATTGGACAACTTGGACGCTTTTTTGTTGCTGCTTCGGTGTTATATTTTGTCACAATAGAGAATATGGAGGTAGCTTAATGTGGACGTTAGACTCGTGTCATTCGGAACACTAAACCAAAGGTTACTGGCGATTTATTGCGGACATGCCAAGTTGATCGGCCGGTTAAAGTGATAATTCTAAACTGATCATTGGTGCTCCTTGAGTAAAGACTTAGAAATGAAGCATAATACATGACTTCACATAGTTTGTGATACATTGGATTACTTAGAAGCTTTTTCATAGTATCAAATGTTGGCTCTTTCAGTATCAAATGTTGTCAATATATGGAAAATTGAACAAGCTTAACATGGGCGTTATATTCGTGTCATTCTGAAATCCAAATCAAGAATTACACACGATTTAGTTAAAATGATCATTCTAAAACAATCATTTGTGTTCCTTGAGTAAAGGCTTATAAATTAAGCATAATGTGTGGCATCCCGCAGTTTATGATACATTAGATTTCTTGCAGGCTTTGTCGTAGCTCTTTCAGTCTCAAATGTTCTAACAATATAGAAAATTGAGCTAGGTTAACGTGGGCATTGGATTCGTATAATTCTGAACTCTAAATCAAAAGTTACGCACCATTTAGTGAGGACGTGTCAAGTTGATCGACCAGTTAAAATGATCATTCCAAACTGATCGATGGTGGTCCATGAGTAAAGGCATATAAATGAATAATAATGCATGACATCACACAATTCGGGGTACATTGGATTACTTGGAGGCCTTGTACTAGCTCTTTCAGCCTCAAATGTTGTCACAATATGGAAAATTGAGCTAGTTAACGTGGGCCTTGGATTCATGTCATTTTAAGCTCTAAATCAAAAGGTAAAGACGATTTAGTGCGTACTTGTCATGTTGATCAGCTAGTTAAAATAATCATTATAAACCTATCAATGGGGCCCATTCCAATAAAGGCTTATAACTGAAGCATAATATAATGTATCACGCAGTTTGGGATGGATTGGATTACATAGAGGCTTTTTCGTTGCAATTTTGGAGTTAAATTTTGTCACAATATAGAATATTGAGCTAGCATAACATGGGCATTGGATTTCCGTGTAATTCTGAACTCTAAATCTAAAGTTACGCACGATTTAGTGTAAACATGTCAAGTTGATCGGCCAGATAAAATGATAATTCTAAACTGTTCATTGGTGCACCTTTAGTAAGGGATCATAAATGAAGCATAATGCAATGGCATCACGGAGGTAAGGATACATTGGATTACTTGGACGCTTTGTCGTATCTCCTTCAGTCTCAAATGTTGTTACAATACAGAAAATTTCAGCTAGGTTAAGTGTGGGTGTTTGATTCGTGTCATTCTGAACTCTAAATAAAAAGTTATGGACGATTTAGTGTGGACATGTCAAGTTGATCGGCCAGTTAAAATGTTAAATCTTAACTGATCATTGGTACTCCTTGAGTAAAGGCTATAAATGAAGCATAATGCATGGCATCCCAAAATTTGGATACATTGTATTACTTAGAAGCTTTTTCATAGCTCTTTCAGTCTCAAATGTTGTCACAATATGGAAAATTGAACAAGATTAATGTGGGCGTTAGATTCGTGTCATTCTGAACTTTAAATCAAAAGTTACGGAAGATTTAGTTCGCACAAGTCAAGTTGATCTGCCAGTTAAAATGTTAATTCTAAAATGATTATTGGTGATCCTTGAGTAAAGACTTATAAGTGAAGCATAATGCATGGCATCAGACAGTTTGGGATATAGTGGATTACTTGGAGGCTTTTCCGAAGCTCTTTCAGCCTCAAATGTTGTCACAATATGGAAATTTGAGCGAGCTTAACGTGGGCGTTAGATTCGTGTCATTCAGAACTCTGAATCAAAAGTTACAGACGATATAGTGCGTACATGTCAGGTTGATCGGCCAATTTAAATTATCATTCTAAACTAATCATTGGTGCTCCTTTTGCAAAGGCATAAAAATGAAGCATAATAATGCATGGCATCACGTAGTTTGGATACATTGGATTACTTGGACGGTTTGTCCTAGGTCTTTTAGTCTCAAATTTTGTCACGACATAGAAAATTGAGCTAACTTAACGTGGGTTTTGGACTCGTATCATTCTGAACTCTAAACAAAAAGTTATGACCGATTTAGTGCGGACATATCAAGTTGATCGATCAGTTAAAATGATCATTTTAAACTGATCATTGGTGCTCCTTGAGTAAAGGCTTATAAATGAAGCATAATGCATGACATCATGCAGTTTAGGATACATTGGATTACTTCGAGGATTTATAGTAGCTCTTGTTGTCTCAAATGTTCTCACAATATGGAAAATTAAGCTAGGTTAATGTGGGCGTAGGACTCATGTTATTTTAAGCTCTAAATCCAAAGTTAAAGACGATTCAGTGCCGACATTTTAGGTCGGTCAGCTAGTTTAAATGATCATTCTAAACTGATCATCAGTGCTCCTGGAGTAAAGGCTTATAAAGAAGCATAATGGATGACATCACACAGTTTGGGATAGATTGGACAACTTGGACGCTTTTTTGTTGCTGCTTCGGTGTTATATTTTGTCACAATATAGAATATGGAGGTAGCTTAATGTGGACGTTAGACTCGTGTCATTCGGAACACTAAACCAAAGGTTACTGGCGATTTATTGCGGACATGCCAAGTTGATCGGCCAGTTAAAGTGATAATTCTAAACTGATCATTGGTGCTCCTTGAGTAAAGACTTAGAAATGAAGCATAATACATGACTTCACATAGTTTGTGATACATTGGATTACTTAGAAGCTTTTTCATAGTATCAAATGTTGGCTCTTTCAGTATCAAATGTTGTCAACATATGGAAAATTGAACAAGCTTAACATGGGCGTTATATTCGTGTCATTCTGAAATCCAAATCAAGAGTTACACACGATTTAGTTAAAATGATCATTTTAAAACAATCATTTGTGTTCCTTGAGTAAAGGCTTATAAATTAAGCATAATCTGTGGCATCCCGCAGTTTAAGATACATTAGATTTCTTGCAGGCTTTGTCGTAGCTCTTTCAGTCTCAAATGTTCTTACAATATAGAAAATTGAGCTAGCTTAACGTGGGCATTGGATTCGTATAATTCTGAACTCTAAATCAAAAGTTACGCACCATTAAGTGAGGACGTGTCAAGTTGATCGACCAGTTAAAATGATCATTCCAAACTGATCGATGGTGGTCCATGAGTAAAGGCATATAAATGAATAATAATGCATGACATCACGCAATTCGGGGTACATTGGATTACTTGGAGGCCTTGTACTAGCTCTTTCAGCCTCAAATGTTGTCACAATATGGAAAATTGAGCTAGTTAACGTGGGCCTTGGACTCATGTCATTTTAAGCTCTAAATCAAAAGGTAAAGACGATTTAGTGCGTACTTGTCATGTTGATCAGCTAGTTAAAATAATCATTATAAACCTATCATTGGGGCCCATTCCAATAAAGGCTTATAACTGAAGCATAATATAATGCATCACGCAGTTTGGGATGGATTGGATTACATAGAGGCTTTTTCGTTGCAATTTTGGAGTTAAATTTTGTCACAATATAGAATATTGAGCTAGCATAACATGGGCATTGGATTTCCGTGTAATTCTGAACTCTAAATCTAAAGTTACGCACGATTTAGTGTAAACATGTCAAGTTGATCGGCCAGATAAAATGATAATTCTAAACTGTTCATTGGTGCTCCTTGAGTAAGGGATCATAAATGAAGCATAATGCAATGACATAACGGAGGTAAGGATACATTGGATTACTTGGACGCTTTGTCGTAGCTCCTTCAGTCTCAAATGTTGTTACAATACAGAAAATTTCAGCTAGGTTAAGTGTGGGTGTTTGATTCGTGTCATTCTGAACTCTAAATAAAAAGTTATGGACGATTTAGTGTGGACATGTCAAGTTGATCGGCCAGTTAAAATGTTAAATCTTAACTGATCATTGGTACTCCTTGAGTAAAGGCTATAAATGAAGCATAATGCATGGCATCCCAAAATTTGGATACATTGTATTACTTAGAAGCTTTTTCATAGCTCTTTCAGTCTCAAATGTTGTCACAATATGGAAAATTGAACAAGATTAATGTGGGCGTTAGATTCGTGTCATTCTGAACTTTAAATCAAAAGTTACGGAAGATTTAGTTCGCACAAGTCAAGTTGATCTGCCAGTTAAAATGATAATTCTAAAATTATTATTGGTGATCCTTGAGTAAAGACTTATAAGTGAAGCATAATGCATGGCATCAGACAGTTTGGGATACAGTGGATTACTTGGAGGCTTTTCCGAAGCTCTTTCAGCCTCAAAAGTTGTCACAATATGGAAATTTGAGCAAGCTTAACGTGGGTGTTAGATTCGTGTCATTCAAAACTCTGAATCAAAAGTTACAGACGATATAGTGCGTACATGTCAGGTTGATCGGCCAATTAAAATGATCATTCTGAACTAATCATTGGTGCTCCTTTTGCAAAGGCATAAAAATGAAGCATAATAATGCATGGCATCACGTAGTTTGGATACATTGGATTACTTGGACGGTTTGTCATAGGTCTTTCAGTCTCAAATTTTGTCACGACATAGAAAATTGAGCTAACTTAACGTGGGTTTTGGACTCGTATCATTCTGAACTCTAAACAAAAAGTTATGACCGATTTAGTGCGGACATGTCAAGTTGATCGATCAGTTAAAATGATCATTTTAAACTGATCATTGGTGCTCCTTGAGTAAAGGCTTATAAATGAAGCATAATGCATGACATCATGGAGTTTAGGATACATTGGATTACTTCGAGGATTTATAGTAGCTCTTGTAGTCTCAAATGTTCTCACAATATGGAAAATTAAGCTAGCTTAATGTGGGCGTAGGACTCATGTTATTTTAAGCTCTAAATCCAAAGTTAAAGACGATTCAATGCCGACATTTTAGGTCGATCAGCTAGTTTAAATGATCTTTCTAAACTGATCATCAGTGCTCCTGGAGTAAAGGCTTATAAAGAAGCATAATGGATGACATCACACAGTTTGGCATAGATTGGACAACTTGGACGCTTTTTCGTTGCTGCTTCGGTGTTATATTTTGTCACAATATAGAATATGGAGGTAGGTTAATGTGGACGTTAGATTCGTGTCATTCGGAACACTAAACCAAAGGTTACTGGCGATTTATTGCGGACATGCCAAGTTGATCGGCCGGTTAAAGTGATAATTCTAAACTGATCATTGGTGCTCCTTGAGTAAAGACTTAGAAATGAAGCATAATACATGACTTCACATAGTTTGTGAAACATTGGATTACTTAGAAGCTTTTTCATAGTATCAAATGTTGGCTCTTTCAGTATCAAATGTTGTCAACATATGGAAAATTGAACAAGCTTAACATGGGCGTTATATTCGTGTCATTCTGAAATCCCAATCAAAAGTTACACACAATTTAGTTAAAATGATCATTCTAAAACAATCATTTGTGTTCCTTGAGTAAAGGATTATAAATTAAGCATAATCTATGGCATCCCGCAGTTTAAGATACATTAGATTTCTTGCAGGCTTTGTCGTAGCTCTTTCTGTCTCAAATGTTCTTACAATATAGAAAATTGAGCTAGCTTAACGTGGGCATTGGATTCGTATAATTCTGAACTCTAAATCAAAAGTTACGCACCATTAAGTGAGGACGTGTCAAGTTGATCGACCAGTTAAAATGATCATTCCAAACTGATCGATGGTGGTCCATGAGTAAAGGCATATAAATGAATAATAATGCATGACATCACGCAATTCGGGGTACATTGGATTACTTGGAGGCCTTGTACTAGCTCTTTCAGCCTCAAATGTTGTCACAATATGGAAAATTGAGCTAGTTAACGTGGGCCTTGGATTCATGTCATTTTAAGCTCTAAATCAAAAGGTAAAGACGATTTAGTGCGTACTTGTCATGTTGATCAGCTAGTTAAAATAATCATTATAAACCTATCATTGGGGTCCATTCCAATAAAGGCTTATAACTGAAGCATAATATAATGCATCACGCAGTTTGGGATGGATTGGATTACATAGAGGCTTTTTCGTTGCAATTTTGGAGTTAAATTTTGTCACAATATAGAATATTGAGCTAGCATAACATGGGCATTGGATTTCTGTGTAATTCTGAACTCTAAATCTAAAGTTACGCACGATTTAGTGTAAACATGTCAAGTTGATCGGCCAGATAAAATGATAATTCTAAACTGTTCATTGGTGCTCCTTGAGTAAGGGATCATAAATGAAGCATAATGCAATGGCATAACGGAGGTAAGGATACATTGGATTACTTGGACGCTTTGTCGTAGCTCCTTCAGTCTCAAATGTTGTTACAATACAGAAAATTTCAGCTAGGTTAAGTGTGGGTGTTTGATTCGTGTCATTCTGAATTCTAAATAAAAAGTTATGGACGATTTAGCGTGGACATGTCAAGTTGATCGGCCAGTTCAAATGTTAAATCTTAACTGATCATTGGTACTCCTTGAGTAAAGGCTATAAATGAAGCATAATGCATGGCATCACAAAATTTGGATACATTGTATTACTTAGAAGCTTTTTCATAGCTCTTTCAGTCTCAAATGTTGTCACAATATGGAAAATTGAACAAGATTAATGTGGGCGTTAGATTCGTGTCATTCTGAACTTTAAATCAAAAGTTACGGAAGATTTAGTTCGCACAAGTCAAGTTGATCTGCCAGTTAAAATGTTAATTCTAAAATGATTATTGGTGATCCTTGAGTAAAGACTTATAAGTGAAGCATAATGCATGGCATCAGACAGTTTGGGATACATTGGATTACTTGGAGGCTTTTCCGAAGCTCATTCAGCCTCAAAAGTTGTCACAATATGGAAATTTGAGCAAGCTTAACGTGGGCGTTAGATTCGTGTCATTCAGAACTCTGAATCAAAAGTTACAGACGATATAGTGCGTACATGTCAGGTTGATCGGCCAATTAAAATGATCATTCTAAACTAATCATTGGTGCTCCTTTTGCAAAGGCATAAAAATGAAGCATAATAATGCATGGCATCACGTAGTTTGGATACATTGGATTATTTGGACGGTTTGTCCTAGGTCTTTCAGTCTCAAATTTTGTCACGACATAGAAAATTGAGCTAACTTAACGTGGGTTTTAGACTCGTATCATTCTGAACTCTAAACAAAAAGTTATGACCGATTTAGTGCGGACATGTCAAGTTGATCGATCAGTTAAAATGATCATTTTAAACTGATCATTGGTGCTCCTTGAGTAAAGGCTTATAAATGAAGCATAATGCATGACATCATGCAGTTTAGGATACATTGGATTACTTCGAGGATTTATAGTAGCTCTTGTAGTCTCAAATGTTCTCACAATATGGAAAATTAAGCTAGCTTAATGTGGGCGTAGGACTCATGTTATTTTAAGCTCTAAATCCAAAGTTAAAGACGATTCAATGCCGACATTTTAGGTCGATCAGCTAGTTTAAATGATCATTCTAAACTGATCATCAGTGCTCCTGGAGTAAAGGCTTATAAAGAAGCATAATGGATGACATCACACAGTTTGGCATAGATTGGACAACTTGGACGCTTTTTCGTTGCTGCTTCGGTGTTATATTTTGTCACAATATAGAATATGGAGGTAGCTTAATGTGGACGTTAGATTCGTGTCATTCGGAACACTAAATCAAAGGTTACTGACGATTTATTGCGGACATGCCAAGTTGATCGGCCGGTTAAAGTGATAATTCTAAACTGATCATTTGTGCTCCTTGAGTAAAGACTTAGAATGAAGCATAATACATGACTTCACATAGTTTGTGATACATTGGATTACTTAGAAGCTTTTTCATAGTATCAAATGTTGGCTCTTTCAGTATCAAATGTTGTCAAAATATGGAAAATTGAACAAGCTTAACATGGGCGTTATATTCGTGTCATTCTGAACTCCAAATCAAAAGTTACACACGATTTAGTTAAAATGATCATTCTAAAACAATCATTTGTGTTCCTTGAGTAAAGGCTTATAAATTAAGCATAATGTGTGGCATCCCGCAGTTTATGATACATTAGATTTCTTGCAGGCTTTGTCGTAGCTCTTTCAGTCTCAAATGTTCTTACAATATAGAAAATTGAGCTAGCTTAACGTGGGCATTGGATTCGTATAATTCTGAACTCTAAATCAAAAGTTACGCACCATTTAGTGAGGACGTGTCAAGTTGATCGACCAGTTAAAATGATCATTCCAAACTGATCGATGGTGGTCCATGAGTAAAGGCATATAAATGAATAATAATGCATGACATCACGCAATTCGGGGTACATTGGATTACTTGGAGGCCTTGTACTAGCTCTTTCAGCCTCAAATGTTGTCACAATATGGAAAATTGAGCTAGTTAACGTGGGCCTTGGATTCATGTCATTTTAAGCTCTAAATCAAAAGGTAAAGACGATTTAGTGCGTACTTGTCATGTTGATCAGCTAGTTAAAATAATCATTATAAACCTATCAATGGGGCCCATTCCAATAAAGGCTTATAACTGAAGCATAATATAATGCATCACGCAGTTTGGGATGGATTGGATTACATAGAGGCTTTTTCGTTGCAATTTTGGAGTTAAATTTTGTCACAATATAGAATATTGAACTAGCATAACATGGGCATTGGATTTCCGTGTAATTCTGAACTCTAAATCTAAAGTTACGCACGATTTAGTGTAAACATGTCAAGTTGATCGGCCAGATAAAATGATAATTCTAAACTGTTCATTGGTGCTCCTTGAGTAAGGGATCATAAATGAAGCATAATGCAATGGCATAACGGAGGTAAGGATACATTGGATTACTTGGACGCTTTGTCGTAGCTCCTTCAGTCTCAAATGTTGTTACAATACAGAAAATTTCAGCTAGGTTAAGTGTGGGTGTTTGATTCGTGTCATTCTGAATTCTAAATAAAAAGTTATGGACGATTTAGCGTGGACATGTCAAGTTGATCGGCCAGTTCAAATGTTAAATCTTAACTGATCATTGGTACTCCTTGAGTAAAGGCTATAAATGAAGCATAATGCATGGCATCACAAAATTTGGATACATTGTATTACTTAGAAGCTTTTTCATAGCTCTTTCAGTCTCAAATGTTGTCACAGTATGGAAAATTGAACAAGATTAATGTGGGCGTTAGATTCGTGTCATTCTGAACTTTAAATCAAAAGTTACGGAAGATTTAGTTCGCACAAGTCAAGTTGATCTGCCAGTTAAAATGTTAATTCTAAAATGATTATTGGTGATCCTTGAGTAAAGACTTATAAGTGAAGCATAATGCATGGCATCAGACAGTTTGGGATACAGTGGATTACTTGGAGGCTTTTCCGAAGCTCTTTCAGCCTCAAAAGTTGTCACAATATGGAAATTTGAGCAAGCTTAACGTGGGCGTTAGATTCGTGTCATTCAGAACTCTGAATCAAAAGTTACAGACGATATAGTGCGTACATGTCAGGTTGATCGGCCAATTAAAATGATCATTCTAAACTAATCATTGGTGCTCCTTTTGCAAAGGCATAAAAATGAAGCATAATAATGCATGGCATCACGTAGTTTGGATACATTGGATTATTTGGACGGTTTGTCCTAGGTCTTTCAGTCTCAAATTTTGTCACGACATAGAAAATTGAGCTAACTTAACGTGGGTTTTAGACTCGTATCATTCTGAACTCTAAACAAAAAGTTATGACCGATTTAGTGCGGACATGTCAAGTTGATCGATCAGTTAAAATGATCATTTTAAACTGATCATTGGTGCTCCTTGAGTAAAGGCTTATAAATGAAGCATAATGCATGACATCATGGAGTTTAGGATACATTGGATTACTTCGAGGATTTATAGTAGCTCTTGTAGTCTCAAATGTTCTCACAATATGGAAAATTAAGCTAGCTTAATGTGGGCGTAGGACTCATGTTATTTTAAGCTCTAAATCCAAAGTTAAAGACGATTCAATGCCGACATTTTAGGTCGATCAGCTAGTTTAAATGATCTTTCTAAACTGATCATCAGTGCTCCTGGAGTAAAGGCTTATAAAGAAGCATAATGGATGACATCACACAGTTTGGCATAGATTGGACAACTTGGACGCTTTTTCGTTGCTGCTTCAGTGTTATATTTTGTCACAATATAGAATATGGAGGTAGCTTAATGTGGACGTTAGATTCGTGTCATTCGGAACACTAAATCAAAGGTTACTGACGATTTATTGAGGACATGCCAAGTTGATCGGCCGGTTAAAGTGATAATTCTAAACTGATCATTTGTGCTCCTTGAGTAAAGACTTAGAATGAAGCATAATACATGACTTCACATAGTTTATGATACATTGGATTACTTAGAAGCTTTTTCATAGTATCAAATGTTGGCTCTTTCAGTATCAAATGTTGTCAAAATATGGAAAATTGAACAAGCTTAACATGGGCGTTATATTCGTGTCATTCTGAACTCCAAATCAAAAGTTACACACGATTTAGTTAAAATGATCATTCTAAAACAATCATTTGTGTTTCTTGAGTAAAGGCTTAGAAATTAAGCATAATGTGTGGCATCCCGCAGTTTATGATACATTAGATTGCTTGCAGGCTTTGTCGTAGCTCTTTCAGTCTCAAATGTTCTTACAATATAGAAAATTGAGCTAGCTTAACGTGGGCATTGGATTCGTATAATTCTGAACTCTAAATCAAAAGTTACGCACCATTTAGTGAGGACGTGTCAAGTTGATCGACCAGTTAAAATGATCATTCCAAACTGATCGATGGTGGTCCATGAGTAAAGGCATATAAATGAATAATAATGCATGACATCACGCAATTCGGGGTACATTGGATTACTTGGAGGCCTTGTACTAGCTCTTTCAGCCTCAAATGTTGTCACAATATGGAAAATTGAGCTAGTTAACGTGGGCCTTGGATTCATGTCATTTTAAGCTCTAAATCAAAAGGTAAAGACGATTTAGTGCGTACTTGTCATGTTGATCAGCTAGTTAAAATAATCATTATAAACCTATCATTGGTGCCCATTGCAATAAAGGCTTATAAATGAAGCATAATACAATGCATTACGCAGTTTGGGATGGATTGGATTTCATAGAGGCTTTTTCGTTGCTATTTCGGTGTTAAATTTTGTCACAATATAGAATATGAGCTAGCATAACATGGGCATTGGATTTCCGTGTAATTCTGAACTCTAAATCTAAAGTTACGCACGATTTAGTGTAAACATGTCAAGTTGATCGGCCAGATAAAATGATAATTCTAAACTGTTCATTGGTGCTCCTTGAGTAAGGGATCATAAATGAAGCATAATGCATGGCATCACGGAGGTAAGGATACATTGGATTACTTGGACGCTTTGTCGTAGCTCCTTTAGTCTCAAATGTTGTTACCATACAGAAAATTGAGCTAGGTTAACATGTGTGTTTGTTTCGTGTCATTCTGAACTCTAAATAAAAAGTTATGGACGATTTAGTGTGGACATTTCAAGTTGATCGGCCAGTTAAAATGTTAAATCTTAACTGATCATTGCTGCTACTTGAGTAAAGGCTATAAATGAAGCATAATGCATGGCATCACAAAATTTGGATAACTTGTATTACTTAGAAGCTTTTTCATAGCTCTTTCAGTCTCAAATATTTTCACAATATGGAAAATTTAACAAGATTAATGTGGGCGTTAGATTCGTGTCATTCTGAACTTTAAATCAAAAATTACGGATGATTTAGTTCGCACAAGTCAAGTAGATCTGCCAATTAAAATGATAATTCTAAAATGATCATTGGTGATCCTTTAGTAAAGACTTATAAGTGAAGCATAATGCATGGCATCATACAGTTTGGGATACATTGGATTACTTGGAGACTTTTTCGAAGCTCTTTCAGTCTCAAATGTTGTCACAATATGGAAATTTGAGCAAGCTTAATGTGGGCGTTAGATTTGTGTCATTCAGAACTCTGAATCAAAAGTTACAGACAATTTAATGCGTAGATGTCAGGTTGATCGGCCAATTAAAATGATCATTCTAAACTAATCATTGGTGCTCCTTCAGCAGAGGCATAAAAATGAAGCATACTAATGCATGGCATCACGTAGTTTGGATACATTGGATTACTTGGACGCTTTGTTATAGCTCTTTCAGTCTCAAATGTTGTCACGACATAGAAAACTGAGCTAACTTAACGTGGGTTTTGGACTCGTGTCATTCTGAACTCTAAAAAAAAAGTTATGACCAATTTAGTGCGGACATGTCAAGTTGATCGATCAGTTAAAATGATCATTTTAAACTGATCATTGGTGCTCCTTGAGTAAAGGCTTATAAATGAAGCATAATGCATGACATCATGCAGTATAGGATACATTGGATTACTTCGAGGATTTATAGTAGCTCTTGTAGTCTCAAATGTTCTCACAATATGGAAACTTAAGCTAGCTTAATGTGGGCGTAGGACTCATGTTACTTTAAGCTCTAAATCAAAAGTTAAAGACCATTTAGTGCCAACATGTTAGGTCGATCAGCTAGTTAAAATGATCATTCTAAACTGATCATCGGTGCTCCTTGAGTAAAGGCTTATAAAGAAGCATAATGGATGACATCACGCAGTTTGGGATAGATTGGACAACTTGACCGGTTTTTCGTTGTTGCTTCGGTGTTACATTTTGTCACAATATAGAATATGGAGCTAGCTTAATGTGGACGTTGGATTCGTGTCATTCTGAACTCTAAATCAAAGGTTACTGACGATTTACTGCAGACATGCCAAGTTGATCGGCCGGTTAAAGTGATAATTCTAAACTGATCATTGGTGCTCCTTGAGTAAAGACTTAGAAATGAAGCATAATACATGACTTCACATAGTTTGGGATACATTGGATTACTTAGAAGCTTTTTCATAGTATCAAATGTTGGCTCTTTCAGTATCAAATGTTGTCACAATATGGAAAATTGAACAAGCTTAACGTGGCCGTTAGTTCTTGTCATTTTGAACTCCAAATCAAAAGTTACGCACGATTTAGTGCGGAAATGTCAAGTTGACCAATCAGTTAAAATGATCATTCTAAAATAATCATTTGTGCTCCTTGAGTAAAGGCATGTAAATTAAGCATAATGTATGGCATCACGCTGTTTGTGATACATTATATTACTTGGAGGCTTCGTAGTAGCTCTTTCAGTGTCAAATGTTCTCACGTTATGGAAAATTGATCCAGCTTAATGTGGGCGTTGGATTCATGTTATCTTGATCTCTAAATCGAAAGTTAAAGACAATTTAGTGCGGACATGTAAGGCTGATCAGTTAGTTAAAATGGTCATTCTAAACTGATCATTGGTGCTCCTTTAGTAAAGGCTTATAAATGAAACATAATGCATGGCATCACGCAGTTTGGGATAGATTGGATTACTTGGAGGCTTTTTTGTTGCTTTTTCGGTGATAAATTTCGTCACAGTATAGAGTATTGAGCTAGCTTAGCGTGGGCATTGGATTCGTGTCATTCCAAAATCTAAATCAAAAGTGAGGGACTATTTAGTGCGGACATGTCAAGTTGATCGGCCAGTTAAAATGATTATTCTAAACTGATTATTGGTGCTCCGTGAGTAAAGGCTTATAAATTAAGCATAATGCATGGCTTCACGTACTTTGGGATAAATTTGATAAAATGGAAGTTTTTTTGTAGCTCTTTCAGTCTCAAATGTTGTCACAATATGTTATTTGGAGCTCCAAATCAAATGTTGAAGACAATTTAGTGCGGAAATGTCAAGTTGATCAGCTAGTTAAAATGATCATTCCAAACTGATTATTGGAGCTCCTTGAGTAAAGGCTTATAAATGAAGTATAATGCATCGCATCACGTATTTTGGGATAAATTGGATTACTTGGAGGCTCTTTCGTGGCTATTTTTGTCTGAAATTTTGTAACAATATAGAAAATTGAGCTACCTTAACGTGGGCATTTAGTTCTTGTCATTTTGAACTCTAAATCAAAAGTTACAAATGATTGGGTGCGTACATGTCAAGTTGATCGGGCAGTTAAAATGATCATTCTAAACTGATCATTGGTGCTCCTTGTGTAAAGGCTTATAAATGAAGGATAATGCATTGCATCACGCAGTTTTGGATACATTGTATTCTTTGGAGGTTTTGTAGTAGCACGTTTAGTCTCAAATGTTCTCACAATATGGAAAATTAATCTAGGTTAAGGTAGGCGTTGGACTCAGGTCATTTTAAGCTTTAAATCAAAAGTTAAAGGCGATTTAGTACGCACATGTCACGTTGATCAGCTAGTTAAAATGATCAGTCTAAACTAATCATTGGTGCTACTTGAGTAAAGACTTATAAATGAAGCATAATGCATGGCATCACGCAGTTTTGGATAGATTGGATTACATGGAGGCTTTGTAGTAGCTATTTCGGTCTTAAATTTTATCACAATATAGAAAATTGAGTTAGCTTAACTTGGGCGTTGGATTGGTGTCATTTTTAACTCTAAATCAGAAGTTACGGACAATTTGGTGCATACATGTCAAGTTGATCGACCAGTTAAAATGATCATTTTAAACTGATCAATGGTGCTCTTTGAATAAAGGCTTATAAATGAAGTATAATGCATGACATCACATAGTTTGGGATACATTGGATTACTTTGAGGCTTTTTCGTAGATCTTTAAATCTAAAATGTTGCCACAATACAGAAAATTGAGCTAGTTTAGGGTTGGCATTTGATGAGGTCATCAGCCCAACCCCCGGCCAACTGCCTTGCGCAGCTGGCCCAAGGAACAAAAAGGTGGCCAAATACGCGCAAAAGGATACAGTGGTGTATCTTCCTGACTTCAAGCCTAACCAAAAAGCGGACACGCGGCGAACATGGACCAGATCAAGACTTCCAGAACATGACTTCCTGACTGACCAGAACATGACTTCCTGACTTCCAAGACCAAACCTGGCCTATAATCCTGACTTACAGAGGACACGCGGCGACATAGACCTCACCCCAAACTAGACCAGATCAAGTTATGCACCATACATCAAGTTGGAGTTGCCGAAACTTACCATATTTAATACTTTCCATATATGAGAGTCTCCAAACATTTCTTTGGCGACCAGGAGTCTTCTTGGTACTTCTATGGGCCCCCTTAAGCACTTCTAGAAGTGAAAATACGCCTTGGACCAGGCGGGTCCATCCGTGCCTTCAAATGAACCAATTGGAGCCATTTATTGCAAGTGGGATGACCAATTGGTTTAAGCAATTGTAAACAAAAACATGACTTCCAGGAGATATTACTAAGGCCCTAAGGAAGCCCAAAATCAACCAACCATGCACCAGCCACCAGAGGATCAGGCGCATCCCTTTCCTCCTAGACTTGCCAGATATGGACCGAAGTGCACTTACTGTGTTCAGATTTCAATATCTCTAGTTGCAAGTTGGGCACGTATTTAAGACTTTCCAAAGCATACAGGATGTACCTAGACACCATACATTCGCTCCAAAGCTCTCAAGATACAAGCATTTACACTTTCCTTGTAGGCCAAACTAGACATTAATGGCCAACAAGCATATATTTTAAATGTATGATTTCTTTTTCTCTTTTTATACGTTATGACCGTTGCTATGAGCATTATATAAACTCAGCACGACCTCATTGTAATGATAGACCGTCATTAAAATAAAAAGGTGAATACAAAGTATTTTCTTCAAAGCCTTGTATTTGAATCTTGTTCTTGATCTTTACAAACTAAGTGTTTGATTCACTTCCTTTCTATTGTAGCCATGGCCAGGTTACTTTGAGAGATTCAAACTCCCTTGGTTAACCTTTGATCTTCTGATTCGATCAAAACCCCCTCCTTTTAGTTCCCTTGCCCGCTTAAGCCAAGAGAGACTCTAGGCCTTGCGAGTCACAGCCGTAATGCTTGTGAGATTGAAACTCAATCTTGCATCAGGGTTGGATTCGTCTCATTCTAAACTCTAAATCAAAATTTATGGAAAATTTAGTGCGGCCTTGTCAAGTTGATCAGCTAGTAAATATGATCATTCTAAACTGATCATTGGTGCTCATTGAGTAAAGGATTATAAATATGATCAATTTGAGCTGTAAATCAAAAGCTAAAGACGATTTGGTGCGGACATGTGAAGTTTATCAGCTAGTTAATATGATAACTTCAAACTATTCATTGGTGCTCCTTGAGTAAAAACTTAGAAATGAAGCATAATGTATGGCGTCACCCAATTTGGGATAGATTGGATTATTTGGAGGCTTTCACGTCGCTATTTTAGTCTGAAATTTTGTCATAATATAGAATATGGAGCTACCTTAACGTGGGCTGATAAATGAAGCATACTGCATGGCATCACGCTGTTTGCGATACATTGGATTACTTGGAGGCTCTATCCTTGCTCTTTCAGTCTCAAATGTTGTCACAATATAGAAAATTGAGCTAGGTTAACGTAGGTGTTGGATTCGTGTCATTTTGAACTCTAAATCAAAAGTTACAGATTATTTAGTACGAACATGTCAAGTTGATCGGCCTGTTAAAATGATCATTCTAAACTGATCATTGGTGATCCTTGAGTAAAGGCTTATAAATGAAGCATAATGCATGGCATGATGCATTTTTTGGGATACATTGGATTACTTGAAGGTTTTTTCGTAGCTCTTTAAATCTCAAATGTTGCCACAATATCGAAAACTGAGCTACGTTAGCGTGGGCGTTGACTCATGTCATTTTGAGCTCTAAATCAAAAATTAAAGCTGATTTAGTGCAGACAAGTCAAGTTGATCAGCCAGTTAAAATTATCAATCTAAATTGATTGTTGGTGCTCCTTGAGTAAAGGCTGACAAATGAAGAGTAATGCATGGCATCACATAGTTTGGGATACATTGGATTACTTGGATGCTTTGTAGTATCTCTTTCGGTCTCAAATGTTGTCACAATATGAAATATTGATATAGCATAACGTTAGCATTTGACACATGTCATTTTTACCTCTAAATGAAATGTCAAAGACGATTTAGTGCGGACATGTCAATTTGATCGGCTAGTTAAAATGATCATTCTAAATTGATCGTTGGTGCTCTTTCAGTAAAGGATTATAAATGAAAAGCAACGCATGGCATCACGCAGTTTGGATACATTGGATTATTTGGAGGCTTTGTAGTAGCTCTTTCAATCTCAAATGTTGTCACAATATAGAAAATTGAGCTAGTGTAACATGGGCGTTGGACTCATGGCAATTTGAGCTGTAAATCAAAAGCTAAAGACGATTTGGTGCGGACATGTGAAGTTTATCAGCTAGTTAATATGATAACTCCAAACTATTCATTGGTGCTCCTTGAGTAAAAACTTAGAAATGAAGCATAATGTATGGCGTCACCCAATTTGGGATAGATTGGATTATTTGGAGGCTTTCACGTAGCTATTTTAGTCTGAAATTTTGTCATAATATAGAATATGGAGCTACCTTAGCGTGGGCTGATAAATGAAGCATACTGCATGGCATCACGCTGTTTGCGATACATTGGATTACTTGGAGGCTCTATCCTTGCTCTTTCAGTCTCAAATGTTGTCACAATATAGAAAATTGAGCTAGGTTAACGTAGGTGTTGGATTCGTGTCATTTTGAACTCTAAATCAAAAGTTACAGATTATTTAGTACGAACATGTCAAGTTGATCGGCCTGTTAAAATGATCATTCCAAACTGATCATTGGTGATCCTTGAGTAAAGGCTTATAAATGAAGCATAATGCATGGAATCATGCAGTTTGGGATAGATTGGATTAGTTGGAGGATTTCTCGTAGCTCTTTCAGTCTCAAATGTTGTCAAAATATAGAAAATTGAGTTAGTTTAGCGTGAGCACTGGATTGGTGTCATTCTGAACTCAAAATCAAATTTACGGACGATTTAGTGCAGACTGGTGAAGTTGATCCGCCAGTTAAAATGATCATTCTAAATTGATTACTAATGTTTCTTGAGTAAACGATTATAAATGATATATAATGCATGGCATAATGCAAATCTGGATACATTGGATTATTTGGAGGCTTTGTAGTAACTGTTTCAATCTCAAATGTTGTCACAATATTGAAAATTGAGCTACCTTAAATTCGGAGTTTGACTCATGTGATTTTGAGCTTTAAATCAAATGTTAAAGACGATTTAATGTGGGCATGTCAAGTTTATCAGATGGTTATAATGATAATTCTAAACTGATCATTGTTCCTTTTTGAGTAAAGGCTTATAAATGAAGAATAATGAATTGCATCACGTAGTTTGGGATACATTGGATTACTTGGAGGCTTTTTCCTAGCCTTTTCAGTCTGAAATGTTGTAACAATATAGAAAATTGAGCTTGGTTAAGGTGAGCGTTGGATTTGAGCCATTCAGAACCCTAAATCAATAGATATGGACGATTTAGTGCAGACATGTAATGTTGATCAGCCAGCTATTCTAAGCTGAACATTGGTGCTTCTTGAGTAAAGGCTTATAAATGAAGAGTAACACATGGCATCATGCAGTTTGGGATTTATTAGATTACTTGGAGGCGTTACGTAGTAGCTCTTTCAGTCTCAAATGTTCTCACAATATGAAAAATTGATATACCATAACGTGGGCGTTTGACTCATGTCATTTTTAGTTCTAAATCAAATGTTAAATACGATTTAGTGCGGACATGTCAAGGTTATCGGCTAGTTAAAATGATCATTCTAAACTTATCGTTGGTTCTCCTTGAGTAAAGGCTTATAAATGAAAAGTAACACATGGCATCACGCAGTTTGCGATACATTGGATTACTTGGAGGCTTTGTAGTAGCTCTTTGAGACTCAAATGTTGTCACAATATGGAAAATTGAGCTAGTGTAACGTGGCGTTGGACTCATGTCCTTTCAGCTCTAAAGCAAAAGTTAAAGACGATTTAATGCGGACATGTCAAGTTTATCAGCTAGTTAAAATGATCATTTTAAACTGATCATTGGTTCTTCTTGAGCAAAGGCTTATAAATGAAGAATAATGCATAGCATCATGCAGTTTGGGATACACTGGATTACTTGAAGCCTTTTTCGTATCACTTTCAGTCTCAAATGTTATCACAATATTGAAAATTGAACTAGCTTAAGGTGGGCGTACGATTCGTGTCATTCCATACTCTAAATCCCAAGTTACATACGATTGAGTGCGGACATGTAAAGTTGATCGGCTCGGGCAGTTAAAATGATAATTCTAAACTGATCATTGGTGTTCCTTGAGTAAAGGCTTATACAGGAAGAGTAACACATGACATCACGGAGTTTGGGATACTTGGAAGCTTTGTAGTAGCTCTTTCAGTCTCAAATGTTGCCCAAATATTGAAAATTAAGCTAGTGTAACGTGAGCGTTTGACTCATCTCATTATGAGCTCTAAATCAAAAATTAAAGATGATTTACTGCGAACATGTCAAGTTTATCAGCTAGTTAAAATGATCATTCTAAACTGATCATTGGTGCTCCTTAAGTAAAGGCTTTTAAATGAGTCATAATGTATGGAATCAAGAAGTTCGGGATAGATTGGATTAGTTGGAAGCTTTTTCGTAGCTATTTTGGTGTTAACTTTTGTCACGATATAGAAAATTGAGCTAGCTAAACGTGGGCGTTGGATTCGTGTCATTCTAAACTCAAAATGAAAAGTAACGAGCGATTTGGTGCAGACATGTCATGTTGATCGTCCAGTTAAAATGATCATTTGAAACTAATCATTGGTGGTACTTGAGTAAAGCCTTATAAATGAAACATAATGCATGGAATCACGATGTTTGAATACATTGGATTATTTGGTGGCTTTTTCGTAGCTTGTTCAGTCTTAAATGTTGTCACAATATGGAGAATTCAGCTAGTTTAACTTGAGCGTTGGACTCATGTCATTTTGAGCTCTAAATCAAAAGTTAAAGACGATTTAGTGCGGACATGTAAGTTGATAAGCTACTTAAAATGATAATTCTAAATTCATCATTGGTGCTACTTAAGTAAAGGCTAAAATGAAGCATAATGCATGGCATCACACAGTTTGGGATATATTAGATTACTTGGAGGCTTTGTCGTAGCTATTTCGGTTTAAATTTGGTCACAATATAGAAAATTGAGCTAGCTTAGCGTTGCCGTTGGATTCATGTCATTTTGAACTCTAAATCAAAACTTACGGATGATTTAGTGCGGACATGTCAAGAGTATTGGCAAGTTAAAATGATCATTCTAAAGTTATCATTGGTGGTCCTTGAGTATAACTTATAAATGAAGCGTAATGCATGACATCACGTAGTTTGGGATACATTTTATTGCTTGGAGTCTTTGTCGTAGCTCTTTAGTCTCAAATGTTGTCACAATATGGAAAATTGAGCTAGCGTAACGTCGGTGTTGGACTCATCTCATTTTGAGCTCTAAATCAAAAGTTAAAGACGATTTAGTGCGAACATGTCAAGTTGATCAGGTAGTTAAAATGATCATTCTAAACTGATCATTGGTGCTTTTTTCCTAAGGGCTTATAAATGAAGCATAGCGCATGGCATCACACAGACTGGGGTACATTGGATTACTTGGGGATTTTTTCGTAGCTCTTTCAGTCTCAAAACTTGTTAGAATATGGAAAATTGAGCTAGGTTAACCTAGTAGTTGGACTCATGTCATTCTGAGCTCTAAATCAAAAGTTAAAGACAATTTAATGCGGACATGTCAAGTTTATCAGCTAGTTAAAATGATTGTTCTAAACTGATCATTGTTGCTCCATAAGTAAAGGCTTATAAATGAAGCATAATTCATGGCTTCACACAATTTGGGATCGACTGGATTACTTGGAGGCTTCTTCGTACCTATTTTGGTGTTAAATTTTGTCACAATATAGAAAATTGAGCTCGCTAAACGTGGGCGTTGGATTCGTGTCATTCTAAACTCTAAATCAAAAGTTACGTACGATTTAGTGTAGACATTTCAAGTTCATTGGCCAGCTAAAATCATCATTCGAAACTGATCATTGGTGCTCATTGAGTAAAGGCTTATAAATGAAGCATAATGCATGACATCACACATTTTGGGATGCATTGGATTACTTGGAGAATTTTTCGTAACTCTATCAGTCTCACATTGTGTCACAATATTGAAAATTGAGCTAGATTAGCGTGGGCACTGGATTCATGTCATTCTGAACTGAAAATAAATTTATGGACGATTTATTGCGGACAGGTCAAGTTGATCCGCCAGTTAATTCTCCTTGAGTAAAGGCTTATAAATGAAGCATAATGCATGGCATCAAGCAGTTTTGGATACATTGGATCACTTGGAGGCTTTTTCGTAGTTCTTTCAATCTCAAATATTTTCATAACATTGAAAATTGAGCTAGCTTAACGTGGGCGTAGGACTCATGTCATTTTGAGCGCAGTTCGGGATAGATTGGATTAGTTGGAAGCTTTTTTGTAGCTATTTTGGTGTTAACTTTTGTCACGATATAGAAAATTGAGCTAGCTAAACGTGGGCGTTGGATTCGTGTCATTCTAAACTCAAAATGAAAAGTAACGAGCGATTTGGTGCAGACATGTCATGTTGATCGTCCAGTTAAAATGATCATTTGAAACTAATCATTGGTGGTACTTGAGTAAAGCCTTATAAATGAAACATAATGCATGGAATCACGATGTTTTGAATACATTGGATTATTTGGTGGCTTTTTTGTAACTTGTTCAGTCTTAAATGTTGTCACAATATGGAGAATTCAGCTAGTTTAACTTGAGCGTTGGACTCATGTCATTTTGAGCTCTAAATCAAAAGTTAAAGACGATTTAGTGCGCACATGTAAGTTGATCAGCTACTTAAAATGATAACTCTAAACTGATCATTGATGCTCCTTACGTAAAGGATAAAATGAAGCATAATGCATGGCATCACGCAGTTTGGGATAGATAAGATTACTTGAAGGCTTTTTCTTAGCTATTTTGGTCTTAAATTTCTTTACAGTGTAGAAAATTGAGCTAGCGTAACATGGGCATTGGATTCGTGTCATTTTGAACTCTAAATCAAAAGGTACAAACAATTTAGTGCATACATTTCAATTTGATCGGGCAGTTAAAATGATCATTCTAAACTGAACATTGGTGCTCCTTGAGTAAAGCCTTATAAATGAAGCATAATGCATGGAATCACGCTGTTTGGAACACATTGGAGTACTTGGTGGCTTTTTCGTAGCTTGTTCAGTCTTAAATGATGTCACAATATGGAAAATTCAGCTAGTTTAACGTGGGCATTGGGCTCATGTCATTTTGAGCTCTAAATCAAAAGTTAAAGACGATTTAGTGCGGATATGTAAGTTGATAAGCTACTTAAAATGATAATTCTAAACTCATCTTTGGTGCTACTTAAGTAAAGGCTAAAAAATAAAGCATAATGCATGGCATCAGGCAGTTTGGGATATATTAGATTACTTGGAGGGTTTGTCGTAGCTATTTCAGTTTAAATTTTGTGACAATACAGAAAATTGAGCTAGCTTAGCGTTGCCGTTGGATTCGTGTCATTTTGAACTCTAAATCAAAAGTTACGGATGATTTAGTGCGGACATGTCAAAAGTATTGGCCAGTTAAAATGTTCATTCTAAACTTATCATTGGTGCTCCTTGAGTATAACTTATAAATGAAGCATAATACATGACATCACGCAGTTTGGGTACATTTTATTACTTGGAGGCTTTGTCGAAGCTCTTTTAGTCTCAAATGTTGTCACAATATGGAAAATTGAGCTAGCGTAACGTCGGTGTTTGATTCATCTCATTTTGAGCTCTAAATCCAAAGTTAAAGATGATTTAGTGCGGACATGTCAAGTTGATCAGCTAGTTAAAATGATCATTCTAAAATGATCATTCTAGCGTAACGTCGGTGTTTGATTCATCTCTTTCAGACTCAAATGTTTTTACAATATGGAAAATTAAGCTAGCTTCACACGGGAGTTAGATTCATGTCATTTGAGCTCTAAATAAAAAGTTAAAATAGATTTAGTGCGGACATGCCAAGTTGATCAGCTAGTTAAAATGATCATTCTAAAGTGATCATCCTTGCTCCTTGAGTAAAGGCTTATAAATGAAGTATAATGCATGGCATCACACAGTTTGGGATAGATTGGAATACTTGGAGGTTTTGTCCTAGCTATTTTGGTCTTAAATTTGTTTACTGTATAGAAAATTGAGTTAGCTTAACGTGGGCATTGGATTCAGGTCATTCTGAACTCTAATTCGAAGTTGAGGAAGATTTAGTGTGGACATATCAAGTTGATCGGCCAGTAAAATGATCATCCTAAACTGATCAATGGTACTTCTTGAGTAAAGGCTTATAAATGAAGCATAATGCATGGCATCACGCAGTTTGGGATATATTGGTTTACTTGTAGGCTTTTATGTAGCTCTTTCTGTCTCAAATATTGTCACAATATGGAAAATTGAGCAAGCATAGCATGGGCGTTGGACTCATGTTATTTTGAGCTCTAAATCAAAAGTTAAAGACGATTTAGTGCGTACATGTCAAGTTTATCAGCTAGTTAAAATGATCATTCTAAACTGATCATTGGTGATCTCTCAGTAAAGGCTTATAAGATAAGCATAATGCATGGCAACACAAAGATTCCGATATATTGGATTACTTGGAGACTTTTTCATAGCTATTTCAGTCTTAAATTTTGTCACAATATAGAAAATCGAGCAAGCTTAACTTGGGCGTTGGATTCGTGTCATTTTGAACCCTATATCAAAAGGTACGGACGATTTAGTGTGTATATGTCAAGTTGATCGGCTAGTTAAAAGGATCATTCTAAACTGACCATTGGAGCTCCTTCATTAAAGGCTTATAAATGAGGTATAATGCATGGCATCATGCAGTTTGAGATAGATTGGATTACTTGGAGGCTTTGTCGTAGCTCTTTTAGTCTCAAATGTTGTCACGATATGGAAAATTGAGCTAGCTTATGGGGCGTTAGATTCATGTCATTTTGAGCTCTAAATAAAAACTTAAATTCGACTTAGCGCGGACATGTCAAGTTGATAAGCTACTTAAAATGATCATTTTAAACTGATCATTGCTGCTCATTAAGTAAGGGTGTATAAATGAAACATAATGCATAACATCCCGAAATTTGGGATAGATTGGATTACTTGGAGGCTTTGTCGTAGATGTTTTGATACTATATTTTGTCACAACATAGAAAATTGAGCTAGCTTAACGTGGGTGTGTTGGATTCGTGTTATTTTGAACTATAAATCAAAATTTACGGATGATTTAGTGTGGACATGTCAAGTTGTTCAGCCAGTTAAAATGATTATTCTAAACTGATCATTGGTGCTCCTTTATTTAAGGCTTATAAATGAAGCATAATGCATGGGATCATTGAGATTGGGATATATTGCATTACTTGGAGGCTTGGTCTTAGCTCTTTTTGTCTCAGATGTTATCACAATATGGTAAACTAACCTAGCTTAACATGGGGGTTAGTTTCATGTCATTATGAACACAAAATCAAAAGTTACGAACGATATAATCTTGACATGTCAACTTGATCGGCCAGTTAAAATGATCATTCTGAACTGGTCATTGTTGCTCCTTGATTAGAGGCTAATAAATGAAATATAATGCATGGCATCACGTAAGTTTGGGATACATTGGATTACTTGAATGATTTGTCTTAGCTGTTTCAATCTCAAATGTTTTTACAATATGGGAAATTAAGCTAGCTTAACGCGGGGGTTAGATTCATGTCATTTTAGCTCTACATAAAAAGTTAAAATAGATTTAGTGCGGACATGCCAAGTTGATCAGCTAGTTAAAATAATCATTCTAAACTGATCATCGTTGCTCCTTGAGTAATGGATTATAAATGAATTATAATGCATGACATCACACAGTTTGGGATAGATTGGATTACTTGGAGGTTTTGTCCGAGCTATTTTGGTCTTAAATTTGTTTACAGTATAGAAAATTGAGTTAGCTTAACGTGGGCGTTGGATTCGGGTCATTTTGAACTCTAAATGAGCAGTTGAGGAAGATTTAGTGTGGACATCTCAAGTTGATCGGCCAGTAAAATGATCATTCTAAACTGATCAATGGTACTTCTTGAGTAAATGCTTATAAATGAAGCATAATTCATGGCATCACACAGTATGGGATATATTGGTTTACTTGGAGGCTTTTTTGTAGCTGTTCCAGTCTTAAATTTTTTAAAGATATAAAAAATTGAGGTAGCTTAACATGCCATTGGATTCGTGTCATTCTAAACTCTAAATCAAAAGTTACGGACGATTTAGTGTGGACATGTCAAGTTGATCGGCTAGTTAAAACGACCATTCTAAACTGATCATTTGTGCTCTTTGAGTAAAGGCTTATAATGCATGGCATCACGCAGTTTGTAATACATCGGATTACTTGGAGGTTTTATCATAGCTCTTTTAGTCTCAAATATTGTCACAATACGGAAATTTCAGCTAGTTTAACGTGGGGGTTAGACTCGTGTCATTTTGAGCTCTAAATCAAAATTTAAAGACGATTTAGTGCGGACATGTAAGTTGATCAGCTAGTTTAAATGATCATTCTAAACTGATTAATGGTGCTCCTTGAGTAAAGTAATAAATGTAGCATAATGTATGGCATCACACATTTTGGGATAGATTGGATTACTTGGAGGCTTTGTCGTAGCTATATCGGTGTTAAATTTTGTAAAAATATAGAAAATTGAGCTATATTAACGCGGGCATTGCATTTGTGTCATTTTGCACTCTAAATCAAAAGTTACAGATGATTTTGTGCGGACATGTCAAGTTGATTGGACAATTGAAATAATTATTATAAAATGATCATTGGTGCTCCTTGAGTAAAGGCTTAAAAATGAAGCATAACGCATGTCTTCACGCAGTTTGGGATATGTTGAATTAGTTGGAGGCTTTGTCGTAGCTCTTTCATCCTCAAATGTTGTCACAATATAGAAAATTGCTTAACGGGGCTTTGAATCCATGTCATTCTGAACTCTAAATCAAAAGTTGCGTATGATTTATTGCGGAAAAGTTAACTTGATTGCCCAGTAAAAATGATCATTCAAATTGATCATTGGTACTCTTAAGTAAACACTTATAAATGAAGCATAATGCATGACATCACACAGTTTAGGATAGATTGGATTACTTGGAGGCTTTGTCGTAGCTATTTGGGTCTTAAATTTTTTCAAGATATAAAAAATTGAGGTATCTTAACATGGTGTTGGATTCGTGTCATTCGGAACTCTAAATCAAAAGTTATGGACGATTTAGTGCGGACATGTGAAGTTAACCGGCCTGTTAAAATGATCATTCTAGAATGATCATTCTAAAATGATCATTGGTGCTACTTGAGTAAAGACTTATAAATGAAGCATAATGCTTATCCTCACGTAGTTTGGGATACATTGAATTACTTGGAGGCATTGTGGTAGCTCTTTTAGTCTCAAATGTTGCCACAATATGGAAAATTGATCTAGGTTAATGTGGCATTGGATTCGTGTGATTCTGAACTCTAAATCAAAAGTTACGGATGATTTACTGCGGACATGTCAAGTTGATCGGCCAGTAAAAATGATCATTCTAAACTGATCATTGGTGCTCCTAAGTATAAACTTATAAATGAAGCAAAATGCATGACATGAAAAAGTTTGTGATAGATTTGATTACTTGGAGGCTTTTTCATAGCTATTTCGGTCTTAAAATTTTTCATGATATAAAAAATTGAGCTAGTTTAACGTGGGCATTGTATTCGTGTTATTTTGAACTATATATCAAAAGTTGCAGACGATTTATTGCGGACAAGTCAAGTTGATGTGCCAGTGAAAATGATCATTCTAAACTTATCATTGGTGCTCAAAAGTAAAAACTTATAAATGAAGCATAATGCATGACATCACACAGTTTGGGATAGATTTGATTACTTGGAGGCTTTGTCGTAGCTATTTTGGTCTTAAAAATTTTTCACGATATTTAAAAAGTTGAGGTAGCTTAACGTGTCGTTGGATTTGTGTCATTCTGAACTCTAAATAAAAAGTTATGGATGATTTAGTGGGGACATGTCAAGTTGATCGGCCAGTTAAAATAATCATTCCAAACTGATCATTGGTGCTCTTTGAGTAATGACTTGTCAATGAGGTATAATGCATGGTATCACACAGTTTTGAATACATCGGATTACTTGTAGGCTTTATTCTTTGCTCTTACAATACGGAAAATTCAGCTAGCTTAACAAGGGCTTGGGACTCATGTCATTTTGAGCTTTAAATATAAAGTTAAGGTCGATTTAGTGTGGATATGTCAAGTTGATCAGCTAGTTAAAATGATCATTATAAGGTGATCATTGGTGCTCCTAAGTAAAGACTTATAAAGGAAGCATAATGCATGATATCAAACTGTTTTGGGATAAATTTGATTTCTTGGAGGCTTTTTCGTAACTATTTCAGTCTTAAATTTTTTAAAGATATAAAAAATTGAGGTAGCTTAACATGCCATTGGATTTGTGTCATTCTGAACTCTAAATCAAAAGTTACGGAAGATTTAGTGTGGACATGTCAAGTTGATCGGCTAGTTAAAACGACCATTCTAAACTGATCATTTGTGCTCTTTGAGTAAAGGCTTATAATGCGTGGCATCACGCAGTTTGTAATACATCGGATTACTTGGAGGTTTTATCATAGCTCTATCAGTCTCAAATGTTGTCAGAATACAAAAAATTCATCTAGCTTAACGCGGGCGTTAGACTCGTGTCATTTTGAGCTCTAAATCAAAACTTAAAGGCGATTTAGTGCGGACGTGCAAGTTGGTCAGCTAGTTAAAATGATTATTCTAAACTGGTTAATGGTGCTCCTTGAGTTAAGTAATAAATGTAGCATAATGTATTGCATCACACATTTCGGGATAGATTGGATGAGTTGGAGGCTTTGTCGTAGCTATATCGGTGTTAAATTTTGTAAACATATAGAAAATTGAGCTAGATTAACGTGGGCATTCTAAAATCATTTTGTCATTGCATTCGTGTCATTTTGCACTCTAAATCAAAAGTTACAGATGATAAAGTGCAGACATGTAAAGTTGATCGGACAGTTGAAATAATCATTCTAAAATGATCATTGGTGCTCCTTGAGTAAAGGCTTATAAATGAACCATAATGCATGTCTTCACGCAGTTTGGAATACGTTGAATTACTTGGACACTTTGTCGTAGCTCTTTCATTCTCAAATGTTGTCACAATATGGCAAATTGATCTAGCTTAACATGGCATTGGATTCATGTCATTTTCAACTCTAAATCAAAAGTTACGGACGATTTATTGCGGAGAAGTCAAATTGATTGGCCAGTTAAAATGATCATTCTGTACTTATTATTGGCGCTCTTTGAGTAAACGCTTATAAATAAAGCATAATAAATGGTATCACACAGTTTTGGATAGATTGGATTACTTGAGGGCTTTGTCGTAGCTATTTTGGTCTTAAATTTTGTACAATATATAAAATTCAACTAGCTTAACGTGGGCGTTGGATTCATTTCATTTTCAACTCTAAATCATTAGTTACTGATGATATATTGTGGACAAGTCAAGTTGATCGGCAAGTTAAAACGAGCATTCTAAACTGATCATTGGTGCTCTTTGAGTAATGGACTATAAATGACGCATAATGCATGGCATCACTCAGTTTGGGATACATTGGATCACTTGGAGGCTTTTTCGTAGCTCTTTTAGTTTCAAATATAGTCACAATATAGAAGATTGAGTTAGCTTAATGTGGGCGTTGGATTCATTTTATCCTAAACTCTAAATCAGAAGTTATGGACGATTTATTGCGGACATGTCAAGTTGTTCGGCCAGTTAAAATGATAATACTAAACAGATCATTGGTACTCCGTGATTATAGGCTTATAAATGAAGCATAATGCATGACATAACATATTTCGGGATACATTATATTATTTTGAGGCTTTGTAGTAGCTCTTTCAATCTTAAATGTTGCCACAATATGAAAAATTGAGCTAGCTAAATGTGGGCGTTGGATTCGTATCATTTTGAGCTCTACATAAAAAGTTAAATACAATTTAGTGCGGACATGTCAAGTTGATCAGCTAGTTACAATGATCGTTCTAAACTTATCATTTTTGCTACTTGAGTAATGGCGTATAAACAAAGCATAATGCATAAAATCACGTAGTTCGGGATAGATTGGATTACTTGGAGGCTTTGTCATAGTTATTTCGATCATAGATTTTGTCACATTATAGAGAATTGAGCTAGTTTAACGTGGGTGTTTGATTTGTGTCATTTTGAACTCTAAATCAAAAGTGAAATTTGATTTAGTGTGGACATGTCAAATTGTTTGGCCAGTTAAAATGATCATTCTAAACTGAACATTGGTGTTCCGTGATTAAAGGCTTATAAATGAATAATAATGCATGACATCACGCAGTTTATGATACATTGGATTACATGGATGCTTTCTCATAGCTCTTTCAGTCTCAAATGTTGTCACAATATATAAAATTGAGCTAGCTTAACGTGGCATTGTATTCTTGTCATTCTGAACTCTAAATCAAAAGTTATGAACTATTTAGTGCGGACATGTCAAGTTGATCAGCTAGTTATATTGGTCATTCTAAATTGATCACTTTTGCTCCTTTACTAAGGGCATATAAATGAAGCATAATACATAACGTCACACAGTTTGGGATAGATTGGGTTCTTGGAGACTTCGTTGTAGCTCTTTCAGTCTCAAATGTTCTCACAATATAGAAAATTGAGCTACCTTAATGTGTGCGTTGGATTCGTGTCATTCTGAACTCTAAATCAAAGTTACAGATGATTTAGTGTGGACATGTCAAGTTGATCGGCCAGTTAAAATTATCATTCCAAACTAATCATTTGTGCTCCTTAAGTAAAGGCTTATAAATAAAGCATAATACATGGCATCACGCAGTTCAGAATACATTGGATTACTTGGAGGCTTTGTTGTAGCTATTTTTGTCTTAAACTTTTTCAAAATATAGAAATTGATCTATCTTAACGGGGGTATTGGATTCATTTCATTTTAAACTCTAAATCAAAAGTTACAGACGAATTAGTGGGGACATGTAAAATTGATGAGCTAGTTAAAATTATCATTCTAAACTGATCAATTGTGCTCCTTGAGTAAAGGCTTATAAATGAAGCATAATGTATGGCATCACGCAGTTTAGCATAGATTGGATTACTTGGAGGCTTGGGCGTAGCTATTTGGTCTTAAACTTTGTCGCGATATTGAAAATTGATGTAGCTTAATGTGGGCAGTAGATTTGTGTCATTCTAAACTCTAAAGCAAAAGTAACGGACGATTTAGTGCGGATATGTCAAGTTCATCGGGCAGTTAAAATGATCATTAAAAACTAATCATTGGTGCATTGTGATTAAAGGAGAATAAATGAAGCATAATGCATGACATCACATAGTTTTGGATACATTGGATTACTTGGAGGTTTTTTAGTAGGTCTTTCAGTTTTAAATAATATCCCAATATAGAAAATTGAGCTAGCAAAATGTGGGCGTAGGATTCGTGTCATTCTGAAAACTAAATCAAAAGTTATGGACGATTTAGTGGGGAGATGTCAAGTTAATCGGCCAGTTAAAATGATCATTCTAAACTGATTAGTCTCAAATATTCTCACAATATGGAATATTGAGCTAACTTTACTTGGGCGTAGGATTCGTGTCATTCTAAAATGTCAATCAAAAGTTATGTACGATTTAGTGTCGACATGTCAAGTTGATCGGCCAGTTAAAATGAACATTCTAAAGTAAATATGGTGCTCATTGAGCAAAGGTTTACAATTGAAGTATAATGTATGACATCATGCAGTTTGGGATATATGGGATTACTTTGAGGCATTGTCATAGCTCTTTAAGTCTCAAATTTCTTCACAATATGAAAAATGGAGCTAACTTAACGTGGGCATTGGATTCATCTCATTTTGAGCTCTAAATCAAAAGTTAAAGAAAATTTAGTGCGGAAATGTCTAGTTGATCAGCTAGCTGAAATGATCATTTTAAACTGATCATTGGTGCTCATTGAGTAAGGGCGTATCAATGAAACATAATGCATGGCATCATGCAGTTTGGGATATATTTTATTACTTGGACGCTTTGTCGTAGCTCTTTCCGTCTTATATTTTGTCACAATATAGAAAATTGATTCATATCATTTTGAGCTCTGAATCAGAAATTACAAACGATTTTTTGTAGACATGTCGGGTTGATCGGCCAGTTCAAATGATTATTCTAAACTTATCATTGGTGCTCATAAAGTAAAGCCTTATTAATGAAGCATAATGTGTGGCATCACTCTGTTAGCGATAGATTCGATTACTTCGAGGCTTTGTCGTAGTTATTTAAGTATTAAATTCTGTAGCAATAGAGAAAATTGAGCTAGCTTAACGTGGGTGTTAGATTCACGTCATTCTGAGCTTTGAATCATAAGTTACAGACGATTTTGTGTGGACAGGTCAAGTTTACCGGCGAGTGAAAATGATCATTCTAAACTGATCATAGGTTCTCATTTACTAAAGGCTTATTAATGAAGCATAATGCGTGGCATCACACATTTAGCGATATTTTCGATTATTTGGAGGCTTTGTCATAGCTATTTCAGTTCCAAATTTTTTCACAATATAGAAAGTTGAGCTAGGTTAACGTGGGCGTATGATTCGTGTCATTTTGAGCTCTGAATCAAACGTTACAGACGATTTAGTGTGGACAAGTAAATTTGATCGGCCAGTTAAAATGATCATTCTTAGCTGATCATTGGTGCTCATTGAGTAAAGGCTTCTTAATGAAGCATAATGCGATGCATCACGCAGCTAGCGATAGATTCAATTACTTGGAAGCTTTGTCGTAGCTATTTTAGTCTTAAATTTTGTAACACTAGAGAAAATATAGCTAGCTTAACGTGGGCGTTGGATCATTATGAGCTCTGAATCAAAAGATACGGACGATTTTGTGTGGACAAGTCAAGTTGATTGCCTAGTTAAAATGGTCATTCTAAACTTATCATTGGTTCTCATTGAGTAAAGGCTAATTAATGAAGCATAATACATGTCATCAAGCATTTTGTGTTAGATTGGATTACTTTGACGCTTTGTCCTAGCTATTTAGGTCTTAATTTTTCACAACATAGAAAATTGAGCTAGCTTAACGTGGGCGTTGGATTCGTGTCATTCTGAGCTTTGAATCAGAAGTTACAAACAATTTTGTGTGGACATGTCAAGTTGATTGGCCAGTTCCAATGATTATTCTAAACTTATCATTGGTGCTCATTGAGTAAAAGCTTATTAATGAAGCATAATGCATGTCATCAAGCGTTTTGCGATAGATTGGATTACTTTGAGGCTTTGTCGTAGCTATTTCAGTATTAAATTTTTCACAATATAGAAAATTGATCTATCTTAACGTGGCCGTTGGATTCATGTCATTCTGAGCTTTGAATTAGAAGTTACATACGATTTTATGTGGACATGTCAAGTTGATCGGCCAGTTAAAATGATTATTCTAAACTTATCATTGCTGCTCATTGAGTAAAGGCTTACCAATGAACCATAATGTATGGCATCACGCAGTTAGGGATCGATTCGATTACTTTGAGCCTTTTTCGTATAGAGAAAATTGAGCTAGCTTAATGTGGGCGTTGGATTCACGTCATTCTGAGCTTTGAATCAAAAGTTACAGCCTATTTAGTACGGAAAAGTCAAGTTGATCGGCCAATTTAAATGATCATTCTAAAGTGATCATCGGTACTCATTGAGTAAAGGCTTATTAATGAAGAATAATCTGTGCCATCGCGCAGTTTTTGACGCTTTGTCGTAGCTATTTCAGTTCTAAATTTTGTCACAATATAGAAAATTGAGCTAGCTTAACGTGGGCTTTGGATTCGTATCATTTTGAACTCTGAATTAGAAGTTAGGGACAATTTGGTGTAGACATGTCAAGTTGATCGGCAAGTTCAAATGATCATTCTAAACTTAACATTGATGCGCATTGAGTAAGGGCTTACTAAGGAAGCATAATATGTGGCATCACACAGTTAGCAATAGATTCGATTACTTCAAGACTTTGTCGTAGCTATTTCAGGCTTAAATTTTGACACAATTCAGAAACTTTAGCTTGCTTAATGTATGTGTTGGATTCGCGACATTCTGAGCTCTGAATCAAAATTTACTAACGATTTTGTGCAGACATGTCAAGTTCAACAGCGAGTGAAAATGATAATTCTAAACTGAACCTTGGTCTAATTGAGTAAAAGCTTATTAATGAACCACAATGCGTGGCATCACACATTTTGCGATAGATTCGATTACTTGGAGGCTTTGTCGTAACTATTTTAGTCCTAAATTTTTTTACATTATATAAAGTTGAGCTAACTTAACCTGAGCATTGTATTCGTGGCATTCTGAGCTCTTAATCAAAAGTTATGGACTATTTTGTTGGACATGTCAAGTTCAGAGGCGAGTTAAAATGATCATTCTAAATTGATCATTAGTGCTCATTGAGTAAAAGCTTATTGATGAAGAATAATGCATTGCATCAAGCAGTTTGCGATAGATTGGATTACTTGGAGGCTTTGTCGTAGGTATTTTAGTCTTAAATTTTTTCACAACATAGAAAATTGAACTAGCTTAACATGGGCATTGGATTCGTGTCATTCTGAGCTCTGAATCAAAAGTACGTTACAGCATATTTAGTGCGGACAAGTCAAGTTGATCGGCGAGTTAAAATGATATATCTAAACTAATCATTGCTGCTCTTTGAGTAAAGGCTTATTAATGAAGAATAATGGGTGGTGTCACGCAGTTTGCGATAGATTCGATGACTTGGAGGCTATTTCGTAGCTATTTCAATTCTAAATTTTGTCACAATATAGAAAATTGAGCTAGCTTAACGTGGGCGTTGGATTCATATCATTTTGAGCTCTAAATCAGAAGTTATGGACGATTTTGTGTAGACATGTCAAGTTGAACGGCCTGTTAAAATGATCATTCTAAACTTATCATTCGTGCTCATTGAGTAATGGCTTATTAATGAAGAATAATGCATGGCATCAACCATTTTGCGATAGATTGGATTACTTGGGGGCTTTGTCGTAGCTATTTCAGTCTTAAATTTTTCCACAATAGAGAAACTTGGGCATTGGACTCGTGTCATTCGGAAATATAAATCAAAATATAAGTACGATTTAGTGTGGACATGTCAAGTTGATCGGCCAGTTAAAATGAACATTCTAAACTGATCATTGAATAAAGGTTTACAAATGAAGGATAATGCATGGCATCATGCTGTTTGGGACATATTGGATTATTTTGAGGCTTTGTCGTAGCTCTTTCAGTCTCAAATGTTGTTACAATATGGAAAATTAGTATAGCTTAACGTGGGCGTTGGATTCATCTCATTTTGAGCTCAAAATTAAAAGTTAAAGACATTGTAGTGTGGACATGTCAAGTTGATCAGCTAGTTAAAATTATCATTCTAAACTGATCACTGGTGCACATTGAGTAAAGATGTATAAATAAAGCATAATGCATGGCATCAAGCTGATTGGGATATATTAGATTACGTGGAGGGTTTGTCGTAGCTATTTTGGTCTTAAATTTTGTCATAATCTAGAAAATTGAGAATGCTTAATGTGGGCGTTCGATTTGTGTCATTCTTAAGTCTGAATCAAAAGTTACGGACAATTTAGTGCGTACATGTCAAGTTGATAGGCCAGTTAAAATGATCATTCTAAACTTATAATAGGTGCTTATTGAGTAAAGGCTTATTAATGAAACATAATGTGTGGTATCACGCAGTTAATGATAGATTCGATTACTTCCATGCTTTGTCGTAGGTATTTTAGTTTTAAATTTTTTAACAATAGAGAAAATTGTGCTAGCTTAACGTGTGCATTGGATTCGTGGCATTATGAAATCTTAATCAAAAGTTACGGACGATTTTGTCGGACATGTCAAGTTGAGCGACGAGTTAAAATGATCATTCTAAATTGGTCATTGGTTCTCATTGAGTAAAAGATTATTGGTGAAACATAATGCATGGCATAAAGCTGTTTGCAATAGATTGGATTACTTGGACACTTTGTCGTAGCCATTCAGTCTTTAATTTCTTTCACAATATAGAAAATTGAGTTAGCTTAACATGGGCGTTGGATTCGTGTCATTTTAAGCTCTTAATCAAAAGTGATAGACTATTTAGTGCGGACAAGTCAAGTTGATTGGCCTGTTAATATGATCATTCCAAACTGATCATTGGTGGTAATTGAGTAAAGCCTTATCAATGAATCATAATGCATGGCATCGTAGTATCCAATTTAATATTTTATTGGATACTGCACGCACAGCTCGAACCTAGGCGCGTGACATTCTCCACTGTGCTCACTTGAATCAAAAGTGAAACCACGTGAGACGTATGCGGAGTCCACTGCTGCCGCCCCCACGTGGCATCTGGCGCAGGTAGCTTAGTTTAGGATCAAATCTAATGATAATGGCTAATTAGTTGATAATTACTTACCAATGATATAAAAGAATAAAGCAAAAGGCGCTTTTTGTTTTCAAAGGTTTTTCAAAACTTGTCTTCTTCCTCCTTCCTTGTCTATGTTTTTGCAGCCTTTTCCACTGCAAAAACTGCCATGACGTCTTTACCTTTCTCAGAACGGAAGACCGATCTCTCCGGTTCGTCTGTAGTTTTTGTCTGATTTCATAAGAGTTGGAGAACACTTATAGACTGAAGCCCTTATTTCAGCAATTTGGTTCTCTAGGTTTGTCTCAGATTTTGCACCTTCGGTCAACATTTTCTCTACATTTGAATAGTCTAATATAGTAAACTTTAGGTAAAGATTTCATTTTCAAAAAAGAGATGTTACTGCAAAACTTTTTTTCATGATTTTGGGTCTCTTAGTTAGAGATATTGATCAAAAGAGATTAATTCAATTTAGTTCTTATATGTTGTAGTTTCTTGATTAATAATTTAAAAAAGTCTCTAACCTTAATTGTTTTTCTTATATTTTTACCTGCACAACTTAGTTTCTTGTGTCACTATTATATTAGTTCATCATATATTGGAATATGAGAATGAGAGTAACAAGAGGCTTATTAAAGGAGTGGAATTTAAATAGATTGGACTGCTGTAAATTTTCTTTTACCAATTCTTATATCAATTTCTTTTTCTTGAATTTATCATTTTATAATAAATGTTAGACAAAGAAATTTCCATATACCACATGCCATTTTAATGAATTTAGGACTGGATTTTTTGTAGGTGAAGCAGTTTGCGATATATTCAATGACTTGGAGGCTTTGTTGTATCTATTTCAGTTCGAAATTTTGTCACAATATAGAATATTGAGCTAGCTTAATGATGAGGACACGTACCAGATCAAACCAGATCATGAAAAAGGCTTGCCCGAGACTTCCCGACAGATAGGTGGCTTGGCCTGGCCAAGCGGTACCGCCGGCCTGATGAGCAATACGGCCGGGCCGACCAACTCCGCCGGCAAACGGGCCCAAATGTACGGCCCAACAGGCGGCGATGTGGCAAACTGATCTGGCTTGGCTGGTGACACGGCCAGCTAAACACGCAGCACAGCCGGCTCACGCGATAACACGGCCAGCTCAAGCTCTACACAAGGAGACTCGGACCAAATCACAAGCCAGCTTAAGGGCGTGGACCTAGAGGAAAGTTCTGCCCCAATGGTACTATCAGGAGCCATGAAAAGAAGTTGAACAAGGGCACTCTTCCACGTTGAACAAGGGCACTCTTTCACAAGTTCAGCTTGTGGGTGGAAAAGCTCTTAGAAGACCAAAGACAAGCAATGGGACAATAGTGCAACAATGAAGTCAATGGCTTCTCAACTTATCAAAGTGCTCCTGAAGCTTGGGCTCTCGTGGCAAAGGAGGTCAAGGCCCAGCACTGCATTACCCTACTTCAACTCTAAGAGTAGGCACGTGCAAGCAAGGTCGGCCACTTTCCATTTCTTGGCCGAAAGGTAAGAAGGTAAGTTTTCAAATTATAAATTGCCTTTTCTGTTTTGCAGGGTAGGAAATAGTAGTTTTCCTTTCTGTTCAGTCAAGAACAATTAATTAGTTGTCTTTTTTTGGTTATTTCCATTTTTTAAATTTTCCTTTATGGACTTTTGTATACGGCCGTGACAATCTCAGACAAGTTGCAAGAAACTTAGGCGAGAAACTTGGCCTTAGGCTTCTGAGGTGGGTTTTCTGGTGTATGTAATGGGTTGTGAGGTGAGGTGAACCACACGAGGTATGAAGGGCCTCGTGATAAATCACAAACTTAGGGGTAGGAGGGCTGGTCTGGACTAGGTCTAAGCTACAAAAGTTTTGTGGAGAAAACTCTTAGAGAAAATACTCTCTTTATTAATTATCAAAAAAGTTGTCGAACTATAATGTTAAAAGGAACCTTATTAATATGTTTGGCAGCTTGACCTTCTAGGGTAGACGCAAAAGAAAAAATAGAAAAATTACAAAAGTGCATAAAGAAAAATTACAAAAGTGCATAAAGAAAAATTACAAAATGGAAACAACCGAAAAAGGACAACTACTTAATTGTTCTTGACTCAACAAAAACGAAAGCTACTAGTTCCTACCCTGAAAACAGAAAAGGCAATTTATAATTTGAAAACTTACCTTCTTACCTGTAGGCCAAGAAATTGAAGGTGGCCGACCTTGCTTGCACGTGCCTAGTCTTGGACTTGAAGTAGGGTAATGTATTGTTGGGGCTTGACCTCCTTTGCCATGAGACCCCAAGCTTCTGGAGCGCTTTGACAAGTTGAGAAGCCCTTGACTTGATCATTGCACTATTGGCCCATTGTTCCTTGTATTTGGTCTTCTAGAAGCTTTTCCACCCACAAGCTGAACTCATCGCATCGACCATCCAAAACATTTCAACCATCTTGATAAAGCCTACATATCGTGTGGATTCTTCTTTATCATGTGGAGCTCAAGAAAAAGTTTTGAAAAAGTGGATGAAGAGAATATTTACGATTGCATGACATGTACTACTAGGTCGAAGAGTGCCCTTGTTCTGCTTCTTGTCATAGCTCCTGTTGCTACCATTGCTGCAGAAATTTCCCCTAGATCCATGCCCTGAGGTTGGTTGGTGATTTGGTCCGAGTCTCCTTGTGTGGAGCTTGAGCTGGCCGCGTTATCGCTTGAGCCGGCTGTGCCATGGGTTGAGCTGGCCAAAATAATGTCTGAGCAAGCTGGAATGCTATGTGAGCCGGCGGTGTCATCAGCTGAGCCAACGGTGTTTTTCACGTTGCTGCCTATTGGGCAGGACATTTGAGCCTCTTCACCGACGGAGGTTGTCGGCCCGGCCCTATTGCTCATCGGGCCGGCATTACCGCGTGGCCCGGCCAAGTCGACTATCTGCCCGGCTGTCTCAGGCAGGCCTTGTTCACGATCTGGTCACCCATATTCACGATCTGGCCGGCCATTTGACCTGGTGTCCTGATCATCCCCTCCCTGTTCAGTAGGTTTTGTCCTGAAAACTGGATCATCTGCAAGGAAGGGAGCTAAATCAGTCACATTGAATGTGTTAGACACATTAAACACACCTGTAAGTACATGTCAGTAGGCGTTGTTGTTGATTCTCTCCAGGATTCTGAATGGTCCATTTCTTTTGGGGGTTAGCTTGGAACTCCTTGGGTGGGGGAATCTCTCCTGACATGATCATCTCCTTTCGTCCCTTGTTGGCATGAGTCACTGATACAAGCCTTGATTCAAGGATGTATGCGCGTGGGCTGTTTGTAGAAGATTAGGTGAGAAACTCAACCTTAGGCTTCTGGATAGGGGTTTTCTGGTTGGTAAACGGTGGAAGGGTGAAGTGAACCACACGAGGGGTGATGAACCTCGTGATAAATCACAAACTTAGAGCTAGGAGGGCTGGTCTCAACTAGGTTCTAAGCGCACAAGTCTCTCTTGAGAGAAAGCTCATAGGGAAAAAGTTCTACTTTATTAATAATCAAAAAGGTTGTCGAACTACAATGCTGGAAGGAGCCTTATTAATATGCTCGACAGCTTGACCTTCTAGGGTCGACACAAATAAAGAAAAAGGAAAGTTTACAAAAGTGCACAAAAGGAAAAGATACAAAAGTGCATAACCGAAAAAGGACCTATTCCTAAAATGTTCTTGACTCAAAAATGTAAAGCAACTAGATCCTACCCTGCAAAACAGAAAGAGGCATATATTCGAATGTAAACTTACCTTAACTCACCTCACGGCCAAGAAATGGAAGGTGGCCGTCCTTGTGGCATGCACGCGCCTTGCACCTAGTCTTCGACTTGGAGTAGGGTTAAATATCTTTGGGCCCTGACCTCTCTTGCCACTAAAGCCCAAGTCTCTGATGTTCCTTGTGTTGTTGAGAAGCCTTTGGACTCTAATTTGCTCTTCTGGCCCATTGTCCTTAGCTGCTCTTCCTCTAGAAGCTTGTCGACCCATAAGCTGAATTTGTGGAAGAGTGCTCTTGATCTGCTTCTTGTCATTGCTCCTGGAGGTACCACTGGTGTAGATACTTCCTCTAAGTGCATGTCCTGGAGCTGGTAGCTCATTTGGTCCGAGTCCTCTTGTGTAGAAGTGGAAGTGTGCGTGTACTCGGCTGGATGGCCTGTACCGGCTAGATTGTGCGCGGTACTGGCCGGAATGACTTTAGGACCGGCCAAGTTGATCCCGGAGTCGGCGGTGTCATCAGGGGGACTGGCGGTGTCATTCACGTCCCCACCAAGTGTGCCGGAAGCTTGGGCCTCCCCGCCCGCGATGTTGACCGGTCTGGTCCTATAGGTCGAGGGTCCGCGGTACTGTCTGGTCCGGCAGGCGCCAGATGGTCCTGCTGTCTCGGGCAAGCTTCCTGGTCGGCCAGTCTGGTCTCCTGGCTGGATGTACGACCTGATGTCCTCATCATTCCCTCCCTCTTCAGTAGGTTTTGTCCTCAAAACTGGATCATCTGCATGGAAAGGGGCCAAGTCAGTAACATTGAACGGATTGGACACATTAAACTCACCTGGCAGCTCGATCCGGTAGGCGTTGTTGTTGATCCTCTCGAGCACTCTGAATGGTCCATCTCCTCTTGGTGCTAGCTTGGAACTCCTTAGGTTTGGGAACCTCTCCTGCCGTAGGTGTAGCCACACCCAATCGCCTGGTTGAAAGATCACCTCCTTTCTTCCTTTGTTGGCATGAGTCAGGTACTGTCCAGTCCTCTTCTCCAAGTTCTCTGCTACCTTCTGGTGTAACCTCCTTATGAACTCTGCTTTGGATGCTCCGTTGAGGTTGGTCATCTCAGCTGGTGGCAGTGGTGTTTGCTCCAATGGGGTGAGAGGGTTGAAACCGTATACCACTTCAAATGGGGTCTTCTTGGTTGCTGAGTGCACGGCTCGGTTGTAGGCGAACTCAATGAATGGCAGGCACTCCACCCAAGTCTTTAGGTTCTTCCCTAGTGTTGTTCTGAGAAGAGTTGATAGGGTCCTGTTGACAACTTCAGTTTGGCCATCGGTTTGAGGATGGCAAGTGGTTGAGAAGAGTAGCTCCGTGCCTAGCTTTCTCCAAAGGGTCCTCCAGAAATGGCTGAGGAACTTGGTGTCCCTATCTGATACGATGGTCCTTGGCACTCCATGAAGCCGTACTATCTCCCTGAAGAACAGCTCAGCTGTTTGTGTGGCATCATTGACATTGGCACATGGGAATGAAGTGTGCCATCTTGGAGAATCTGTCCACCACTACAAAGATTGCATCTTTGTGGTTGATCTTGGGCAGACCTAGAACAAAATCCATCGAGATGTCCACCCATGGATGTGTTGGTATGGGCAGTGGGAGATACAACCCGTGAGGTTGCACTCGGGACTTTGCCTTCTTGCAAGTGATGCATCTTGCACAATGTGCTTCTACTGTCCTCTTGATGTGTGGCCAGTAGAAGTGCTCCTTGACCACTGCTAGAGTCTTGTCGACACCAAAGTGGCCCATGAGTCCTCCTCCATGAGCTTCTCGGATGATAAGCTCCCTTAGTGATCCCTGTGGTATGCACAGCCTTCTTTCTCGGAACAAGAATCCCTCATGGATGTAGAATTTGCCATGACTCCCTGTGCTACACTCCTTGTAGCTCTCAGCAAGGTCAGGATCATCCTTGTATAGATCCTTGATGTGCTCGAATCCTAGGACCTTTGCCTCCATGGTTGATATCAAGGCAAACCTCCTTGATAGTGCATCGGCTACCACATTGTCTTTGCCCTTCTTGTACTTGATGATGTACGGAAGGTCTCTATGAACTCCATCCACCTGGCATGTCTCCTCTTGAGATTGGTTTGCCCTCTGAGGTGTTTGAGAGTCTCGTGATCAGTGTGGATCACAAACTCCTTGGACAGCAAGTAATGCTGCCAAGTCTCCAATGCTCGGACAAGGGCATAGAGCTCCTTGTCATAAGTGGGGTAGTTCAGTGAGGCACCACCTAGCTTCTCACTGAAGTATGCCACTGGTCTCCCTCCTTGGGTTAGCACTGCTCCTATGCCTATTCCAGAGGCATCACACTCCACTTCAAACGCCTTGTTGAAGTCGGGAAGGACTAGCACTGGTGCGTGTGTAAGGCTGTCCTTCAAGGCCTGAATGCCTTCTCCTGAGCTTCTCCCAGCTGAATCCCACGTTCTTCTTCACTACTGCCGTCAATGGTGAGGCAATACTGCTGAAGTTGGGCACGAATCTCCTATAGAAGCTGGCCAGTCCGTGGAAGCTCCTCACTTGGCTGATGTTACCTGGTGTTGGCCATTCTTGTATGGCTCGAATCTTCTCTCATCAACCTGTAGGTCCTGTGAACTTACAAAAAAATCTAAAAAGACAAGTTTATCAGTACAAAAGATGCACTTCTTGAGATTGGCATAAAGCTCTTCTTGTCGAAGGGTTTTAAGTACCATCTCAAGATGTGTGAGGTGTTCCCGTAGGCACTTACTATAAACTAGTATATCATCAAAGTAAACTACTACAAACTTACTGATGTACGCCCTAAGAACTTGGTTCATAAGGCGATGAAGGTGCTTGGGGCATTAGTCAAGCCAAATGGCATGACTGTCCACTCGTAGAGCCCTTGGTTTATCTTGAAAGCAGTCTTCCATTCATCACCTTCTTTCATCCTGACCTCCACTTTGAGGTCTATCTTGGAGAAGATCGTGGCTCCACTCAGCTCATCTAGCATGTCATCCAGTCGTGGTATTGGATGCCTATACTTGACTGTGATGTTGTTGATTGCTCGGCAGTCCACGCACATGCGCCAAGTTCCATCCTTCTTGGGCACTAGTAGCACTGGTACAGCACATGGACTGAGGCTCTCTGGAACATATCCTTTCTCCAGGAGCTCCTTGACTTGCTTCTCAAGCTCTTTGGACTCCTCTTGACTCATCCGGTAGGCTGGTCGGTTGGGCAGGGCTGCTCCAGGCACTAGATCAATCTGGTGTTCTATGCCACGTAAAGGAGGCAAGCCTGCTGGTATCTCCTCTGGAAATACATCCTGAAATTTGTTGAGGAGTGTT
>CM032164.1:7831573-7916221 GCA_018901935.1 Pugionium cornutum
CGATGGAAGGGTGAAGGGAACCACACGAGGGGTGATGAACCTCGTGATAAATCACAAACTTAGAGCTAGGAGGGCTGGTCTCAACTAGGTTCTAAGCGCACAAGATTCTTAGAGAGAAAACTTGTAGGGAAAAAGTTCTGCTTTATTAATAATCAAAAAGGTTGTCGAACTACAATGCTGGAAGGAGCCTTATTAATATGCTCGACAGCTTGACCTTCTAGGGTCGACACAAATAAAGAAAAGGAAAGTTTACAAAAGTGCACAAAAGGAAAAGATACAAAAGTGCATAACCGAAAAAAGGACCTATTCCTAAAATGTTTTTGACTCAAAAATGTAAAGCAACTAGATCCTACCCTGCAAAACAGAAAGAGGCATATATTCAAATGTAAACTTACCTTAACTCACCTCACGGCCAAGAAATGGAAGGTGGTCGTCCTTGTGGCATGCACGCGCCTTGCTCCTAGTCTTCGACTTGGAGTAGGGTTACAAATCTCTGGGCCTTGACCTCTCTTGCCACTAAAGCCCAAGTCTCTGATGTCCCTTGTGTTGTTGAGGAGCTATTGGACTCTTCCTTGTATTTTTGGCCCATTGTCCTTAGTCGATCTTCTTCTAGAAGCTTGTTGACCCATAGGCTGAATTTGTGGAAGAGAGTCCTTGATCTGCTTCTTGTCATTGCTCCTTGAGGTACTACTGGTGTTGAGACTTCCTCTAAGTGCATGTCCTGGAGCTGGTAGCTCATTTGGTCCGAGTCCTCTTGTGTAGAAGTGGAAGTGTGCGTGTACTCGGCTGGATGGCCTGTACCGGCTGGATTGTGCGCGGTACTAGCCGGAATGACTTCAGGACCGGCCAAGTTGATCCCGGAGTCGGCGGTGTCATCAGGGGGACCGGCGGTGTCATTCACGTCCCCACCAAGTGTGCCGGAAGCTTGGGCCTCTCCGCCGGCGATGTTGACCGGTCTGGTCCTATAGGTCGAGGGTCCGGCGGTACTGTCTGGTCCGGCAGGCGCGCCAGATGGTCCTGCTGTCTCGGGCAAGCTTCCTGGTCGGCCAGTCTGGTCTCCTGGCTGGATGTACGACCTGATGTCCTCATCAAATTTAGTGTGGATTTTTCAAGTTGATCAGGTAGTTAAAATGATCAGTCTAAACTGATCATTGGTGCTCATTGGGCAAAGGCATATAAATGAAACACAATGCATGGCATCACGAAGCTTAGGATAGATTCGATTACTTGAAGGCTTTGTCGTTGCTATTTCGTTCTTCATTTTTGTCACATTATAGTTATTTGAGCTAGCCTTACTTGGGCATTGGATTTGTGTAACTCTAAACTCTAAATCAAAAGTTACGAACGATTTAGTGTGGACATGACAACTTGATCGTCCAGTTAAAATGATCATTCTAAACTGATCATTGGTGGTCATTGAGTAAAGACTTATAAATGAAGCGTAATGCATTGCATCACATAGTTTCGGATATATTGGATTACTAGGAGGCTTTGTCGTAGCTCTTTAAGTCTTAAATTTTGTCACAATATAGAAAATTGAGCTAGCTTATAAACGTGAGCGTTGGATTCGTATCACTTTGACCTTTCATTCAAAAGTTAAAGACGATTTACGACGGACATGCCAAGTTGATCAGCTAGTTAAAATGATCATTCTAAATTGATCATTGATTCTCATTGAGTTAAAGGGAATATATGAAGCATAATGTGTGCCTTCATGCAATTTTGGATAGATTGGATTACTTAGAGGCTTTGTCGTAACTGTTTTGGTTTTAAAATTTTTTCACAGTACAAAATATTAAGCTAACTTAATGTGGGTGTTGGATTCATTCCATTCCGAACTCAAAATCAAAAGTTACAGACAATTTAGTGCGGACATGTCAACTTGATCGGCCAGTTATAGTGATCATTCTAAATAGATCATTGGTGCCCCTTCAGTAAAGGTTTACAAATGAAGCATAACGCATGGCATCACGCAGTTTGGGATACATTGGATTACTTGGAGGCTTTGTCGTTGCTCTTTCAGTCTCAAATATTGTCACAATATGGAAAATTTAGCTAGTTTAACGTGGGCGGTGGATTAGTGTCATTTTGAGATCTAAATCAAAAGGTAAAGAAGATTTAGTGTGGACATGTCAAGTTGATCAGTTATTTAAATGATCATTCTAAACTGATCATTGGTGTTCATTGAGTAAAGGCGTATAAATGAGGAATAATTCTTGGCATCACACAATTTTCGATAGATTGGATTACTTGGAGGCTTTGCCGTAACTATTTCGGTCTAAAAATTTGTCATAATATGGAATATTTAGCTAGCTCATCATTGGCGTTGGATTCATGACATTTTGAACTCTAAATCAAAAATTATGGATGATTTAGTGTGGACATGTGAAGTTAATTGGCAGTTAAAGTGATCATTCTAAACTGATCATTAGTTCTACGTGATTAAAGGCTTAAAAATGAAGCATGATGCATGACATCACACAGTTTAGGATAGATTGGATTACCTGAAGGCTTTGTGGTAGCTGTTTTTGTCTCAAGTGTTGTCACAATATAGAAAATTGAGCTAGCTAACGTGGACATTGGATTCGTGTCATTTGGAACTGTAGATCAGAAGTAACGGACAATTTAGGGTGGACATGTCAAGTTGGTCGACCAGTTAAAATGATCATTCTAAACTAATCATTGGTGCTCCTTGAGTAAAGGTTTATAAATGAAGCACAATGCATGGCATCACGCAGTTTTGGATTCATTGGATTACTTGAAGGCTTCATTGTAAATCTTTCACTCTCAAATGTTGTCATAATATAGAAAGGTTACCTACCTTAAAGTAGGTGTTGGATTCGTGTCATTCGGAACTGTAAGTCAAAAGTTACAAACGATCTAATGTGTACATGTCAAGTTCATCGGCTAGTTAAAATGATCATTCTAAATTGATCATTGGTGGTCATTGAGTAATGACTTATAAATGAAGTGTAATGCATTGTATCACGTAGTTTGGGATACATTGGATTACTTGGAGGCTTTGTTGTAGCTCTTTAAGTCTCAAATATTGTCACTATATGGAAAATTGAGCTAGGTTAACATGGGCGGTGGATTAGTATCGTTTTGAGCTCTAAATCAAAAGTTAAAGACGATATAGTTCAAAAATTTCAAGTTGATCAGCTATTTAAATGATCATTTTAAACGGATCATTGTTGGAGGCTTTGTCGTAGCTATCTCGGTCTTAAATTTTGTCACAATACAAAATATTGAGCTTGCTTAACATAGGTGTGGTTCGTTTCATTTTGAACTATAAATCAAAACTTTCGGATGATTTAGTGCGAACATGTCAACTTGATCGGCCAGTTAAAATGATCATTCTAAACTGATCACTGGTGCCCCTTCAGTAAAGGCTTATAAATGAAACATAATGCATGACATCACACAGTTTGGGATAGATTGCATTACTTCGAGGCTTAGTCTAGCTCTTTCAGTCTGAAATGTTGTCACAATATGGAAAATTGAGCTAAATTATCATGGGCATTGGATTCATGTCATTTTGAGCTCTAAATACAATGTTTAAGCCGATTTAGTGCGGACATGTCAGGTTGATCAACTAGTTATAATGATCAATCTAAACTGATCATTGGTGATCATTGAGTGAAGGCTTATAAATTAATCATAATGCATGGCATCACGCAATTTGGAATAGATTAGATTATTTAGAGGATTTGTTGTATCTATTTTGGTCTTAATTTTTTTTCATAATATAAAATGTTGAGCTAGGTTAGCGTGGGCCTCAAATTCGTGTCATTCTTAACTACAAATTAAAAGTTACGGACAATTTAATGCGGACATGTCAAGTTGATCGGCCAAGTAAAGTGATCATTCTAAACTGATCATTAGTGCTCCTCGAGTAAAGGCTTATATATTAAGCATAATGCATGGCATTATGCTGTTCAGGATAGATTGGATTACTTGAAGGCTTTGTGGTAGCACTTTCAGTGTCAAATGTTGTCACACAATAGAAAATTGAGCTAGTTTAATGTGGCCGTTGGATTCGTGTCATTCTGAACTCTCGATAAATAGTTAAGGACGATTTAGTGCATACATGTTAAGTGTATCGGTTAGTTAAAATGATCATTCTAAACTGATCATTGGTGCTCCTTTAGTAAAAAGGCTTATAAATGAAGCCTAATGCATGGTATAACGCAGTTTGAGACACATTGGATTACTTGGAGGATTTATCGTAGCTATTTCGTTCTTTCTTTTTGTCATAATATAGAATATTGATCTAGCTTAATGTGGGTGTTGGATTCGTGTCATTTTGAACTCTTAATGAAAAGTTATGGACGATTTAGTGCAGACATGTCAAGTTTATCGGCTAGTTAAATTGATCATTCGAAACTAATCATTGTTGCTTGTCATCACCCAGTTTGGGATAGATTTACAAATGAAACATACTGCATGGCATCACCCAGTTTAAGATAGATTAGATTACTTGGATGCTTTGTTTTAGCTATTTCGGTCTAAACTTTTGTCACGATATAGAATATTGAGCTAGCTTAACGTGGGTGTTGGATTCATGTCATTCTGAACTCTAAATCAAAATTTACAGACGATTTAGTGCAGACATGTCAAGTTTATCGACTAGTTGAAATGATCATTCTAAACTGACATTGGTGCTAATTGTGTAAAGGATTTTAAAGGAAGCATAATGCATTGCATCACGCAATTTGGGATAGATTGGATTACTTGGAGGCTTTGTCTTAGCGATTTCGTTCTTAATTTTTGTCACATTATTGAAAATTGAGCTAAAAATTAATTTGGGCGTTGTATTGATATCATTTTGAGTTCTAAATCAAATGTTAAAGATGATTTAGTGCGGACATGTAAAGTTCATCAGCTAGTTAAAATGATCATTCTAAACTAATCATTTGTGTGTATTGAGCAAAGGTTTACAAATTCAGCATATTGCATGGCATCACGCAGCTTGGATAGATTGGATTACTTGGATGCTTTGTTGTATCTATTTTTGTCTAAAATTTTATCACAATACAGAATTTTGAGCTAGCTTAACGTGGGCGTTGGATTCGTGTCATTCTGAAATCTAAGTCAAAGTTACGTACTATTTAGTCCGGACATGTCAAGTTGATCAGCTAGTTAAAATGATCATTCTAAACTGATCCCTGGTGCTCATTGAGCAATGGTTTACAAATGAAGCATAATGCATAGCATCACGCAGTTCGGGACACATTGGATCACTTGGAGGCTTTGTTGTAGCTTTTTCAGTGTCAAATGTTGTCACAATATTTAAATTTCAGGTAGATTAACGTGGGCATTGGATTCATGTCATTTTGGTCTCGAAATCAAATGTTAAAGACGATTTGGCGCGGACATGTCAAGTTGATCAGCTAGTTAAAATGATCATTCTAAACTGATCATCGGTTCTCATTGAGTAAGGGCTTATAAATGAAGCATAATGTATGGCATCACACAATTTAGGATAGATTGGATTATTTGGAGACTTTATTGTAGCCATTTCGTTCTTGATTTTTGTCATAATATAAAATATTGAGCTAGCTTAACGTGGGAGTTAGATTCTACTCATCTGAACTCTAAATAAAAAGTTATGTACGATTTAGTGCAGACATGTCAAGTTGATCGACCTATTAAAATGATCATTCTAAACTGATCATTGGTGCTCCTTGAGTAAAGGCTTATGAATGAAGCATAATGCATGGCCTCACGCAGTTTGGGATATATTGGATTAATTGGAAGCTTTTTCGTACCTATTTTGTCACAATATTGAAAATTGAGCTAGATTAACGTGGACGTTCGATTCATATCATTTTGAGCTCTAAATCAAATGTTAAAGAGGGATTAGTGCGGACATGTCAAATTGCTCAGCTAGTTAAAAGAATCATTATAAACAGATCATTGGTGCTCAGTGAGCAATGATTTACAGATGAAGAATAATGCATGGCATAGCGCAGTTTGGGATACTTTGGATTATTTAGAGGCTTTATCATAGCTCTTTAAATCCCAAATGTTGTAAGAATATTGAAAATTGAGCTAGATTAGCGTGGGCATTGGATTCATGTCATTTTAGCTCTAAATCAAATGTTAAAAACGATTTAGTGCGGACATGTCAAGTTGATCAGTTAGTTAAAATGATCGAACTAAACTACCATTGGTGCTCATTGAGTAAAGGTGTATAAAAATAGAATAATGCATGGCATCACGCAATTTGGGATAGATTGGGTTACCTGAAGGCTTTGTCGTACCTATTTTGGTCTTATATTTTCTCACAATATAGAATGTTGACCTAGCTTAACGTCGGAGGTTGATTCATGTCATCCTTTACTCTAAATAAAAAAATATGGACGATTTAGTGCGACATGTCAAGTTGATCGGCTGCATAAAGTCATCATTCTAAACTGATCATTAGTGCTCCTTGAGTAAAGGTTATAAATGAAGCATAATGCATGGCATCACGCAGTTCAAGATATATTGGATTACTTGAAGGCTTTGTGGTAGCTCTTTCAATTTCAAATGTTGTCACAATGTAGAAAATTGAGCTAGCGCAACGTCGTCGATAGATTCATGTCAGTCTGAACTCTAAATCTAAACTTACGGACAATTTAGTGCGGACATTTCAAGTTGATCAGCTAGTTAAAATGATCATTCTAAACTGATCATTGGTGCTCCTTTATAAAAGGCCTATAAATGAAGCATAATGCATGGCATCACGCAGTTTGGAATACATTGGATAGCTTGGAGGCATTGTTTTAGCTATTTGGGTCTGATATTTTGTCACAATATAGAAAATTGAGTTAGCGTAAGCTGGGTGTTGGATTCGTGTCATTCTGAAAAATAAATTAAAAGTTATGGACGATTTAGTGCAAACATGTCAAGTTGAGTGAATAGTTAAAATGATCATTCTAAACTAATCACTGGTGCTGCTTGAGAAAAGGTTTATAAATGAAGCATAATGCAAGGAATCACGCAGTTCGGGATACATTGGATTACTTGTAGGCCTTGTCATAGCTCTTTGAGAATCAAATGTTTTCACAATATTGGAAATTGAGTTAGATTAACGTGGATGTTCGATTCATATCAGTTTGAGCTCTAAATCAAATGGTAAAGACGATTTAGTGCGGACATGTCAACTTTATCAACTAGTTAAAATGATCATTCTAAACTGATCATTGGTGCCCATTGAGCAAAGTTTTACAAAAGAAGCATAATGCATGGCATCACGTAGTTTGGGATATATTGGATTACTTAAAGGCTTTATCGTAGCTCTTTCAATCTTAAATGTTGTCACAATATTTAAAATTGAACTAGATTAACGTGAACGTTGGATTCATGTCATTTTAAGCTCTAAATCAAATGTTAAAGACGATTTAGTGTGGAAAGGTCAAGTTGATCAGTTAGTTAAAATGATCATCCTAAACTGATCATTGGTGCTCATTGAGTAAAGGCGTATAAAAGAAGAATAATGCATGGCATCACGCAATTTGCGATAGATTGGATTACTTGGAGGGTTTGTTGTTGCTCGTTCGGTCTTATATTTTGTCACAATATAGAATATTCACCTAGCTTAACGTGGTCGTTGGATTCGTGTCATTCTAAACTCTAAATCTAAATTTACGGACAATATAGTGCGACATGTCAAGTTGATTTGCCACTTAAAGTGATCATTCTAAACTGATCACTCTAAACTGATTATTGGTGCTCCTTGAGTAAAGGTTATAAACGAAGCTTAATGCATGGCATCACGCAGGTCAGGATAGAATGGATTATTTGAAGGCTTTGTGGTAGCTCTTTTAGTTTCAAAAGTTTTCACAATATAAAAAAATTGGGCTAGCTTAACGTCGTCGTTGGATTCGTGTCATTCTGAACTCTAAATCAAAAGTTACGGACAATTGAGTGTGTACCTGTCAACTTGATCGGCCAGTTAAAAATATCGTTCTAAACTGATCATTGGTGCTCCTTTAGTAAAGGCCTATAAATGAGACATAATACATGGCATCACGCAGTTTGGAATACATTGGATTAACTGGGGGCATTGTTGTAGCTATTTGAGTCTTAAATTTTATCACATAATAGAATATTGAGCTAGCTTAACGTAGGCAGTGGATTCGTCTCATTCTGAGCTCTAAATCAAAACTTGCAGACGATTTAGTGTGTACATGTCAAGTTGATCGGCCAGTTAAAATGATCATTCTAAACTGATCATAGGTGCTCTTTTATTAAAGGCTTATAAATGAAGCATAATGCAGGGCATCACACAGTTTGGAATACACTGGATTACATGGAGGCTTTGTCGTAGCTATTTCGGTCTTAATTTTTGTCATAATATAGAATATTGACCGAGCTTAATGTGGGCATTTGATTCGTATCATTCTGAACTCTAAATCAAACGTTACGGATGATTTAGTGCGGACATGACAAGTTTATCAGCGAGTTAAATTGATATTCTAAACTGATCATTGGTGCTCATTGAAAAAAGGTTTACAAATGAAGCATAATGCATGGCATCATGCAGTTTAAGAGAGATTGGATTCCTGGGAAGCTTTGTCGTACCTCTATGTGTCTTAAATTTTGTCGCAATATATAATGTTGAGCTAGCTTAACGTGGACATTGGATTCGTGTCATTCAGAACTCTAAATCAAAAGTTATGGACGATTTAGTGCAGACATGTCAAGTTGATCGGCAAGTTAAATTGATTATTCTAAATTGATTATAAATGAAGCATAATTCATGGCATCACACAATTAAGGATAGATTGGATTAGTTGAAGGCTTTGTGGTAGCTCTTTCAGTCTCAAATTTTGTCACAATAAAGAAAATTGAGTTACTTTAACGTGTGCATTGTATTCATGTCATTCTAAACTATAAATCAAAAGTTATGGACGATTTAGTGCGTACATGTCAAGTTGATCGGCCAATTAAAATGATCATTCTAAACTGATCATTGTTGCTCATTGAGCAAACGTTTACAAATGAAGTATAATACTTGATATCACGCAGTTTGGATAGATTGGACTACTTGGAGGCTTTGTTGTAGCTATTTTGGTCTTACATTTTGTCACAATACAGAATATTTGGCTAGCTTAACGTGGGTGTTGGATTCGCGTAATTCTCAACTCAAAATCAAAAAGTATGGACGATTTAGTGCGGACATGTCAAGTTGATCAACCAGTTAAGGATCATTCTAAAGTGATCAATCTAAACTGATCATTAGTGTTGCTTGAGTAAAGGCTTATAAGTGAAGCATATTTCATAGCATCACACAGTTTAGGATAGATTGGATTACTTTAGGCTTTGTGGTAGATCTTTTACTCTCAAATGTTGTCACAATATAGAAAATTAAGCTACTAAAACATGGGCATTGGATTTGTGTCATTCTGAACTCTAAATCAAAAGCTAGGGATGATTTAGTGCGTAAATATCAAGGTGATCTGCCATTAAAAATGTCAAGTAAATGCCACCACGAAGTTTGGGATAGATTGGATTATTTCAAGGATTTTTCGTAGCTATTTTGGTCTTAAATTTTTTCACAATTCGTAATATTCGACGATTTAACACGGACATGTCAAGTATATCGGCCAGTTAAAGTGATCATTCTAAACTGATTGAGATAGCCTAACATAGGCATTGGATTCGTGTCATTCCGAACTCGAGGTTAAAAGTTAAGAACGATTAAGTGTGTACATGTCAAGTTGATTGGCATGTTAAAATTATCATTCTAAACTGATCATTGCTGCTCTTCGAGTAAAGACTTATAAATGAATCATAATGCATGACATCACGCAGTTTGGGACACATTGGATTACTTAAAGGCTTTTTCGTAGCTCTTTCAGTCTCAAATGTTGTCAAAATATTGAATATTGAGCTAGCTTAATGTGGACGTCAGATTCGTGTCATTCTGAACTCTAAATAAAAAGTTACGGACGATTTACTGTGGACATGTCAAGTTGATAGGCCAGTTAAAATGATCATTCTAAACTGGTCATTCGTGCTCCTTGAGTAAAGGCTTATAAATGATGCATATTGCATGGCATCACAATGTTTGGGATACATTGGCTTACTTGGAGGCTTTTCCGTAGTTCTTTCAGTCTCAATTGTTGTCACAATATGGAAAATTTAGCTAGCTTAACGTGGGCATTGGATTCGTGTCATTTTGAACTTTAAATCAAAAGTTACGAATGATTTAGTGCAGATATGTCAGGTTGATTGGTCTGTTAAAATGATCATTCTAAACTGATTATTGGTGCTCCTTGCGTAAAGGCTTATAAATGAAGCATAATGCATGGCATCACGCAGTTTGGGATACATTGGATTACTTGGAGGATTTTTCGTAACTCTTTTAATCTCAAATGTTGTCACAATACGGAAAATTGAGGTAGACTAACGTGGGCATTGGATTCGTGTCATTCTCAACTCTAAAGTAATCGTTAAAGATGATTTAGTGCGGAAATGTCACGTTGATCGGCCAATTAAAATGATCATTATAAACTACTTCATTGGTGCTCCTCGACTAATGGGTTATAAATGAAGCATAATGCATGGCATCACAAAGTTTGGAATAGATTGGATTACTTGGCGGCTTTGTCGTAGCTATTTTTGTCTTAAATTTTGTGAGAATATAGAAAATTGAGCTAGCTTAACGTGGGTGTTGGATTCGTGTCATTTAGAGCTCTAAATAAAAAGTTACGGACGATATAACGCAGAAAAGTCAGGTTGATTGGCATGTTAAAATGATCATTCTAAAGTGATCATTGGTGCTCCAGGAGTAAATGCTTATAAATGAAGTATAATGCATGATATCTTGCAGTTTGGGATACATTAAATTACTTGGAGGCTGTTTCGTAGCTCTTTGAGTCTCAAATGTTGTCAAAATATAGAAAATTGAGCTATCTTAACGTGGACGATGGATTCGTGTCATTCTAAATTCAAAACAAAAGTTATCGACGATTTAGTGCAAATATGTCAAGTTGATCGGCCAGTTAAAATTATCATTTTAAACTGGTCATCGGTGCTCCTTAAGTAAAGGCTTGTAAATGATGCATAATGCATGACATCACGAATTTTGGATTCATTGGATTACATGGAGGATTTTTTGAAACTCTTTCAGTCTCATTTGTTGTCACAATATGCAAAATTGAGCTACCTTAATGTGAGCATTGGACTCCGGTCATTTTGAGCTATAAATCAAAAGTTAAAGATTGTGCGGACATGTAAAGTTTATCAGCTAGTAAAAATGATCATTCTAAACTTATCATTGGTGCTCCTTGAGTAAAGGATTATCAATGAAACATAATGCATGACATCACGCAGTTTTGAATAGATTGGATTATTTCGAGGCTTTGTCGTAGCTATTTCGGTATTAAATATCATCCCAATATAGAAAATTGAGCTAGCTTAAGGTGGGTGTTGGATTCGTGTCATTTTGAACTCTAAATCAAAAGTAACGGAAGATTTAGAGTGGAAATTTTAAGTTGATCGGCTAGTTAAAATGATAATTTTAAACTGCTCCTTGAGTAAACACCTATACATGAAGGATAATGCATGGCATCACACAGTTCGAAATAGATTGGATTACTTGGAAGCTTTTTCGTAGCTTTTTTGGTCTTAAATTTTGTCACAATATATAAAATTGAGCTAGCGTAACGTTGGTGTTGGATTCGTGTCATTTTGAACTCTAAATCAAAAGTTCCTGATGATTTAGGTCGTACATGTCAAGTTGATCAGCCAGTAAAAATGATAATTCTAAACTAATCATTAGTGCTCTTGATTAAAGGCTTATTTTCGATCGTGGATGGACAAACCTCGGTATGATTCAACTATGAGGGAATGGACGGATGAATTTGCGCAAGGTGTTCAGGAGTTTATGTCATTTGCATCAAACAATATCATGGAATTGGAATATTGTAAAATGTATTGTCCGTGTATTAAATATCGAAATCAAAGATTAATCTCTGTTAGAGAAGTATTCAATCATTTGTATAGGACGGATTTATGTCGGGTTACAAAATTTGGTATTCACACGGAGAAACTGATGCAACGATGCAATATTATGATAGTAGTTTAAAAAGGTTAAATAGTACTAATGTTAGAGTAGAGGAATCGGCATCCGAAATTGATATAAACGGAAGTATTGTTCAAATGGTGAATGATGCGTTTGTCAACAAAGAGCATCGTACATTGAAGATAGGAGTAGAATAGAGGAACCTAATTTGGAATTTTTTGATATGTTTGATGCATCGAAGCAGCCTTTGTATAAAGGATGTAGAGATGGATTATCGCCTTTATCTACTGCAAGCAGGTTGATGACGATGAAGACGGATTTTAACTTGGCTGAAGATTGTGTGAATGCGATAGCTGATTTTGCCATAGATGTATTACCTGAAGACATCATATTACAAGGTTCAAAAACTTGTAGCTGGTCTTGGTTTGCAGTTTCAGATCATTGATGTATGTATTGACAATATATTGGCAAAATGATGAAAACCGCATGAAGTGCCGATTTTGTCACAAGCCTTGATTTCAAGAGACAAGCGGCAGAGTACCTATTCCGCATAAAACGCTGTGATATTTGCTATTAACAGAGAGGTTAAAGAGATCATATCAATCTGAACACACAACAAAGCCTATGAGATGGCATGCAGAACATAACTCAAATGGAGAAATTGTGCATCCCCCGGATGCAAAAGCATGGAAACAATTTAAGGAGGTTTATCCTAGTTTTGCATATGAGCCTAGGAACATATACCTCGGGTTATCTACAGATGGATTCAACCCTTTTGGGAAGCATGAGAGGCAATATTCGTTGTGGCCAGTTATTGTGACACCTTATAATTTGCGTCCTTCATTGTGCATGAAACGAGAGTTTTTATTTCTAACAATTCTCATCTCCGGTCAAGAGCCTCCTAAGTGATCGTTTGATATTTTCTTGCAACCACTAATTCATGAGTTAAAAATGTTGTGGGAAAATGGTGTCGAAGCATTTGATGTTTCCAACCACCAGACCTTTTTGATGCGAGCAGTACTTATGTGGACCATAAATGATTTTTCAGCATATGGTATGTTATAAGGATGGTCTACGCATGGAAGATTAGCATGCCCATATTCTCAAGATAATACTGATGTGTTCCAACTGAAACACGGACAAAAGAGTAGTTGGTTCGATTGTCATCGACGATTTCTACCACAAGATCATCCATATGGCTGGAGCACGACATTGTTTAAGGAAAAAAAATTTGATGGTCCACCTCCTCTGCTTGATGGGAATTATATGATGACTCAACTTAGAGATTTTGGTGATAAGAGAACGGCTTCATGTGGAGGTAATGGACATTACCTTGTTGATGGTTGTGGCGAACACCATAATTGGCACACGAAGAGTAGTTTTTGCGATTTACCATATTGGAAGGACCATTTGTTGCGCCATAATCTAGACATTGAGAAGATTTTTTTCGACAACATAATGAATACCGTTCTAAATGTGCAAGGAAAAACGAAAGATAATTTGAAAGCTATATTGGATTTGTCGGATATTTGTTCCGGGAAGGAATTACATGTAATATCAAATGAAAAATCATTGTTTCCTGCATTCCGGTTGGATGCGCATGCAAAAGACGAGTTCTTTGAGTGGGGATACGCATCTAATCTTCGTAATTGTGTCGATACTATTAAGGCAAATATTCAGGGATGAAAAGTTGTGATCGTCATGTTATCATGCAAAGACTATTTCCATGTGCTTTTAGCGATCTTCTGCCTAAAAACGTCCACAGAGCAATTACAAGTACGTTTACATTATTTTATATATAATTAATCATAATTTTATATATAATTAATCATAATTTTATATATAATTAATCATAATTTTATGTATTATATGATATTAACTTTTTTATTATGCAGCGAGTGGTGCTTTTTCCGAGATTTATGTACAAGATCACTTATTGGAGATGATATCCGAAATTTGGAAGAAAAATACCGGTTTTCATTTGTAACCTGGAGAAAATATTTCCACATGCATTTTTTGATGTTATGGAGCATCTTCCTATTCACCTCCCTAGAGAAGCAGCGCTTAGAGGACCTGTTCAGTACCTATGGATGTATCCTTTGGAGAGATATATGTTCCACCTAAAGAAAAAAAGTTAAAACATCATGCTAGGGTTGAAGGTTCAATCGTCGCACAAAGTATTAATGATGAAATATCTAACTTTGTCAGCAACTATTTTCCATCGCAAGTCCAAAAAAATAGATGACCTGCACGACATGATGATGGAGGAGAAAAACAAAACTATCCAGTGTATGTGCCCAAAATATTTGTAAAAATTGGATGTTCAAGTGGAAAAGGGAAGATGCGACACCTATCAGAGGAGGAACACAATCACTTGCATCTGGATATTTTGACAAATTACGATTATGTTTTGGAATATGAAAGGTACATTCAATTAAAAAAATTTATTTGTTATTATAGTTTATTTTTAATTATTTTCTTTATAGTTAACAGGATATACATGGATCAAATACGTGTTCATTATTCAAATTCCATAGAGAATGAGTTGGTCGAACTTAAAACGAGCGAATTTGCAAGGTGGTTGCACTTTTATGTCATTAATACCATAATTATGTAATTTTCAATAATAGTTTCCAACATTTATATATAAATATATAGTTCAGTGCATTCAATTATTTTGCAAGTTACTATTGGTACTTTTAGGGGGATAACGTTTCCCACGTGGTTAGTTGAGTTGGCGAAGGAAATTCACAAACAAATTGTAATTATGGTCTATCATCTCAATATGGTGAAATTGTATACAACGGTGTGTTTCACAAAATATTAGAAGTTCACTATCCACGAATGATTGATTTAAGGTGTATTGTGTTCTACTGTGACTGGTATGACCCTGTCATGGGTCAACGTCAAGACGAATTTGGTGATACATCTGTCCAATCTCGTAAGCGACATAGAAAATATGATCTTTTTATACTTGCATCACAAGCAGACAAGGTTTGTTACATTCGATATCTTCGTGTGAGGAACAAGCAAGATCTCTATATTACACTGACCTCAATACATCATAAAGGAATGTTATGTGGTGTTACCGAGCAAGACCCTATGCAGCAAAGCACAATTGGTAACTTAGGTTCCATAGAGACTTTTCTTGAAGTTAACCTTGTTGTTGATGACACCAATCACCGAGATTACAACGTATTTCAAGATTCAGAAGAAGAGATTGGCAAGTTTGACGACGAAAATTCAGATACTTTGGAATGTTCATCAGCTTCAAATTAAATATGTGATAATAATGTTTTAGTTTTTACGATACTTTAATTATCAGTGTTAAATAATATTTTCTAAAATTTTGAATATCTGTGTCCGATAGAGTTCCGACAGTCGTCCAGATTATTCCGTCAGATTTTCAACGAAACTGTAACATCCGTCACTATTCCGTCAGAAATTACAGTCGGATTCCCCACGACTTAGGGTATTGATGTTATATTCTATCGTGTTGGAGATTTTTTTTGAAACACCAGATTTTGAATCCGACGGATTGCCGACGATGTTGTTATATCCGTTCGAATTCCGCCTGACATTACAATCAGATTCCCGACGACTTATAGTATTGATGCTATACACTATCGTGTCGGAACATTTTTCGAAACACTAGATTCTGAATCCGACGGATTGACGATAGTGTTGTTTTATCCGTCGAAAATCCGTATGTAATTTTCGATGATTTTAGGTTGAACAGTAATTATAAATACAGAATTTAATAGATTTAAAATTATAATTACATAATTTAATTGATTTAAAATTCTAAAAAATATATGGATTGAAAAAAGCCAAATGGTACACATTTCTATTGTTATATACTCTATTGTTTTTTTCAAAATAAAGAGTTTAATTAATAGTTCCAATATAAATCGAAAACCTTAGTTATGGAATTTGTAGTCATCTCCTGTGAAATGGCGAGCTCTTATAGTTGTAAATACGGATATGGCAAATGTGTAATTAAAATTTTTGTTAGAATTTTTATCATTGGTTCTACAACTACATGATCCAATAATCTAGTATTTTTAATAAAATTATAAAATCAAATTTCACAATTATGAAATGACATCTGAAATGGTATAACTACTAATCTAATTGGTTTTCTCTAGTTTTATAAATCCGAGGAGCAATTAAAAATGAAGGGTATTATATATTATGCACGATATAAACCATGATAGTGTTACGTGTGTGATGTTACTAACAAACTATTATTAAGTAAACTATATAAAATCAAATTCATACTTTTATTTATTGTATTAAATACCTAAAATTTATTATTTATGTTTTCAAGAAAATATTGTTCGAATATCACATTATCATCATATATAAATCCTATAATAATTTAAATTTTAAATTTATAAATTTTTGTGTCAAAATTTGTAACTACCGACGGATTACTGACGACGTCCATTGGAAAGCCGTCGAAAACATCTTTGCAACGTCGATTGGCTATTTGGCGAACATCCACGGTTTTCAGCTTGAATGTTATGTCTGATTTCTGTTATAGATGTTTCAACAATTTCGTATCTTGTTGTAACCTACGAATATTGTAAAATTAGTTATGATATTCACATACGGTTTTTAGTGATCTCAGATTGGTAAAAGCTAAACCGTGCAAATTTTGATTCCAAAGTTGAACCAATTTTTGTTTGAAAGTTGCTAATGTGAAAACTCACTGTTTCCAATTCAAGATAATTTAACGAGTGGAAAATTTTATGCTTTATATAAATATTTTTGAATAATATTAAATTATAATATTTTTAAAATTGGGTTCCGAAGAGAAAATGAAAAATAGTAAATGTAGCTAGATAGACTAATAAAATATCATAATCATAATATTTTAAGGTCATATTAAGATTATCAAAGACGTGGTGATTCGCCTAGTCCGAGCTTTATACCAACTCAAGTTCCAGAATATGGAAATGATTCCTTTCGACCAATGACCATTGAAGAATTAGTTCAGCTACCTGGTCGTGAACTTCTTACTTTTCTCGATCCGAGGCGTCAAGGGAATTCGACATGGTATTTTAAAATTTCTATAATTATATTTAAAATAATTATTTTAACGTTATTCTAATAAAATTCATAGGTTTGGCATTTCAAACAATAGAATAAGCAAATCTATATTAAAGATGCTTCATTCTCTTTTGAACAAACTATATACAACATTTAGAGATATTTCGTACAAAGAACATCAGATTTGGTTGACGACGTTCACGGTACATTAATTTATTTTTAAATAAGTAATTTTTTAAAATATTTTTAGTAATATATATAAGTAAATCTTACAGCAATAATTTACATGAGATCCCATGAACACAAAGTTGGATTACTTGGAGGCTTTCGTCGTAGCGTTTTTAGTCTCAAAGGTTGTGTGGAAATCTAGTGCGGAAATGTCAAGTTGATCAGCTAGTTAAAGTGATAGTTCTAAATTATTATTGATGCTCCTTGAGTAAAGGCGTATAAATGAAGCATAATGCATGGCACCACGCAGTTTGGAATAGTTTGGATTACTTGGAGGATTTGTCGTATCTATTTTGGTCTTAAATTTTGTCACAATCGAGCTAGCTTAACATGGGCGTTGGTTTCGTGTCATTTTGAACTATAAATCAAAAGCTACGGACGATTTAGTGCGGACATGTCAAGTTGATCGGCCAGTTAAAATGATCATTCTAAACTGATCATTGGTTCTCCTTGAGTAAAGGCTTATAAATGAAGCATAATGCATGACATCACGTAGTTTGGGAAACATTGGATTAGTTGGAGGCTTTGTCTTAGCTCTTTTAGTCTCCAATGTTGTCACAATATAAAAAATTGAGCTAGCTTAACGTGCAAATTGGATTCATGTCATTCTCAAAGCTAAATCAAAAGTTACTGACGATTTAGTTCGCACATGTCAAGTTGATCGGCCAGTAGGAATGATCATTCTAAACTGATCATTGGTGCTCCTTGAGTAAATGCTTATAAATGAAGCAGAAGTCATGACATCACACAATTTTGGATATATTGGATTACATCGAGGCTTTTTCTTAGATCTTTTAGTCTCAATTGTTATCTCAACATAGAAAATTGAGCTAGCCTAACGTAGGCGTTGGATTCTTCTCATTCTGAACTCTAAATCAAAAAATACAAACGAGTTAGTGCAAACATGTCAAGTTGATCGGCTAGTTAAAATGATCATTCTAAACTGATCATTGGTGCTGCCTGAGTAAAGGCTTATAAATGAAGCATAATGCAAGGCATCACGCTGTTTCGGAGATATTAGATTACTTGGAGGCTTTTTGAAGCTCTTTTCGCCTCAAATGTTGTCACAATATGGAAACTTTAGCTAGCTTAACATGGACGTTGGATTCGGCCATTCTGAACTCCAAATCAAAAGTTACATATAATTTAGTGCGGATATATCAGGTTTATCAGCAGTTAAAATGATTCTAAACTGATCACTAGTGCTCCTTGAGTAAAGGCTTATAAATGAAGCATAATGCATGGCATCACATAGTTTTGGGAGAAATTGAATTACTTGGAGGCTTTGTCGTAGCTATTTTGAACTTAAATTTTATCACTATATTACAAATTGAGCAAGCTTAACATGGGTATTTGTATTATTTTGAACTCTAAATAAAAAATTAAGGTCGATTTAGTGCGTACATATCGAGTTGATTGACAAGTTACAATTATCATTATAAACTGATCATTGGTGCTCCTTTAGATAAGGGTTATAAAAGAAGCATAATGCATTGCTTCACATGGTTTGGGATACATTGGATTACTTGGAGGCTTTGTCGTACCTCTTTTAGTCTCCAATGTTGTCACAATATAGAAAATTGAGCTAGCTTAATGTGGGTATTGGATTCGTGTCATTCTAAACTCTGAGTCAAAATTTAAGGACGATTTAGTGCGGGAACATCAAGTTGATCGGTTAGTTAAAATGATCTTTCTAAACTGATCATTGATGCTCCATGAGTAAAGGGTTATAAATGAAGAATAATGCATTGCCTAACACAGTTTGGGATACATTGGATTTCTTGGAGGCTTTTTCGTTGCTCTTTGAGTTTCAAATGTTATCACAACGTGGAAAATTGAGCCTGCTTAACGTGGGTGTTGGACTCATGTCATGTTGAGCTCTAAATAAAAAGTTATGGACAATTTAGTGTGTACATGTCAAGTTGATCGGCGAGTTAAAATGATCATTCTAAACTGAGCATTTTTGCTCCTTGAGTAAAAGCTTATAAATGATGCATTATCCATGGCATCACACAGTTTGGGATACATTGGATTATTTGGAGGCTTTTTCGTTGCTATTTTGGTCTTAAATTTTGTCCCATTTTAGAAAAATGAGCTAGTTGAACGTGGGCGTAAGATTCATTTCATTCGGAACTCTAAATCAAAAGTTATGGATGATTTATTATGGACATGTCAAGTTGATCAGCCAGTTAAAATGATCATTCTAACTTGATCATTGGTTTTCCTTGAGTAAAGGCTTATAAATGAAGCATAATGCATTGCATCACACAGTTTGGTATCACATTTGATTTCTTTGACGCTTTCTCGTAGGTCTTTCTGTCTCAAATGTTGTCACAATATAGAAAATTGAGCGAGCTTAAACTGGGCATTGGATTCGTGTCATTCTGAACTCTAAATGAAGCATAACGCATGGCATCACGCCGTTTGGGATTGATTGGATTACTTGGAGGCTTTACCATTTCTCTTTCGATCTCAAATGTTGTTATGATATAGAAAATTTAGCTAGTTGAACGTGGGCGTTGGTTTCGTGTCATACTGAATTCTAAATCAAAATTTACGGGCAATTTAGTGCGGATATGTCAAGTTGATCGGCAAGTTAAAATGATCATTCTGAACTAATCATTGATTCTCCTTGAGTAAGAGGTTATAAATGAAGCATAATGCATGGCATCACGCAGTTTGAGATACATTGGATTACTTAAATGCTTTTTTGTAGCTCATTCAGTCTCTAATGGTGACACAATATGAAAAATTGACCTAGCTTAATGTGGGCATTGGATTCATGTCATTCTGAACTCCAAATCAAAAGTTATAGAAGATTCAGTGCGGACATGTCAAGTTGATCGACTAGTCAAAATGATCATTCTAAACTGGTTATTGGTGCTCCTTGATTAAAAGCTTATAAATGAAGCATAATTCATGGCATCACGCATTGTGGAATAGATTGCATTAATTGGAGGATTTGTCATAGCTATTTTGAACAAAATTTTTTCACTATATTGAAAATTCAGCTAGTTTAGCGTGGGTGTTGGATGTGTGTTATTTTGAACTCTAAATAAAAAATCCCAGTCGATTTAGTGCAGACATGTCAAGTTGATCGGCCAATTAAAATTATCATTCTAAACTGATCATTGGTGCTCCTTGAGTTAGGGGTTATAAATGAATCATAATGCATTGTATCAAGAAGTTTGGGATACATTTGATTACTTGGAGGCTTTGTCATAAATCTATTAGTATCAAATGTTATCACAATTTAGAAAATTGAGCTAGCTTAACGTGGGCGTCTAATTCGTGTCATTCTGAACTCTAAATCGAAAGTTACAAATCATTTAGTGCGGTTATATTAAGTTGATCGGCTAGTTAAAATGATCATTCTAAACTGATCAATGGTGCTCTTTGAGTAAAGGCTTATAAATGAAGCATAATGCATGGCATCACGGAGTTTGGTGTAGATTGGATTATTTGGAAGACTTGTCGTAACTATTTTGGTCTTAAAATTTTCCACAAAATAAAAATTGAGCAAGCTTATCGTGGGCGTTGGATTCGTGTCATTCTAAACTCTAAATCAAAAGTTATGGACGATTTAGTGTGTACATGTCAAGTTGATCGACCAGTTAAAATGATCATTCTAAACTGATAATTGGTGCTCCTTGAGTAATGGCTGATATTTGGAGGCTTTGTCGTAGCTATTTCAGACTTAAAATTTGTCACAATACTAAACATTGAGCTAGCTTAACGTGCGTGTTGGATTTGTGTCTTTTTGAACTCTAAATCAAAAATAACGGATGATTTAGTGCGGACATGTCAAGTTGATCAGCCAGTTAAAATGATCATTCTAAACTGAACATTGGTGCTACTTGTTTAAAGGGTTATAAATGAAGCATAACGCATGGCATCATGCATTTTAGGACACATTGGATTATCTGGAGGCTTTATCGTAGATCTTTTAGTATCAAATATTGTCACAATATAGAAAATAGAGCTAGCTTAACGTGGGCATTGGATTCGTGTCATTCTGGACTCTAAATAAAAATTTATGGACGATTTAGTGTGGATATGTCAAGTTGATCTTCCAGTTAAAATGATCATTCTAAACTGATCATTTGTGCTATTTGAGTAAAGGCTTATAAATGAAGCATAACTCATCCATCACGTAGTTTGGGATATATTGGATTACTTGGAGCCTTTTTCGTAGCTCTTTTGTGCTAGCTTAACATGGGCGTTGGATTCGTGTCATTTGGAACTCTAAATCTAATGTTACAAATCATTTAGTGCGGACATGTTAAGTTGATCGGCCAGTTAAAATGATCATTCTAAACTGATTATCGGTTCTCCTTGAGTAAAGGCTTATAAATAAAGCCTAATGCATGACCTCACGCAGTTTGGGAAACATTGGATTACTTGGAGGCTTTGTCTTAACTCTTTAGTCTCAAATGTTCCCACAATATAGAAATTGAGCTAGCTTAACGTGCCAACTGGATTCGTGTAATTCTCAAATCTAAATCAAAAGTTACAGACAATTTAGTTCGGACATGTCAAGTTGATCGGCCAGTAAGAATGATCATTCTAAGCTGATCATTGGTGCTCCTTAAGTAAATGTTTATAAATGAAGCAGAAGTCATGACTTCACACAATTTTGGATTCATGGGATTACATTCGAGGCTTTTTCTTAGATCTTTTAGTCTCAAATGTTATCACAATATAGAAAATTGAACTAGCTTAACGTAGGTGTTGGATTCGTGTCATTTTGAACTATAAATCAAAAGCTACGGATGATTTATTGTGGTCATGGAAACTTGATCGGCTAGTTAAAATGATCATTCTAAACTGATCATTGGTGCTGCCTGAGTAAAGGCTTATAAATGAAGCATAATGCATGGCATCACGCTGTTTGGGATACATTGGATTACTTGGAGGCTTTTTGTAGCTATTTTAGTCTCAAATGTTGTCACAATTTGGAAATTTAGCTAGCTTAACATGGATGTTGGATTCATGTCATTATGAACTCTAAACCAAAAGTTACGGATGATTTAGTGCGGATATGTCAAGTTGATCAGCCAGTTAAAATGATCATTCTAAACTCATCATTGGGGCTCCTTGAGTAATGGCTTGTAAAAGAATCATAATGCATGGCATCACGCAGTTTTGGACACAATGAATTACTTGGAGGCTTTGTCATAGCTCTTTAGGTCTCAAATGTTGTCACAATATAAAAAATTAAGCTAGCTTAACGTGGGCGTTGGATTCGTATCATTCTGAACTTTAAACCAAAAGTTACGGATGATTTAGTGCGAACATGTCAAGTTGATCGAGCTTTTAAATTGACCATTCTAAACTGATCATTGGTGATCCTTGAGTAAAGGCTTAAAAATATAGGATAATGCATGACATCACGCAGTTTGGGATACATTGGATTACTTCGAGGCTTTTTCATAGCTCTTTTAGTCTCAAATGTTGTCACAATATTGAAAATTGAGCTAGCTTAACGTAGATATTGGATTCGTTTCATTCTGAATTCTAAATCAAAAGTTACAGACGATTTAGTGCGGATATGTCAAATTGATCGGCAAGTTAAAATGATCATTCTAAACTGATCATTGGTGCTCGTTAAGTAAGGCGTTTAAATGAAGCATAATGCAGGGCAGCACGCAGTTTGGGATACATTGGATTACTTTGAAGCTTTTTCGTATCTCTTTCAGTTTTAAATGTTGTCATAATATGGAAAATTGAGCTAGTTTAACGTGGGCATGGGACTCATGTCATTTTGAGCTCTAAATGAAAAATTAAAGAAGATTTAGTGCGGATATTTCAAGCTGATCAGCTAGTCAAAATTATCATTCTAAACTTATTATTGGTGCTCCTTCAGTAAAGTCCTATAAATGAAGCATAATGCATGGCATCACCCAGTTTGGAATATATTGGATTACTTGGAGGCTTTGTTGTAGGTATTCCGGTCTTAAATTTTGTTACAATATAGAAAATTGAGGTAGATTAATGTGGGCATTGGATTCGTGTCATTTCGAACTCTAAATCAAAAGTTATAGACGATTTAGTGTGGATATGTCAAGTTAACCGGTAAGTTAAGATGATCATTCTAAACTCATCATTGGTGCTCCTTGAGTAAAGGCTTATAAATGAATCATAATTAATGACATCACGCAATTTCAGATTCATTGGATTACTGGGAGGCTTTGTCATAGCTCTTTAGGTCTCAAATGTTGTCACAATATAGAAAATTGAGCTATCTTAACATGGGCATTGGATTCGGGTCATTCTGAACTTTAAATCAAAAGTTACAGACAATTTAGTCCGGACATGTCCAGTTGATCGGTCAGTTAAAATGATCATTCTAAATGAAGCATAATGCATGGCATCACACAGTTTGGGACACATTGGATTACTTCGAGGTTTCTTCGTAGCTCCTTTAATCCCAAATATTGTCACGATATGAAAAATTGAGCTAGCATAATGTGGGCATTGGATTCGTTTCATTCTGAATTATAAATCAAAAGTTACGGACGATTTAGTGCAGACATGTCAAATTTATCGGCAAGTTAAAATGATTATTCTAAACTGATCATTGGGGCTTGTCAAGTAAAGGCGTATAAATGAAGCGTAACGCATGACATCATGCAGTTTAGGATACATTTGATTTCTTGAAGGCTTTTTGTAGCTCTTTTTGTCTTAAATGTTGTCACAATATGGAAAATTGAGCTAGCTTTACGTGGGCGTGGGACTCATGTCATTTTGAGCTCTAAATCAAAAGTGAAATACGATTCAGTGCGGACATGTGAAGTTGATTACCTAGTTAAAATGATGATTCTAAACATATTACTGGTGCTTCTTGAGTAAAGGCTTATAAATGAAGCATAATGCATGGCATCATGCAGTTTGGAATATATTGGATTACTTGGAGGCTTTGTCGTAGCTATTCCGGTCTTAAATTTTGTCACAATATAGAAAATTGAGCTAGCTTAACGTGGCTATGGATTCATGTCATTTTGAACTCTAAATCATAAATTACAAACGATTTAGTGTGGACATGTCAAGTTGATTGGCCAGTTAAAATGATAATTCTAAACAGATCATTGGTGCTACTTGAGTAAAAGTTTTTACATGAAGCATTATGCATTGCATCACGCAGTTTGGGATACATTGATTACTTGGAGGCTTTTTCGTAGCTCTTTCATTCTCAAATATTGTCACAATACAAAATTTTTTGCTAGATTAACGTGGGCGTTGGATTCGTGTCATTCTGAACCCTGAATCAAAAGTTACGGACGATTTAGTGCGGACATGTCCAGTTGATCGGCCAGTGAAATTGATCATTCTAAAATGATCACTGGTGCTCCTTGAATAAAGGCTTATAAATGAAGCATAATTCATGGCATAATGCAGTTTGAGATATATTGGAGTACTTAGAGGCTTTTTTCGTAGCCCTTTCAGCCTCGAATACTGTCATAGTATGGAAAATTGTGCTAGCTTAACATCGAAGTTTGATTCGTGTCATTCTGAACTTTGAATCAAAAGTTACGGACGATTTAGTGTGGACATGTCAAGTTGATCGGGCAGTTAAAATGATCATTCTAAACTGAATATTGGTACTCATTGAGTAAAGGCTTATTAATGAAGCATCATGTAGTTTGGCATACATTGGATTACTTGGAGACCTTTTCTTAACTCTTTAAGTCTCAAATGTTGTAAATATATGGAAAATTGAGCTAGCTTTACTTGGACATTGGATTCGTGTCTTTTTGAACTACAAATCAAAAGTTAAAGACGATTTAGTGCGGATATGTCAAGTTGATCGGCCAGTTAAAATGATGATTCTAAACAGATCAGTGGTGCTTCTTGAGTAAAAGCTTATAAATGAAACATAATGCATGGCATCACGCAGTTTGGGATAGATTGGATTACCTGGAGGTTTTATCATAGCTATTACGGTCCTAAATTTTGACACGACATAGAAAATTTAGCTAGATTAACATGGACGTTGGAATCGTGTTATTTTGTGCTATGAATCAAAACTTATAGACGATTTAGTGCACACATGTCAATTTGATCTACCAATTGAAATGATTATTCTAAACTGATCATTAGTGCTCATTGAGTAAATGCTTATTAGTGAAGCATAATGCACGATTTAGTGCTATGAATCAAAACTTATAGACGATTTAGTGCACACATGTCAATTTGATCTACCAATTGAAATGATTATTCTAAACTGATCATTAGTGCTCATTGAGTAAATGCTTATTAGTGAAGCATAATGCATGACATCACATAGTTTGAGAGAGACTCAAGTACTTGGAGGCTTATTTTAACTATTTCAGTCTTAAATTGTCACACAATATAAATAGTTGAGGTAGTTTAACGTGAGCGTTGGATTCGTGTCATTCTTCTCTATGAATCAAAAGTTATAGACGATTTAGTGCGGACATGTTAAGCTGATCGGCCAGTTAAAATGATCATTCTAAACTGATCATTGGTGCTCATTGAGTAAAGGCTTATTAATCAAGCATAATGCATGGCATCACGCTGTTTGCCATAGATTCGATTACTTGGAGGCTTTCTCATAGCTATTTCAGTCTTAAAGTTTGTCACACTATAGAAATTTGAGCGAGCTTAACGTGAGCATTGGATTCGTGTTATTTTGAGCTCTGAATCAACAGTGACGGGCAATTTTGTGTTGAGATGTAAAGTTGACCGACTAGTTAAAACGATCATTCTAAACTAATCATTGGTGCTCATTGAGTAAAGGCTTATTAATCAAGCATAATGCATGGCATCACGCTGTTTGCGATAGATTCGATTACTTGGAGGCTTTGTCATAGCTATTTCAGTCTTAAATTATGTCACACTATAAAAAATTTGTGATAGATTCGATTACTTGGAGGCTTTGTCATAGCTATTTCAGTCTTAAATTTTGTCACACTATAAAAATTTGAGTGAGCTTAATGTGAGAATTAGATTTGTGTCATTCTGAGCTCTGAATCAATAGTTACGGGCGCTTTCGTTCGGACATGTCAAGTTGATTGAGTAATTAAAATGATCATTCTAAACTAATCATTGGTGTTCATTCAGTAAAGGGTTATTAATGAAGCATAATGGATGGCATCAAGCAGTTCGCGATAGATTGGATTACTTGGAGGCTTTGTCGTAGCTATTTCAGTCTTAAATTTTTTCACAATATAGAGATTTGATTTAGCTTAATGTAAGCATTGGATTCTTGTCATTCAGATCTCTGATTCAAAAGTTATAGACGATTTAGTGCAAACATGTCAAGTTGATCTGCCAAGTAAAATGATCATTCTCAACTGATCATTGGTGCTCATTGAATAAAGGCTTATTTATGAAGCATAATGCATGACATCACACAGTTTGCGATAGATTCAAGTAATTGGAGGATTTTCATAGCTGTTTCAGTTTTAAATTTTCACACAATATAGAAATAAAGGTACTTTAACGTGGGCGTTGGATTCGTTTCATTCTTAGCTCTTAATCAAAAGTTGTAGACGATTTAGAGTGGACATGTCAAGCTGATTGGCCAGTTAAAATGATCGTTCTAAACTGATCATTGGTGCTCATTGAGTAAAAGCTATTTCAGTCTTAAATATTTTCACATTATAGAAAATTGAGTTTGCTTAACTTGAGTGTTGGATTTGTGTCATTCTGAGCTCTGAATCAATAGTTACGCGCGATTTTGTTTGGACATGTCAAGTTGAACGACTAGTTAAAATGATCATTCTAAACTGATCATTGGTTCTCATTGAGTAAAGGCTTATTAATGAAGCGTAATGCATGACATCACACAGTTTGCGATAGATTCAGGTACTTGTAGGCTTTGTCATTGATATTTTGGTCTTAAAGTTTTTTAAAATATAGAAAATTGAGCTACCTTAACAAGGGTGTTGGATTCGTGTCATTCTGAACTCTAAATCAAAAGTTATAGACGATTTAGTGCGGACATGTCAAGCTGATCGGAAAGATAAAATGATCATTGTTGCTCATTGAGTAAAGGCTCATTAATCAAGCATAATGCATGGCATCACGCTATTTGCGATAGATTTGATTACTTGGAGGCTTTGTCATAGCTATTTCAGTCTTAAAGTTTGTCACACTATAGAAATTTGAGCGAGCTTAACGTGAGCATTGGATTCGTGTTATTTTGAGCTTTGAATCAACAGTGACGGGCGATTTTGTGCGAAAATGTAAAGTTGACCGACTAGTTAAAATGATCATTATAAACTAATCATTGGTGCTCATTGAGTAAAGGCTAATTAATGAAGCATAACGCATGGCATCACGCAGTTTGCGATAGATTGGATTACTTGGAGCCTTTGTCGTAGCTATTTTATTATTAATTTTTTAACAATATAGAAAATTGAGCTACCTTAACCAAGGCGTTGGATTCATGTCATTGTGAATTCTTAATCGAAAGTTATGGATGATTTAGTGTGAACATGTCAAGCACATTGGCCAATTAAAATGATCATTCTAAACAAATCATTTGTGCTCATTGAGTAAGGGCTTACTAATCAAGCATAATGCATGGCATCACACTGTTTGCAATAGATTCGATTACTTGGAGGCTTTGTCATAGCTATTTAAGTATTAAATTTTTTCTTAGTATAGAAATTTGAGCGAAATTAACGTGAGCATTGGATTCATGTCATTCCCAGATCTAAATAAATAGTTACGGGCAATTTTGTGCGGACATGTCAAGTTGACCGACTAGTTAAAATGATCACTCTAAACTAATTATTGGTGTTCATTGAGTAAAACTTATTAATAAAGCATAATGCATGGCATCAAGCAGTTTGAGATAGATTGGATTACTTGGAGGATTTTTCGTAACTATTTTAGTCTTAAATTTTTTTTTACAATATTGAAAATTGAGTTAGCTTAACATGAGCGTTGGATTCATGTCATTCTAAGCTCTGAATCAAAAGTTATAGACGATTTAGTGCGGACATGTCAAGTTGATCTGCCAATTAAAATGATCATTCTAAACTGATCATTGGTGCTCATTGAGTAAAGGCTTATTAATCAAGCATAATGCATGGCATCACGCTGTTTGTGATGGATTCGATTACTTGGAGGCTTTTCCATAGCTATTTCAGTCTTAAAGTTTGGCACACTATAGAAATTTGAGCGAGCTTAACGTGAGCATTGGATTCGTATTATTTTCAGCTCTGAATCAACTGTGACAGGCGATTTTGTGCGGAGATGTAAAGTTGACCGACTAGTTAAAATGATCATTCTAAACTAATCATTGGTGCTCATAGAGTAAAGGCTAATTAATGAAGCATAACGCATGGCATCACGCAGTTTGCGATAGATTGGATTACTTGGAGCCTTTGTCTATTTTTGTTTAAATTTTTTTCACAATATAGAAAATTTAGCTACCTTAACCTGGGCGTTGGATTCATGTCATTCTGAACTCTGAATCAAATGTTATAGATGATTTATTGTGGACATGTCAGACAGATCAGCCAATTAAAATGATCATTCTAAACTGATCATTTCTGCTCATTGAGTAAAGGCTTACTAATCAAGCATAATGCATGGCATCACACTGTTTGCAATAGATTCGATTACTTGGAGGCTTTTTCATACCTATTTCAGTATTAAATTTTGTCACAATATTGAAATTTGAGCGAGATTAATGTGAGCATTGGATTCATGTCATTCCCAGCTCCGAATCAATATTTACGGGTGATTTTTGCGGATATGTCAAGTTGACCAAATAGTTAAAAAAATCATTCTAAAATAATTATTGGTGCTCATTGAGTAAAGGCTTATTAATGAAGCATAATGCATGACCTCACACAGTTTGCGATTGATTCAAGTACTTGGAGGCTTTGTCATAGCTATTTTAGTCTTAAATTTTCACACAATATAGAAAATTGAGATAGTTTAACGTGGGCGTTGGATTCGTGTCATTCTTAGCTCTGAATCAAAAGTTGTAGACGATTTAGTGTCGACATGTCAAGCTGATCGACCAGTTAAAATAATCATTCTAAACTGATCATTGTTGCTCATTGCGTAAAGGCTTATTAATCAAGCATAATGCATGGCATCACACTGTTTTGCAATAGATTCGATTACTTGGAGGCTTTGTCATAGCTATTTCAGTTTTCAATTTTGCTGCACTATAGAAATTTGAGCGAGCTTAACGTGAGCTTTGTATTTGTGTTATTCTGAGCTCTGAATCAATAGTTACGGACAATTTTGTGCAGGCATGTCAAGTTTACCGACTAGTTAAAATGTTCATTCTAAACTAATCATTGGTGCTCATTGAGTAAAGGCTAATTAATGAAGCATAACGCATGGCATCACACTGTTTGCAATAGATTGGATAACTTGGAGGCTTTGTCGTAGCTATTTTAGTTTTAATTTTTTTCAGAATATAGAAAATTGAGCTAACTTAACCTGGGCATTGGATTTATGTCATTTCGAACTCTGAATCGAAAGTTATATACGATTTAGTGCGGACATGTCAAGGTGATCTGCCAATTAAAATGATCATTCTAAATTGATCATTGGTGCTCATTGAGTAAAGCCTTATTAATGAAGCATAATGCGTGACATCACACAGTTTGCGGTAGATTCAAGTACTTGGAGGCTTTGTTGTAGCTATTTCAGTCTTAAATTTTCACACAATATAGAATACTGAGGTAGTTTAACGTGGATGTTGGATTCGTATCATTCTTAGCACTGAATCAAAAGTTATAGACGATTTAGTGTGGACATGAAAACCTGATCGGGTAGTTAAAATGATCACTCTAAACTAATCATTGGTGCTCATTGAGTAAAGGCATATTAATTAAGCATAATGCATGGTATCACGCTGTTTGCGATAGATTCGATTACTTGGAGGCTTTGTCATAGCTATTTCAGTCTTAAAGTTTGTCACACTATAGAAATTTGAGCGAGCTTAACGTGAGCATTGGCTTTGTGTTATTTTGAGCTCTGAATCAACAGTGACGGGTGATTGTGTGGACATGTCAAATTGACCTACTACTTAAAAGGATCATTCTAAACTAATCATTGGTGCTCATTGAGTAAAGGCTAATTAATTAAGCATAATGCATGGCATCACACAGTTTGCGATAGATTGGATTACTTAGAAGCTTTGTTGTAGCTATTTCAGTCTTTAATTTTTTTAGAATATAGAAAATTGAGATACCTAAATATGGGTGTTGGATTCGTGTCATTCTGAACTTTGAATCAAAAGTTATAGACGATTTAGTGAGGACATGTCAAGCTGATCGGAAAGTTAAAATTATCTTTCTAAACTGATCATTGGTGCTCATTGAGAAAAGGCTTATTAATCACGCATAGCGGATGGCATCACCCTCTTTGCGATATATTTGATTACTTTGAAGCTTTGTCTTGGCTATTTCCGTGTTAAATTTGGTCACACTATAGAAAATTGAGCGAGTTTAACGTGGGCATTCGATTCGTGTCATTCTTAGCTCTGAATCAATAATTACGGGCGACTTTGTGTGGACATATCAAGTTGACCGACTAGTTAAAATGATCATTCTAAACTAATCATTGGTGCTCATTGAGTAAAAGCTTATTAATGAATCATAATGCATGGCATGAAGCAGTTTGCGATATATTGGATTACTTGGAGGCTTTGTTGTAGCTATTTTAGTCTGAAGTTTTTTCACAATATAGAAAATTGAGCTACCGTAACCAAGACGATGGATTCGAGTCATTATAAACTCGGTATCAAAAGTTATAGACGATTTAGTACGGACATGTCAAGCTGGTCGACCAGTTAAAATGATCATTCTAAACTGATCATTGTTGCTCATTGAGTAAAGGCTTATTAATCAAGCATAATGCATGGCATCACCCTGTTTGGGACAGATTCAATTACTTGGAAGCTTTGTCTTGGCTATTTCAGTCTTAAGTTTGGTCACAATATAGAAATTTAAGCGAGCATAACGTGAGCATTGGGTTCATGTCATTCCGAGCTCTGAATCAATAGTTACGGGCGATTTTGTGCAGATATTTAAAGTTGACCGACTAGTTAAAATTGTCATTCTAAACTAAGCATTGGTTCTCATTGAGTAAAGGCTTATTGATGAAGCATAATGCATGACATCAAGCAGTTTGCGATAGATTGGATTACTTAGATGCTTTGTCTTAGCTATTTCAGTCTTAAATTTTTTCACAATATTGAAAATTGAGTTTGCTTAACGTGAGCGTTGGATTCGTGTCATTCTGAGCTCTGAAACAAAAGATATAGACGATTTAGTGCGAAAATGTCAAGTTGATCTTCCAATTAAAATGATCATTCTAAACTGATCATTTGTGCTCATTGAGTAAATGCTTATTAATGAATCATAATGCGTGACATCACACCGTTTGCCGTAGATTCAAGTACTTGGAGGCAAACCTCGCCGATCAAATTGACATGTTTGCACTAAATCGTCCGTAACTTTTGATTTGTGACAAAATTTAATGACAAAATAGCTATGGCAAACCTCCAATTCATCCAATGTATGCCAAGGAGCACCAATGATCAGTTTAGAATGACCATTTTAACTAGCTGATCAAGTTGACATGTACGCATTAAATCGTCCGTAACTTTTGATTTAGAGTTCATAATGACACGAATTTAACGCCCACATTAAGCTTGCTCAATTTGATATATTGTGACAACATTTAAGACTGAAAGAACTACCAAAAAGCCTTCAAGAAATCAAATCTATCCTAAATTGCGTGATGTCATGCATTATGCTTCATTTATAAGCCTATACTAAAGGAGCACTAATGATCAGTTTAGAATGATCAGTTTAGAAGGTCACTTTAACTGACCGATCAACTTGACTTGTATACATTTAATCGTCTGAAATGTTTGATTTAGATTTCCGAATGACACGAATCGAACGACCACGTTAAACTTGCTCAATTTTCTATATTGTGACCAAATTTAAGACCGAAATTGTTACGACAAAGCCTCCATGTAATCTAATCTATCCCAAACTGTGTGTTACCATGCATTATGCTTCATTTATAAACCATTTCTCAATGAGCACCAATGATCAGTTTAGAATGATCATTTAACTAGCTGATCAACTTGACCATTCCGCACTAAATCGTCTTTAACTTTTAATTCAGTGATCAGAATGACACGAATCCAACGCCCACATTAAGCTCGCTAAATTTTTTATATTGTTAAAAAATTTAAAACCAAAATAGCTATGACAAAGTTTCCAAATAATCCAATCTATCCCAGACTGCATGATGCCATGCATTATCCTTCATTTGTATACCATTGCTCAATAAGCACCAGTGATCAGTTTAGAATGATCAATTTAACAAGCCGAAAAAGTTGACATGTCCACACTAAATCGTCTGTAACTTCTGATGTAGAGTTCAGAATGACATGAATCCAAAGCTCACGTTAATCTAGCTCAATTTTATATATGGTGATAATATTTGATACTGAAAGAGCTACCCCAAAGTCTTCAAGTAATCCAATCTATCCTAAACTACGTAATGCCATGCATTATGCTTTATTTATAAACCTTTACTCAAGGAGCACCAATGATCCATTGAGAATGATCATTTTAACTTGCCGATCAACTTGATATGTTTGCACTAAATCGTCCGTAACTTTTGATTTATAGTTTAGAATGACACGAATAAAATGCCTACATTAAGCTAGCTCAATTTTCTATATTGTGACAAAATGTAAGACCGAAATAGCTATGAAAAAGTGTCCAAGTAATCCAATCTATCCCAAACTGCGTGATGCCAAACATTATGTTTCATTTGTAAACCTTTTCTTAATGACCACCAGTGATCAAGTTAAAATGATCAATTTAACTGGTCGATAAACCTGACATGTATGCACTAAATCGTCTTTAACTTTTCTTTTCCTGGAATAAAGAAAATTCTTTTTTATCCATCCATTTATATGTATTCACTCCATCAAAATCGGAATACCTTTTTTTATCGATACTGAAAAAAGTAGTACCGATCAGGAAACCAAAAAAAGTGTTATTTGAATTCATTAAGAATTCAAAAGGACACGAGTCAGACACCCAAGTAAAGCTAGCTCAATTTTCTATATTGTGGTAAAAGTTTAGGCGGAAATAGTAACGACAAGACCTCCAAGTAATCCAATTTATCCCAAACCGCCTGATGCCATGCATTATGCTTGATTTATACACCGTTAGTCAGGGAGCACCAATGATCAGTTTATAATGATCAATTTAACTGGCCGATAAACTTGACATGTACGCACTAAATCGTCTTTAACTTTTGACTCAGAGTTCACAATGACACGAATCCAACGCCCAAGTTAATCTAGCTCAATTATCTATATTGTGACAAAATTTAAGACTGAAACTGGAACGGAAAACCCTCCAAGTAATCCAATGTATCCCAAATTGTGTGATGCGATGCATTATTCTTCATTTATAAGCTTTTACTCAAGGAGCACCAATGATCAGTTTAGAATGATCATTTTAACTAGCTGATCAACTTTACATGTCCACACTAAATCATCTTTACCTTTTGATTTAGAGCGCAAAATGACATGAATCCAACATCCACGTTAAACTAGCACAATTTTCCATATTGTGACAATATTTGAGACTAAAAGAGCTACAAGAAAGCCTCAAAGTAATCCAATATATCCCAAACTGCATGATGCCATGCATTATGCTTCATTTATAACCCTCTACTCAAGTAGCACCAATGATCCATTTAGAATGATCATTTTACTGGGCCGATGAACTTGATATATCCACATTAAATCGTTAGTAAGTTTTGATTTAGAGTTTAAAATGACACGAATACAACGTTCACGTTAAGGTAGCTCAATTTTAAATATTGTGACAAAATTTAAGACCGAAATAGCTATGACAAAGCCTCCAAGTAATCCAATCTATCCCAAAATGTGTGATGCCAAACATTATGCTTGATTTTTAAACCTTTGATTAATGAGCACCCCTGATCAACTTACAGTTATCAATTTAACTGGCCGATCAATTTGACATGTATGCACTAAATCGTCTTTAACTTTTTTTCTGGAATAAAGAAAACTTTTTTTCTGGAATGAAGAAAACTTTTTTTATCCATCCATTTATATGTATTAACTCGATCAAAATTGGAATATCTTTTTTGTCGATACTGAAAACAAAGTAGTACTGATCAGGAAAGCAAAAAAGTGTTATTTGAATTCATTCAAAGTTCCGAACGACATGAATCCAACGCCCAATTAAAGCTTGCTCAATTTTCTATATTGTGACAAAATTTATGACCTAAATAGCAACGGAAAAGACTCCAAGTAATCCAATGTATCCCAAATTGCGTGATGCCATGCATTATGCTTCAATTATAAGCCTTTACTCAAGTAGAACCAATGATCAGTTTAGAATGATAATTTTAACTATCTGATCAACTTAACATGTTTGCACTAAATCATCTTTACCTTTTGATTTAGAGCACAAAATGACATGAATCCAACACCCATGTTAAAATAGCTCAATTTTCCATATTGTGACATTATTTGAGACTGAAAGAGCTATGACAAAGCCTCAAAGTAGTCCAATGTATCTCAAACTCCGTGATGCCATGCATTATGCTTCATTTATAAGCCTTTACTCAAGTAGCACCAATGATCCATTTAGAATGATCATTTTAAATGCCGATGAACTTGATATGTCCGCATTAAATCGTTCGTATCTTTTGATTTAGAGTTTAGAATGACACGAATACAACGGCCACGTTAAGCTAGCTCAATTTTCTATATTGTAACAAAATTAAAGACCAAAATAGCTACGACAAAGCCTCCAAGTAATCCAATCTAGCCCAAACTGCATGATGCCAAGCATTATGCTTCATTTGTAAAACTTTGCTTAATGAGCACCAGTGATCAGCTTAGAATGATCAATTTAATTGGCCGATTAACCTGACATATATGCACTAAATCGTCTTGAACTTTTTTTCCTGGAATAAAGAAAACTTTATTTATCCATCAACTTATATGTATTCACTCGATCCAAATCGGAATACCTTTTGTTGTCGATACTGAAAACAAAGTAGCACCGATCAAGAGAGCAAAAAATGTTATTTGAATTCATTCAAAGTTTAGAATGAAACGAATACAACGCCCAAGTAAAGCTAGCTCAATTTTCTATATTGTGATAAAATTTTAGACTGAAATAGCGAAGAAAAAGCCTCCAAGTAATCCATTCTATCCTAAACTGCCTGATGCCATGCATTATGTTTGATATATACGCCGTTACTCAAGGAGCACCAATGATCAGTTTAGAATGATCAATTTAACTGGCCGATTGACTTGACACTTACGCACTAAGTCGTCTATAACTTTTGACTCAGAGTTCACAACGACACAAGCCTTTACTCAAGGAGCACCAATGATCACTTTGGAACGATCATTTTTACTGCTCGATCGACTTGACATGTTTGCACTAAATCGTACATAACTTTTGATTTAGAGTTTGGAATGACATGAATACAACACCCACGTTAAGCTAGCTCAATTTTCTATATTGTGACAAAATTTAAAACCAAAATAGCTACGATAAACCCTCCAAGTAATCCAATCTATCCCAATCTGCGTGATTCCAAGCATTATGCTTCATTTTTAAACGTTTTGAGCACCAGTGATCAGCTTAGACTGATCAAATTTACTGGCCGATCAACCTGACATGTATGCACTAGATCGTCTTTAACTTTTTAGATTCCAAAATGTCATGATTCCAACGTCCATGTTAAGCTATCTCAGTTTTCTGTGTTGTTGCAAAATTTAGGACCGAAATAGCTACGATAAAACCTGTAGGTAATCCAATCGATCCCAAACTGCCTGATGCCATGCATTATGTTTCATTTATAAGCTTTAACTCAGGAAGCACCACTGATCTGTTTAGAATGATCATTTTAACTGGACGATAGACTTGACTTGTACACACTAAATCGTCTTTAACTTTTTATTTATAATTCAGAATGACACGAACCCAATGCCCACGTTAAGCTAGCTCACTTTTCTATAGCATGACATAACTAAAGACAAAAAAACCTCCAAGTAATCCAATCTATCCCAAACTGCTTGATGTCATGCATTATGCTTTATGTGTAACCCTTTTCTCAATGAGCACCTGTGATCATTTTAGAATGATCATTTTAACTATCTGATCAACTTGACGTGTATGCACTACATCGCTTTTAATTTTTGACATATAGCTCAAAATGACATGAAACCAACGCCCACGTTAAACTAGCTCAATTTTCCATATTGTGACAGCATTTGAGACTGAAAGAGTTAAGAAAAAGCCTCCAAGTATTCCAATGTATCCCAAACTCCATGATGCCATGCATTATGCCTCATTTATAAGCCTTTACTAAAGGAGCACCAATGATATCAGTTTAGAATGATCATTTTAACTAGCCAATCAACTTGACATGTCCACACTAAATCGTCTGTAACTTTTGATTTATAGTTCCGAATGACACGAATCCAACACCCACGTTAAGCTAGCTCAATTTTCTGTATTGTGACATTATTTGAGAATGAAACCAATTCGACAAGTCCTTCAAGTAAGCCAATGTATCCCACACTGCGTGATGCAATGCATAATGATTCATGTATAAGCTGTTACTCAAGGAGCCCCAATGATCAGTTTAGAATTATCAGTTTAACTAGCCAATCAACTTGACATGTCCACACGAAATAGTTCATAATTTTTGATTTAGAGTTCAAAATGACACGAATCCAACGCCCATGTTAAACTAGCCTCCAAATAATCCAATCTATTCCGAACTGCGTGATGTCGTGCATTATGTTTCATTTATAAGCCTTTACTCAAGGAGCAGCAATAATAAAATTTTTGAATGATTATTTTAACTAGCTGATCAACTTGACATGTTTGCACTAAATCGTCTTTAACTTTTGATTTAGAGCTCAAAGTGACATGAGTCCCACGCCCACGTTAAGCTACCTCAATTTTCTATATTGTGGTAACATTAAAGATGAGCTACGAAAAAGCCTCCAAGTAATCCAATGTGTCTGAAACTGCGTGATGCCATGCATTATGCTTCATTTATATGCTTTTACTTAACGAGCACAGATGTCAGGTTAGGATGATCATTTAAACTTGCCAATCAATTTGACATGTCCATACTAAACCATCCATAACTTTTGATTTAGAATTCAGAATGAAACGAATCCAATGCCCACATCAAGCTAGCTCAATTTTCTATATCGTGACAATATTTGAGACTAAAAGAGCTACGAAAAGGCCTCGAAGTAATCAAATGTATCCCAAATTGGATGATGCCATGCATTATGCTTCATTTATAGGCCTTTACTAAATGATCACCAATGATCAGCCTAGAATGTTGATCTTAATTGGCCGATCAACTTGACATGTACACTAAATCGTCCGTAACTTTTGATGTAAATTTCATAATGACATGAATCCAATGCGCACGTTAAGCTAGCTCAATTTTCTATATTGTGGCAACATTTGAGGCCTAAAGAGATATGACAAAGCCTCCAACGAATCCAATGTATCCAAAACTGCGTGATGCCTTACATTATGCTTCATTTATAAGCCTTTTCTCAAGGAGCACCAATGATGAGTTTAGAATGATCATTTTAACTGACCAATAAATTTGACATATCTACACTAAATCGTCTGTAAATTTTGATTTGGAGTTCGAAATGACAAGAATCCAGCGCCCACGTTAAGCTAGCTCAATTTTCTACATTGTGACAAAAATTAAGACCGACATAGCTACAAGAAAGCCTCCAAGTAATCCAAACAATTCCAAACTGTGTGATGCCATGCATTATGCTTCTTTTATAAGCCTTTACTCAAGGTGTACCAATGATCAGTTTAGAATGATCATTTTAACCGGCCGATCAACCTGACATGTCCGCACTAAATCATCCATAGCTTTTGATTTAGAGTTCACAATGATACGAATCCAACACCCACGTTAAGCTAGCTCAATTCTCCAAATTGTGACAGCATTTGAGACTAAAAGAGCTACGAAAAAGCCTCCAAGTTATGCAATGTATCCCAAACTGCGTGATGCCATGCACAATGCTTCATTTATTGGCCTTTACTCAAGGAGCACCAATGATCAGTTAAGAATGATTATTTTATCTGGCCGATCAACTTGAAATGTCCGCACTAAATCATCCGTAACTTTTGATTTAGAATTCAAAATGATACGAATCCAACGCTCACGTTAAGCTAGCTCAATTTTCCATATTGTGACAACATTTGGGACGGAAAGAGCTACAAAAAAAACTCCAAATAATCCAATGTATCCCAAACTGAATTATGCCATGCATTATGCTTCATTTATAAGCCTTTACTCAGGGAGCACAAATGATCATTTTAGAATGATCATTTTAACCAGCTGATCAACTTAACATGTGCGCACTAAACCATCTTTAACTTTTGAATTCTAGCTCAAAATGACATGAGTACCACGCCCAGGTTAAGCTAGCTCAATTTTTCATATTGCGACACCATTTGAGATTAAAAGAGATACGAAAATGCCTCAAAGTAATCCAATGTATCCCAAATAGAGTAATGCCATGCATTATGCTTCATTTATAACCCTTTACTCAAAGAGCACCAACGATAAGTTTAGAATGATCATTTTAACTGGTCGAACGACATGACATGTCCGCACTAAATCGTCTTTAACTTTCGATTGAGAGCTCAAAATGACATGAGTCCTACGCCCACGTTAAGCTAGCTCAATTTTCCATATTGTGACAACATTTATGACAGAAATAGCTACGAAAAGGCCTCTAAGTAATCCAATGTATCCAAACTGCGTTATGCCATGCATTATGTTTCATTTATACGCATTTACTTGACGAGCACCAATGATCAGTCTAGGATGATCATTTTAACTTGCCGATCAATTTGACATGTCTGCACTAAATCGTCCATAACTTTTGATTTCAAATTCAAAATGAAACGAATCCAATGCCCACGTTAAGAAAGCTCAATTTTGCATATCATGACAACGTTTGAGACTAAAAGAGCTATGAAAAAGCCTCGAAGTAATCCAATGTATCCCAAACTGCATGATGCCATGCATTATGCTTCATTTATAAGCCTTTACTCAAGGATTACCAATGATCAGTTTAGAATGGTCATCTTAATAGGCCGATTAACTTGACATATCCACCCTAAATCGTCCGTAACTTGATATATAGTTCTGAATGACACGAATCCAAGGCCCACGTTAAGCAAGCTCAATTTTCTAGATTGCGAGAAAATTTGAAACTGAAATAGCTACAAGAAAGCCTCCAAGTAATCCAAACTATTCCAAGCTGCGTGATGCCATGCATTACGCTTCATTTATAAGCCTTTACTCAAGGAGCACCAATGATCAGTTCAGAATGATCATTTTAACTGGGCTATCAACCTGACATGTCCGCATTAAATTGTCTGTAATTTTTGATTTAGAGTTCAAAATGACACAAATCCAACGCCAACGTTAATCTAGCTCGTTTATTATTATGAAAAAATTTAAGTCCAAAATAGCTACAACAAAGCCTCCAAGTAATCCAATCTATCCCAAACTGCGTGATGCCATGCATTATGCTACATTTCTTAGCTTTTATTTAAGGAGCACCAATGATCAATTTAGAATTATCATTTTAACTACCCGATCAACTTGAAATGTCCGCACTAAATCGTCCGTAACTTTTGATTTAGAGTTCAGAACGACACAAAGCCAATGCCTACGTTAAGCTTGCTCAATTGTTTATATTGTGGCAACATTTGAGTCTGAATGAGCTACGGCAAAGCCTCCAAGTATTCTGACAATATTTGAGACTGAAAGAGCTACGAAAAAAGCCTCCAAGTAATCCAATGTATCACAAAATACATGATGTCATGCGTTATGCTTAATTTATACGCTTTTACTGAAGGAGCACAAATGATCAGATTAGAATGATCATTTAACTGGCCGATCAGCTTGACAAATCCGCACTAAATCATTCATAACTTTTGATTCAGAGTTCAAAATGACACGAATCCAACGTACACGTTAAGCTAGCTCAATTTTCTATGTTGTGATAAAATTGAGACAGAAATACACTACGACAAAGCCTCCTAGTAATCCAATGTATCCCAAACTGCGTGATGCCATGCATTATGCTTCATTCATAAGCCTTTACGCAAGGAGCACCAATAATTAGTTTAAAATGATCATTTTAACTGGCATATTAACTTGACATGTCCGCACTAAATCGTCTTTACTTTTGATTTAGAGCTCGAAATAACATGAGTCCAAAGCCCACATTAAGCTAGCTCTATTTTACATATTGTTACACCATTAGAGATTGTAAGAGCTAGGAAAAAAGCCTCTAAGTAATCCAATGTATCACAAACTGTGTGATGCCATGCATTATATTTCATTTATAACCCTTTACTCAAGGAGAACAAATGATTAGTTTAGAATGATCATTTATTGGTTGATCAACTTGACATGTCCGCACTAAATTGATTGCAACTTTTGATTTAGAGTTGGAAATGACACGAATCCGACGCCCACGTTAAGCTGGCTCAAGTTTCTATATTGTGACAAAATTTGAGACTGAAATATACTACAACAAAGCTTCCAAGTAATCCAAACTATTCCAATTTGTGTGATGCCATGCATTATGCTTCATATATAAGCCTTTACTGAAGGAACACCAATGCTAAGTTTAGAATGATCATTTTAACCCGTCAATCAACTTGACATGTCTGCACGAAATCATCTGTAACTTTTGATTTTGAGTTCAGAATGAAACGAATCCAATGCCTACGTTAAGCTAGCTCAGTCTTCTATTTTGTGACAATTTTTGAGACTGAATAAGCTATGCAAAAGCCTCGAAGTAATCCAATTTATCCCAAACGGCGTGATGCCATGCATTATGCGTCATTTATAGTCTTTTATTGAAGGAGCCCCAATGATCAGTTTAGACTGAGCATTTAACTGGCCTATAAACTTGACATATCCGCACTAAATCGTCTGTAACTTTTGATTTAGAGTTCGAAATGACACGAATGCAACGCCCACATCAAGCTAGCCCAAATTTCTAGATTGTGAGAAAATTTGAAACCAAAATAGCTACAAGAAAGCGTCCAAGTAATCCAAACTATTCCAAACTGCGTGATGCAAAGCATTATGCTTCATTTATAACCCTTTACTCAACGAGCACCAATGATCAGTTCAGAATGATCATTTTAACTGGCCGATCAACTTGACATGTCCGCGTTAAATTGTCCATAATTTTTTATTTAGAGATCAAAATGACACAAATCCAACGCCCACGTTAATCTAGCTCATTTTTCAATATTGTGACAAAATTTAAGTCCAAAATAGCAACGTCAAAGCCTCCAAGTAATCCAATCAATCCCAAATTGCGTGATGCCATGCATTATGCTACATTTATTAGCTTTTATTTAAGGAGCACCAATGATCACTTCAGAATTATCATTTTAACTGGCCGATCAACTTGACATGTTCACACTAAATCGTCCCTAACTTTTGATTTAGAGTTCAGAATGACACGAAGCCAATGCCCATGTTATGCTACCTTAATTTTTTAAATTGTGATAACATTTGAGACTGAATGAGCAACGAAAAAGCCTCCAAGTAATCCAATGTTCCTAAACTGCGTGATGCCATGCATTATGCTTCATTTATATGCTTTTACTGAAGGAGCACCAATGATCAGCTTAGAATGATCATTTAACTGCCCAATCAACTTGACATGTCCGCACTAAATCATTCATAACTTTTGATTTAGAGTTCAAAATGACACGAATCCAACGTCCACGTAAGCTAGCTCAATTTTCTATGTTGTGATAAAATTAAGACCGAAATAAACTACGACAAAGCCTCCAACTAATCCAAACTATTCCAAACTGCGTGATGCCATGCATTATGCTTCATTTATAACCCTTTACTCAAGGAGCACCAATGATCAGTTCAGAATGATCATTTTAACTGGCCTATCAACTTGACATGTCCGCGCTAAATTGTCCGTAATTTTTGATTTAGAGTTCAAAATGACACAAATCCAACGCCCCCGTTAATCTAGCTCATTTTCCAATATTGTGACAAAATTTAAGTCCAAAATAGCTACGACAAATCCTGCAAGTAACCCAATATATCCCCTACTGCATGATGCCATGCATTATGCTACATTTCTTAGCTTTTACTTAAGGTGGACCAAAGATCAATTTATAATTATCATTTTAACTGCCCGATCAACTTGACATATACGCACTAAATCGTCCGTAACATTTGATTTAGAGTTCAGAATAACACGAAACCAATGACCACGTTAAGCGAGCTCAATTTTCTATACTATGACAACATTTGAGACTGAATGAGCTACGACAAAGCGTCCAAGAAATCCAATGTATCCCAAACTGCGTGATTCCATGCATTATGCATAATTTATACGCTTTTACTGAAGGAGCACCAATGATAAGTTTAGAATGATCATTTTAACCCGTCGATCAACTTGACATGTCCACACTAAATCATCAGTAACTTTTGATTTAGGGTTCAAAATGACACGAATCCAATGCGCAGTTTAAGCTAGCTCAATTTTCTATATTGTGATATAATTAAAACCGAAGTATACTACGAAAAAGCCTCCAAGTAATCCATTGTATCCCAAATTGCGTGATGCAATGCATTATGCTTCATTTATACGCTTTTACTTAAGGAGCACCAATGATCAGTTTAGAATGATCATTTTAACTAGCCGATCAACTTTACATGTCCGCACTAAATCGTTCATAATTTTAGATTTAGAGTTCAAAATGACACAAATCCAACGCACACGATAATCTAGCTCATTTCTTAATATTGTGACAAAATTTAAGTCCAAAATAGCTACGACAAAGCTTCCAAGTAATCCAATCTATCCCAAACTGCGTGATGCCATGCATTATTTTACATTTATTAGCTTTTACTTAAGGAGACCAATGATCAATTTATAATTATCATTTTAAATGGCCGATCAACTTGACATGTACGCAATAAATCGTCCGTAACTTTTGATTCAGAGTTAAGAATAACACAAAACCAATGCCCACGTTAAGCTAGCTCAATTTTCTATACTGTGACAACATTTGAGACTGAATGAGCTATGACAAAGCCTCCAAGTAATACAATGTCTCCCAATCTGATCAACTTGACATGTCCGCACTAAATCATCATTAACTTTTGATTTAGAGCTCAAAAGGACAAGAGTCCAACTCCCATGTTAACTTAGCCCAATTTTCCGTATTGTGACAATATTTGAGACTGAAAGAGTAACGAAAACTCCTCCAAGTAATCGATTGTATTGCAAACTACGTGATGCCATGCATTTTGCTTCATTTATATGCCATTACTTAAGGAGAACCAATGATCAGTTTAGAATGATCATTTTAACTGGCCGATGAACTTGAGATGTACGCACTAAATCGTCCATAACTTTTGATTTAAAGTTCAGAATGAGAGGAATCCAACGCCCACGTTAAGCTAGCTCAATTTTCAATATTGTGACAACATTTGAAGCTGAACGAGCTACGAAAAAGCCTCTAAGTAATCCAATGTATCTCAAACTGCGTGATGCCATGTATAATGCTTGATTTATAAGTCTTTACTCAAGGAACCCCAATGATCAGTTTAGAATGATCATTTTAACTAGCCGATCAACTTGACATGTCCGCACTAAATCGTCTGTTACTTTTTATTTAGAGTTCAGAATGACAGAATCCAATGCCCACGTTAAGCTAGCTCAAGTTTCTATTGTGTGACAACATTTGAGACTGAAAGAGCTTCGACAAAGCCTCCAAGTAATCCAATATATCCAAAACTCCATGATGCCATGCATTATGCTTCGTTTATAAGCCTTTACTCAAGGAGCACCAATGATCAACTTTGAATGATCATTTTAACTGGCCGACCAACTTGACATGTCTGCATTAAATCTTCCGTGAGTTTTGATTTAGACTTCAGAGTGACACGAATACAGTGCCCACGTTAATCTAGCTGAATTTTCTTTATTGTGACAACATTTGAGAATGAAAGAACTACGACAAAGCCTCCAAGTAATCTAATGTATCCCAAACTAGGTGATGCCATGCATTTTGCTTCATTTATATGCCGTTACTTAAGGAGCACCAATGATCAGTTTAGAATGATCATTTTAACTGGATGATGAAGTTGACTTGTCCGCACTAAATCGTCCGTAACTTTTGATATAGAGTTCAGAATTAAACGAATCCAACACCCATGTTAAGGTAACTCAATTTTCTATATTTTGAAAACATTTGAGACTGAAAGAGCTATGAAAAATCCTTCAAGTTATCCAATGTATCCCAAACTGCGTGATGCCATGCATTATGCTTCATTTATAAGACTTTACTTAAGGAGCACCAATCATCAGTTTAGAATGATCATTTTAACTGGCCGATCAACTTGACATGTTCACACAAAATCGTTTGTAAATTTTGATTTGGAGTTCGGAATAACACGAATCCAGTGCCTAGGTTAAGCTAGCTAAATTTTCCATATTGTGACAACATTTGAGATTGAAAGAGCTACGAAAAAGCCTCCAAATAATTCAATGTATCCCAAACTGCGGATTGCCATTCGTTATGCTTCATTTAAGCTTTTAGTCAAGGAGCACCAATGATAAGTTTAGAATGATCATTTTAAATGACCGATCAATTTTACATATGCGCACTAAATTGTCTATAACTTTTGATTTAGAGCTCAAAGTAACATGAGTCCAACGCCCACGTTAAGCTAGCTCAATTTTCCATATCGTGACAGCATTGGAGACTAAAAGAAGAACGAAAAAGCCTCTAAGTTATCCAATACATCCCAAACTGCGTGATGTCATTGATTATGCTTCATTTATAACCCTTTACTCGAGGAGCACTAATTATCAGTTTAGAATGATCATTTTAACTGGCCGATAACCTTGACAAGTCCACATTAAATCGTCCGTAACTTCTGATTTAGAGTTCAAAATGACACGAAACAACCGCCCACATTAAGCAAGCTCAATTTTCTGTATTGTGACAAAATTTATGACTGAAATAGCTACAAGAAAGCCTCCAAGTAATCCAAACTATTCCAAATTGCGTGATGCCATTATAGAATGAAAGCGCTCGGACAAAGCCTCCAAGTAATCCAATGTATCCCAAACTGCGTGATGCAATGCATAATGCTTTGTTTATAAGTCTTTACTTAAGGAGCACCAATGATTAGTTTAGATTGATCTCTTTAACTGGCCGATCAACTTGACATGTCCGCACAAAATCGTCCATAATTTATGATTTAGAGTTCGGAATGACACGAATCCGACGCCCGTGATAAGCTAGGTCAATTTTCTATATTGTGACAACATTTGAGACTGAAAGAGCTACGCCAAAGCCTCCAAGTAATCCAATTATCTCAATATGTGTGATGCCATGCATTATGCTTCATTTCTAAGCCTTTACTCAAGGAGCACCAATGATCAGTTTAGAATGATTATTTTAACTCGATGATGAAGTTGACTTGTCCGCACTAAATCGTCTGTAACTTTTGATTTATAGTTCAAAATGAAACGAATCTAACGCCCATGTTAAGCTAACTCAATTTTATATATTTTGACAACATATGAGACTGAAAGAGCTATGAAAAAGCCTTCAATTTATCCAATATATCCCAAACTGCGTGATGCCATGCATTATGTTTCATTTATAAGCCTTTACTTAAGGAGCACCAATTCTCAGTTTAGAATGATCATTTTAACTGGCCGATCAACTTGACATGTTCACACAAAATCATTTGTAAATTTTGATTTCAAGTTTAGAATAACACGAATCCAACGCCCAGGTTAAGCTAGCTAAATTTCCCATATTGTGACAACATTTGAGATTGAAAGAGCTATGAAAAACCCTCCAAATAATTCAATGTATCCCAAACTGCAGGTTGTCATTCATTATGCTTCATTTATAAGGCTTTACTCAAGGAGGACCAATAATAAGTTTAGAATGATCGTTTTAACTGGCCGATCAATTTGACATGTCCGCACTTAATTGTTCGTAACTTTTGATTTAGAGTTCAAAATGACACGAATCCAACGCCCAATTTAAGCTAGCTCAATGTTCGGTATTGTGACAATATTAGAGACTGAAAGAGCTATGACAAAACCTGCAAGTAATCCAATGTATCCCAAACTACGTGATTCCATGCATTATGCTTCATTTATAACCCTATACTCAAGGAGCACCGATGATTAGTTTAGAGTGATCATTTCAACTAGTCGATCAACTTGACATGTCCGCGCTACATCGTCCGTAACTTTTGATTTAAAGTTTGAAATGACACGAATCGAACGCCTTGGTTAAGCTAGCTCAATTTTCTATACTGTGAAAAAATTTAAGACTGAATTACCTATGACAAAGCCTACAAGTAATCCAATATATTGCTAACTGCTTGATACCCTGAATTATGCTTCATTAATAAGCCTTTACTCAATGAGCACCAATTATTAGTTTAGAATGATCAATTAACTAGCCGGTTAACTTGATATGTCCGCACTAAATCGTATGTAACGTCTGATTCAGATCTCAGAATGACACGAATCCAATGCCCACGTTACGCTACCTCAATTTTCTACTAGCTCAATTTTCTATAGTGTAATAAAATTTAAGATTGAAATAGCTATGACAAAACCTCCATGTAATCCAATCTATCGCAAACTTCTTTATGCCATGCATTATGCTTCATTAAAAAGCTTTTTCTCAATTAGCACCAATGATCAGTTTAGAATCATCATTTTAACTCACCAGTCAAATTGACATGTCCGCACTAAATCGTATGTAACTTTTGATTCAGAGCTCAGAATGCCATAAATCCAAAGCCCACGTTAAGGTAGCTAAATTTTCTATATTGTGAAAAAACTTAAGACTGAAATAGCTACAACAAAGCTACCAAGTAATCGAATGTATCGCAAACTGTTTGTTGTCATGCACTAATGATCATTAACTCGCCGATCAACTTGACATGTCCCCAGAAAATCGTCCGTAACTTTTGATCCATAGATCAGAATGACACGAATCCAGTGCCCACGTTAAGCTAGCACAATTTTCTATGTTGTGAAAAATTTAATACTTAAATAGCTACGACAAAGCCTCCATGTAATGGAATATATTGCAACTGCGTGATGCCATGCATTATGCTTCATTAATAAGCCTTTACTTAATGAGCACTAATGATAAGTTTAGAATGATCATTTTAACTGACCGATCAACTAGACATGTCCACACTAATGCTTTTGTAACTTTTGATTCCGAGCTCAGAATGACACGAATCCAACGCCCAAGTTAAGCTAGCTCAATTTTCCATATTGTGATAACATTTTAGGCTGAAAGAGCTACGACAAAGCCTCAAAGTAATCCAATATATCCCAAACTGCATGATGCCATGCATTATGCTACATTTGTAAACCTTTGCTCAATGAGCACCAATGATCAGTTTAGAATGATCACTTTAACTGGTCGATCAGCTTAACATGTCTGCACTATATCGTCTGTAACTTTTGATTTAGAGCTCTGAATGACATAAATCAAATGCCCACGTTAAGCTAGCTAAATTTCTATTGTGAAAAATTTTAAGACTAAAATAGCTATGATAAAGCTTCCAAGTAATCCAATCTATCGCCAATTGCTTGATGTCATGCATTATTCTTCATTTATAAGCTTTTACTATGCTCAGTTTAGAATAATAATTTTAACTCACCGATCAACTTGACATGTGTGCACTAAATCCTCCGTAGCTTTTGATTCAGAGCTAAAAACGACACGAATCCAACGCCCACGTTAAGCTAGCTAAATTTTCAATATTGTGACAAAATTTAAGACTGAAATAGCTATGATAAAGCCTTCAAGTAATCAAATGTATCGCAACCAGTGTGATGCCATGCATTATGCTTCATTGATAAGCTTTTACTCAATGAGCATCAATGATCAGTTTAGAATGATGATTTTAACTGGACAACCAGCTTAACATGTCCTCACTAAATTGTCTGTAACTTGATTTCAGTGAAATATTACATGCACATGACAAAATTGGTGGCCCGGTAAGACAACCGTGGAGTCTAATTGATTTTCAATACATGGTGTCCACATGTATGATGTCGGATTTACAATTTCAAGGGAGTAATATGACATGGGTGGGAACTAGTAATAATCAGCTAGTTCAATGTTGGCTAGATCGAGCTATGGTAAATGATGAATGGAAAGCAATTTACCCAGCTTCAATAGTCCATTATTTAGATATGATTGATTCCGATCATCGGCCAGGCATAATCAAAATACGTTGACAATCAGAATTCGGAAAATGGATGTTGCGATATGATTCACGTTGGACAACTTGTGATGGCTTTAATAGTATTGTGAGTAATACATGGAATGATTATGAACATACATCTACTTCATATTTATTATCTCGACTTACGACTTGTCGGAAAAGAATGTCCTATTGGAAGAGAAATTCTTATGTAAATGCTAACCTTAGAATTCAGCAACTTACTGCTGCAATCGACATTGCTAATACCAAGCATCATAGTGACCCAGCTACAATTTTGGCTCTGAAGAAGGATTTGATATTAGCTTATGAGGATGAGGAAATTTTTTGGAAATTAAAAAGTCAGAATCGATGGCTTAAGGACGGAGATAGAAATACAAGATACTTCAATGCAGAAACAAAAAACAGGAGAGCTCGAAATCGTATTACTTCGATCAAGTCAGATAATGGTGAGGATGTGTTTGGAAATAAAGCTATTGCCCACAATGCTCAGACTTATTTTTCAGCTTTATTCAAAGCATCACCATAGGAAAACATGGATCATATCCTCTCGAATGTGAAGATAGTTGTTTCCAATGATATCAATTCAGAGTTGGTCAAAACAGTTATGAAAGATGAAGTATTCGAAGTCATCTCCTCAATTGGCGCTAATAAAGCCCCAGGCCCAGATGGATTTTCGTCAGCCTTTTTCCAACAACATTGGCAGACTGTTGGGGATGCAACAGGACAAATGACACCGGATTTCAGCCATACTAACATTTGTCTCATTCCAAAGATGGATTGTGGGAAATCTATAAAGATTTCTGACCTATATCCCTTTGTAATATAATTTACAAAGTTATCTCTAAAATCCTCGTCATTCGTTTAAAGCGATACCTTAATACATTTGTGTCAAAAAATCAGGCAGTTTTTATACCTATGAGATTAATCACGGATAATGTGTTAATTGCTCATGAAGCATTACATTCCTTAAGGGTTCAGACATCCACTGCAAAATCATTTATGGCTGTTAAAACAGACATCAATAAAGTTTATGACCGTATTGAATGGAGCTTCTTGGAAGCAGTTCTTCTGAGAAAAGAATTCTCGTCTCAATGGACAAATTGGGTAATGCAGTGCATCACCACAGTATCTTTTTCAGTTCTCATTAATGGAAGCCCCTATGGTAACTTTCTTCCAGGACGTGGTTTACGTCAAGGGGATCCATTTATCCCCCTATTTGTTCATTCTGTGTGCAGATGTTTTATGCTCGACGATTCATACTGCTGTATTGAATAATCAGATTCAGGCTTTGAGAATTTCTTGGAATGGACCTACAACCTCTCATCTTTTATTTGCGGATGATTCACTGTTCTTTATCCTAGCTGATCGGAAAAATGTTACCAGTCTCCAAAATGTTTTCCAGGAATATGGTAGGGCTTCAGGACAGATTATTAATATGGACAAATCATCAGTCATTTTTGGGATTAAAGTTTTCGAACATACGAGAAGACATGTACAACAATCGTTACAAATATATAATATTGGTGGAGGAGGAATATGTCTTGGGCTACTGGAACAGTTTAAATGTAACAAATGTCAGATGTTTAAGTACATTATCGACAAAGTTCATTCTCGTATTTCAGGATAGCAAACAAAATTTCTATCACCTGCTGGAAAAGAAATTTTAATAAAAGCTGTTGCTTTTGGTATGCCGGTTTATTCGATGAACGTGTTTAAGTTGCCTAATGAAATATGTAACCTGTTGAATAAAGCGTTATCTCAGTTCTGGTGGGGACTCTCAGACTACAAACAAAAATTTTCATGGGTTTCTTGGAAGAAAATGGCTACCCCAAAAAGAATGGGAGGTTTAGGTTTTCGTGATTTTCAGAATTTTAATCAGGCTCTACTAGCCAATCTTTGTTGGAAGATCCAAACCAGACCAGAATGCCTTCTTTCGAGAATCTTAAAACATCAATACTTTCCAAAGAGGGATTTGATTTCTGCTACTTTAAGTTGTCGCCCCTCATTTGGTTGGCAGTCACTTCTTCATGGACGGGATCTTCTAAAATCAGGGTTACATCGGATTTTTGGTGATGGAGTATACACATGCATAGGAGATACAAATTGGCTTCCTATCTGTCCATTTCGTGCACCCAAACTGCTACCTATACCAACCCACTGTTAAAAAATCGATTTACTCATTGATCGAACCACTGGACATTGGAATGCAGATATCATTAACGATTTGATTGAACAAGAAGATCATCACCTTATCTATAAAATCTATCTTCTGCCTGAATCAAGTTAAAGATGATTGGTATTGGAAATTATCTAACAATGGAGTATATTTTGTTAAGTCTGGCTACTATCATGCTATTAATGTAAATGACAACGGGTCTGTCGGTATTCAACCTCATTTGGCAAATCATCAGGATCTCACTAAGTGTAATTGGCCTCTGAAGATTCCACCCAAGATACAACATTTTTTGTGGCGATTTTTGTCTCGAGATTACCTTTAAAATCACATTTAAAGCATCGACATATTCTCTCAGACGATCAGTGCACCCGTTGCTATGACTTCGAAGAAACAGAACTACACACATTTTTTCTATGTCATTATTCTCAAATGATGTGGAGAAAATGGGTATTCTAACAACTACCATTTGTAGTCCGTCTACTACTATTCATGACAATGTCAGATATTTAATAGCAAGTTATAATCAGTTTAATTACGATTCGCCATAGAAGTTTATTCCTTTCTTTGTCCTCTGGCGCAAATGGAAAGTCAGGAATGATCTTACTTTCAACAATAAGGACTTATCAGTGGATTCTCTGTTACAAATAAGCCACGACGATGCTCAGGAATGGAGAAATCAAAATTTCAAGATAGATGAAAATTGACCATCAACGACATTTAATTCTGCCCTTTCAAAATGGAAATCACCACCTCCACAATTGTTAAATGTAACTACGATTCTGCTCATCGGGAAGGCAATTCTTTTTCAGGTTTAGGATGGATTGTACGCGTTAATAGCAGCTTTTTATTTAATGCAGGAAAAGGAAAATTTCAGGGACGTTATACTGTTATTTAAGCGGAATTTACTGCACTTATCTAGGCCTTACAATGCACGTGGTCTTTGGGATTCCGATATGTTATCTTTGGAGGAGATACTTTGACAATAAATAATCTTCTACACAATACAACTGTCAATCACCAACTCCAACATTATATCAATACGATCAAATTATGGTTCAACAAGTTTGAAGGAATCAAATTTCAACAACAACCGCGATCATGCAATCAAGTGGCAGATGTCTTGGCTAAATCATCAATTATTTCTCCAGATGTTTGGAATATTTACTCATCTTATCCCTATTTTTTAAAGATCTTTTGTAAACAATGATATTGATCGATAATAAAATCATTATTTCTGGCAAAAAAATTGTCTACAACTTTTGATTCAGAGCTTAGAAGGACACGAATCCAACACCCATGTCAAGCTAGCTCAATTTTATACTTGTGAAAAAGTTTAAGACTGAAATAGCTACGATAAAGCCTCCAAGTAATCCATTGATATGATGCTGATGAGGATCACACTCCTGATCAACTCCAAATAGTTGTGGAAGAGTGGATGAATGGATTGAAGTTCCAGAATGGGTGAAACGATGGTGTAACTTGCGGATGTGTGAGCTCTTAAGTGGATGGATCCGAGAACAAGGGGAAATGGATGATACTTCTCAAGGATGGTGGAAAATCCTTGGACTATCTGCTTGCTCTGTGTGAATGACAAAGGCCAGGCACATTGGGCAAGGGGTGAACTGAATTGAAACTTCCAAGGGGGATGAAGATCCCTTAGACTTTCGGCTCTCGAGAAGAATGGGAAAGTGTTCTAAAATTCCTTATTCAAAAGGATGACCAAATGAGTTTAAGAAGCAGATTTGGCATTAAAATGTTTGATGATTCAGAAAGAAGGATACAAGAGTGTACTTATAGTAGTCTAGACATTGAAAATGACTCCTAAAATTCTACCAAAACTTTAAAGGAAATACTTAGGGAATTACAAAGACAACTAAGACAAAGACTAAGAAGTAAATAATGTTTTGACTTGATTCTTCCTTTCTTATTTCGTATATGATTAGATAAAATGGGACTGGGTCACCAGGAGACTGTGATAAAGTTCCTTGAGCTTCCCTCATGAAAAACTTATCATAGAAAACCCATTGGGACAAAACTAAGAATAGGGAAAAAGAGTACAATCTTAGTCACCTCTCTTGGTGAGGTTTATGTGGCTTGAATCACAACAAATGTGGTTGAATTAGCACACACCAAACTTGCCTGAATGGTGTTGAGAATGTGCTGTAGTGTTGTCTTAAGTTTGGCTTGCTTGGACCGGGTAATGGGGCCATTGAAGTTTTGTAGGCTTTCATCTCCAATATCCGCGTGTTGTAGTGGCTTCTTCCTCCTCTGGTTCAAACTGCTCCTTAGGTTGTGGTTCCTTGCTGGCCATGCTCACATCATTCTCCCCGAGTTGGGAAGGATTTGACCTCAAGTATGTTTCATCTGCAAAATATGGAACCAAATCAGTGATATTGAAGCTTGAACTCACTTGATACTTACATTGAAGATCCAGCTGGTAGGCATTGTCATTGATCTTCTTGATGACTTTGAATGGGCCATCAATTCTAGGCATTAACTTGGATTTCCTTTCACTTGGAAATCTATCTTTACGCAAATGGATCGACACCAAGTCTCCTTCCTCAAATGATAACTCCTTTCGGCCTTTATTGGCTTGTTGAGCATACAACTTAGTCTTATTTTCAATATTGAGCCGAGCCTTGGGATGAATTTTTTTAACCAACTGAGCCTTTTCTTTCCATCCAGGCTTGTCCTTTCACTCAAAGGTAAAGGAATTAGATCCAAAGGTGAGATGGAATTGAACCCATAAAAAATTTCGAATGGTGAGTACTTAGAAGTAGTATGCCTAGCATGATTATATGCAAATTCATCATGAGGCAAACATTCTTCCCAAGTCCTAAGATTCTTTTTAATCAAAGCTCTTAACAAGTAGACAAGGTTCTATTAACTACTTCAGTTTGACCATCCGATTGCGGGTTACAAGTTGTGGAGAAACAAAGCTTAGTTCCTAGCTTAGACCAAAGTGTTTTCCAAAAGTAACTAAGGAACTTTGTGTCTCTATATGATATTATGGTCCTAGGAATGCCATGAAGTCTAGCTATCTCCTTAAAGAATAACCCGGCAATGTTAACGGCATCATCCTTCTTATGACAAGGAATAAAGTGAGCCATTTTGCAAAACCTATCAGCTACAACGAACACAGAATCCTTTCCAGTCTTAGTTCTAGACAATCCAACAACAAAATCCATAGATATAGCATGCCAAGGGTGCAAAGGTACAGGATAAGGGGTATACAAACCGTGCTTTTGGATTGTGGATTTGGCTTCCTTGCACGTTACACATATTTGGCAAGTTTTCTCAGCATCATTCCTCATGTGTGGCCAAAAGAAGTGTTCCTGCGATACATTTAATGTTTTGCCACGCCAAAGTGACCCATATGACAACTTGAATGTGCTTCCTTAATAAACAAATCTCAGAAAGAGGAGTTAGGTACACATAACCGATTATCATAAAACAAGAAGCCTTCACTCTTAAAGTGTTTTCTAGTACCAAACTTCTCACAAGAAGAAAAATATCCTTAAAATCCGCATCAGTAGCATATAACTCTTTGATTTTCTTAAATCTTAGCAGTTTTACTTCTAAAGAGTTCAAGAGCACATACCTCCGAGAAAGAGCATCGGTTACTACATTCTCTTTACTTTTCTTGTATTTGATCAGATAAGGGAAGGTCTCAATGAATTCGACCCACATAGCATGTCTTTTGTTCAGCTTTTGTTGCCCTTTGAGATGTTTGAGTGACTAATGGTCGGTATGGATGACAAACTCCTTGGGCCAAATATAATGTTGCCATGTTTGCAAGGCCCTCACAAGCACATATAGTTCTTTGTCATAGGTTGGGTAATTTAGTGTGGCCCCTCCAAGTTTCTCACTAAAGTAGGCTATGGGCTTCCATTCCTACATAAGAACAGAACCAATACCAACTCTTGAGGCATCACATTCAATTTCAAAAGTTTTATCAAAGTTAGGAAGAGATAGCACCGGGGAGTGTGTAAGCTTGTCTTTCAAGGTTAGGAACTTGCGGCTGCTCCCACTTAAATCCCACATTCCTTTTTATAACCTCAGTGAGTGGAGCTGCTACAGTGCTAAAGCCCATGACAAATCTCCAGTAAAACCCAGCTATGCCATGGAAGCTCCTTACTTCCCCAACATTATTTGGACTCGGCCACTCCTTAATCGCTTTTATCTTTTCCTCATCAACCTTAATACCATCTGTACTCAGAACAAACCCTAAGAAGACAAGTTTATCTGCTCCAAAATTACATTTCTTAAGATTGGCATACAAGGTTTCCTTTCTAAGCACTTCAAAAACCTTTCTGAGGTGTTCTACATGATCATCTAAGGTTCGGCTAAAAACTAGATTTTCATCAAAGTATACTACCACAAAATGAGCTATAAATTCCCTAAGGGCATGGTTAATGAATCTCATGAAGGTACTAGGTGCATTTGTCAAGCCAAAAGGCATTACTAACCACTCATATAAACCTTGTTTAGTTTTAAATACAGTTTTCCACTCATCACCTTCTTTCATCCTAATTTGGTGATAACCACTCTTAAGATCTACCTTAGAGAAGATTCTAGAACCATGCAATTCATCTAACATATCATCTAATCTAGGTATAGGATGGAGATACTTTACAGTGATATTGTTGATGGCTCTACAATCAACACACATTCTCCAGCTTCCATCCTTTTTTGGGACAAGCAAAACAGGTACAACACACGGGCTCATACTTTTGCGGATATGACCTTTCTCCATAAGTTCAGTGACTTGCTGTTGAAGCTCCTTGGTCTCCAGGGCATTGGTTCTGTAGGCTGGCTTGTTGGGAAGAGATGCTCCTGGTAGAAATTCAATTTGGTGCTCAATTCCCTAGAGTAGTGACCAAAGCCCTTACACTTAAAACACTGAATTTCCCTAGTTTTGGTGCTAGAACCCATATCCATTCCCTTAAGTTTCGAATCTTCTACCTTAGGTTCAGTGAAAGGCTTGTAATCTTTGCTAGACTTATCCTCCTTAGATTGGCTAAACCTAGTAGAACTAAATCCGGGTTTAGGGTTTTTCCTCTTAAGTTCTTTTGCGAACATGATAGCCTTATGGAGAAGTTCTTCTATTTCAACATAATTGTGAACCTCTAGCCTATCTATGATTTCCCTATTAAGGCCACCCATAAACCTAGCCATAGTGGCTTTACTATCCTCTTGAACGTCAGCCATAAGCAATAAGGTTTCTATCTCCTCAAAGTACTCCTCTACGGGTCTAGATCCTTGAGATAGGTTTCTAAGGTTAAAGTGAAGTTCCCTATGGTAGTGGCTAGGTATAAACCTTTTCCTCGTGATTAATTTCATCTGGTTCCATGAATCTATATGCAAATCCCCAGCCCTTCTCTTAGAAGAAACTAATTGATCCTACCAACTTAAGGCATAATCTTTAAAAGCAGTTGGTGCTACTCTAAACTTACTATCCTGAGTGTATTCCCTACAATCAAAGACTATTTCTATCTTCTTTTCACACTCTAGATACTCCTCAGGGTCATTGGTTCCATGGAAAGAGGGAATCTTGATTTTAAGGCCAGCCAAAGGGTCGCGAGGATTGGGTTGGTTATTCCTATGCGGTTGGTCGTCTCTTGGCCGCCTTCTCCTAGGGTGCTGTGACCTAGATGAGTGACTGTAGTATTGCTCAGTATCAGAAGGTGGCTGGTTTATCCTAAGTCGGTCATTTTAGAATGATCATTTTAACTTGCCGATCAACTTGACATGTCCGTACAAAATTGTCCGTAACTTTTGATTCAAAGCTCACAATGAGAAAAATCCAACGCCGATGTTAAGATAGCTCCATTTTATATAATGTGACAAACTTTAGGACTGAAATAGCTACGACAAAGCCTCCAAGTAATCTAATCTATCGCAAACTGCTTGATGCCATGCATTATGCTTCATTAATAAGCTTTTATTCAATGAGCACCAATGATCATTTTAGAATGATCATTTTAATTCGCCAGTCAACTTGACATGTCCGCACCAAATCGTCTGTAACTTTTGATTCAGAGTTCATAATGCCACGAATCCAACACCAACATTAAGCTAGCTACATTTTCTATATTGTGACAAAATTAAATACTAAAATAGCTACGACAAATCCTCCAAGTAATTGAATATATCGCAAACTGCTTGATGTCATGCACTATGCTTCATTTATAATCCTTTACTCATTGAGCACCAATGATCAGTTTAGAATGATCATTTTAACTCGCCAATCAACTTGACATGTCCGCACAAAATCATCCTTAATTTTTTATTAAGAGCACATAATGACAGGAATCCAAAGTCCACGTTAAGCTAGCTAAATGTTCTATATTGTGATAGAATTTAAGACTTAAATAGCTACGATAATGCCTCCATGTAATCGAATCTATTGTAAAAAGTGTGATGACATGCATTATGCTTCATTGATAAGCCTTTACTCAATGAGCACCAATGATGAGTTTAGAATGATCATTTTATCTGGCCGATCAGCTTAACATCTCCACACTAAATTGTTTGTAACTTTTGATTAAGAGCTACGAATGACACGAATCCAATGCCTACGTTAAGCTAGCTAAATTTTCTATATTGTGAAAAAATTAAAAACTGAAATAGATACAACAAAGCCTCCAAGTAATGCAATCTATCGCAAAATGCTTGAAGCCGTGATTCTTCATTTATAAGGTTTTACTCTATGAGCACCAATGATCACTTTACAATGATCATTTTAACTCACCGATCAACTTGACATATCCGCAAAAATTTGTCTGTAACTTTTGATTCAGAGCTCATAATGATACGAATCGAATGCCCATGTTAAGCTAGGAAAATGTTCTATAGTTTGACAAAATTTAAGACTGAAATACCTATGACAAAGCCTCCAAGTAATCCAATCTATCGCAAAGTCCTTGATGCCATGCATTATGCCTCATTAATATGCTTTTATTCAATGAGCACCAATGATCATTTTAGAATGATCATTTTAATTCTCTGGTCAACTTGACATGTCCGCCCTAAATCATCTATAACTTTTGATTCAAAGCTCAGAATGCCACGAGTCCAACGCCGACGTTAAGCTAGCTAACTATTCTATATTGTGACAAGATTTACGATGGAAGTAGCTACAATAAATCCTCCAAAGAGTCCAATCTATCGCAAAATGCTTGATGCCATGCATTATTCTTCATTTATAAGCCTTTACTCAATGAACAACGATTATTTGTTTAGAATGGTCCTTTTAACTCACCTATCAACTTGATATGTCCGCACAAAATCGTCCGTAACTTTTGATTCAGACCTCAAAATGAGACGAATTCAACGCCAACGTTAAGCTTGCTCCATTTTCTATAGTGTGACAAAATATAAGACTGAAATAGCTATGAAAAAGCCTTCGAGTAATCCAATCTATCGCAAACTGCTTGATGCCATGAAGTATGCTTCATTAATAAGCATTTACTCAATAAGCACCAATAATTAGTTTACAATGATCATTTTAACTCGCCCATCAACTTGACATCTCCGCACAAAATGGTCCGTAACATTTGATTCAGAGCTCAGAATGAAAAGAATCCAACGTCCACGTTAAGCTATCTCCATTTTATATAATATGACAAAATTTAGGATTGAAATAGCTATGACAAAGCCTTTGAGTAAAGCAATCTATCTAAAACTGTTTGATGCCATGCATTATGCTTCATTAATATGCTTTTACTCACTGAGCACCACTGATCAGTTTATAATTATAATTTTAACTCTCGGGTCAACTTGACATATCCGCACTAAATCGTCCGTAACTTTTGATTCAGAGCTTAGAATGCCACAAATCCAACACCCACGTTAAACTAGCTAAATTTTCTATATTGTGACAATGCCTCCAAGTAGTCGAATCTATCACAAACTGCTTGATGTCATGCACTGTGACTCGTTAATAAACCTTTACTCAATGAGCACCAATGATCATCTTAGAATGATCATTTTAATGCGCAGATCAACTTGACATGTCCTCACAAAATCGTCCATAACTTTTGATTGAGAGCTCAAAATGAGACAAATTTAGCACCCAAGTTAAGCTAGCTCCATTTTCTATAGTGTGACAAAATTTAAGACTGAAATAGCTATGAAAAAGCCTTCGAGTTATCCAATCTATCGCAAACTTCTTGATGCCATGAATTATCCTTCATTATTAAGCCTTTACTCAATAAGCTACAATGATTGGTTTAGAATGATAATTTTAACTAGCGATCAACTTGGCATATGCACACGAAATCGTCAGTAACTTTTTATTTACAGCTCCGAATGACACGAATCCAATGCCCACGTTAAGCTAGGTCAATTTTCTATAGTGTGACCAAATTTAATACTGAAATAGCTACGAAAACGTCTCCAAATAATCCAATATATTGCAAACTCCTTGATGCCATGCATTATGCTTCATTAATAAGCTTTTATTCAATGAGCACCAATGATCAGTTTAGAATGATCATTTTAATTAGCCGGTCAACTTGAAATGTTTGCCCTAAATCATCTGTAACTTTTGATTCAGAGCTCAGAATGCCACGAATACAACGCCGACATTAAGCTAGCTAAATAATTAATATTGTGACAAAATTCAAGACTGAAATAGGTAAAATATCCAATATATCGCAAAATGCTAGATGCCATGCATTATTCTTCATTTATAAGCTTTTACTCAATGAGCACCAATGATCGGTTAAGAATGATCATTTTAACTCACCGATGAACTTTACATATCCGCAAAAATTTGTTTGTAACTTTTGATTTAGAGCTTAGAATGACACAAATTGAATCCCACGTTAAGCTAGCTAAATATTCTATATTGTGACAAAATTGAAGACTTAAATAGCTACAACAGTGCCTCCACGCCATTATGTTTCATTGATAAGCCTTTAAATAATGAGCACCAATGATCAGTTTAGAATAATAATTTTAACTCGCCGATCAACTTGACATGTCTGCACAAAATTATCGGTCACTTTTGATTCAAAGCTCAGAATGAGACAAATCGAACGCCCACGTGAAGATAGCTCCATTTTACATATTGTGACAAAATTTAGGACTGAAATAGCTACAACAAAGGTTCCAAGTAAGCAAATCAATCTATCGCAAACTGCTTGGTGTCATGCATTATGCTTCATTAAAGCTTTTATTCAATGAGCACTAATGATCAGTTGAGAATGATCATTTTAATTCGTCGGTCAACTTGACATGTCCGCACTAACTCTTCTTAAAGTTTTGGTTCAGAGCTCATAACGCCATGAATCCAACGCCGACGTTAAGCTAGCTAAAAATTTTCTATATTGCGACAAAATTAAAGACTGAAATAGCTACCACAAATCCTCCAAGTAATCGAATATATCGCAAACCGCGTGGTCCAATGCATTATGCTGGATTAATAAGCCTTTACCCAATGAGCACAAATGATCCGTTGAGAATGATCACTTTAACTCGCCGATTAACTTGACATGTCCGCACAAAATCATCCGTAACTTTTGATTCAGAGCTCAGATTGAAACAAATCCAACGCCCAAGTTATCCTAGCTCAATTTTCTAAACTGTAACAAAATTTAAGACTGACATAGCTACAACAAAGGTTCCAAGTAAGCAAATCAATCGGAAGCAGCATGATGCCATGCATTATGCTTGATTAATAAGCCTTTACTCAATGAGCACCAATGATCAGTTTAGAATGATCACTTCTACTCGCTGAACAACTTGACATGTCAGCAAGAAATAGTCCGTAACTTTTGATTCAGAGTTTAGAATGACACATATCCAATGCCCACGTTAAGCTAGCTCAATTTTCTATATTGTGACAAAATTGAAGACATAAATAGCTGCGACAAAGCCTCCGAGAAATTGAATCTATCGCAAACTACGTGATACCACGCATTATGTTTCATTAATAAGCCTTTACTCAATGAGTACCAATGATCAGTTTAAAATGATCATTTTAGCTGACCGATCAACTTGACATGTTCGCACTAAATCGTTTATAATTTTTGATTCGGAGCTCTGAATGACAAAAATCAAACGCCCACGTTAAACTACCTCAGTTTTTTGTATTATGTGAAAATTTAAGACTGAAATAGCTATTACAATGCCCCCAAGTAATCCAATCTATCATAATCTACTTCATGCCATGCATTATGCTTCATTAATAAGACTTTACTCAATGAGCATTAATGATCAGTTTAGAGTGATCATTTCAACTAGCCTTTCAACTTGAGATGTCCGCACAAAATCGTCCATAACTTTTATTTCAGAGCTCTGAATGACACAAATCGAATGCCCAAGTTAAGCTAGCTCATGCTTCTATAGTGTGACAAAATTTAAGACCGAAATAGCTATGACAAAGCTTACAAGTAATTGAATCTATCACAATTAGCGTGATGCCATGCATTATGCTGGATTAATAAGCCTTTAGTCAATGAGCAGAAATGATCAATTGAGAATGATCATTTTATCTCGCCGATTAACCTGACATATCCGTACAAAATCGTTCGTAACTTCTGATTCTGAGCTCAAAATGACACGAATCCAACGCCCACATTAAGCTAGCTCAGTTTTCTATATTGTGAAAACATTTAAGACTGATATAGCTACAACAATACCTCCAAGTAATCGAATCGATCGCAAACTGCTTGATGCCATGCATTATGCTTCGTTAATAAGCCTTTACTCAATGAGCACCAATGATCAGTTTAGAATGATCATTATAACTAGCCGATCAACTTGCCATGTCCGCACTAAATTGTCTGTAACTTTTGATTCGGAGCTCAAAATGACACAAATCCAACGCCCACGTTATGCTAGCTCAATTTTCTAAACAATAACAAAATTTTAGACTGAAATAGCTACGACAAAGGTTCCAACTAAGCGAATCTATCGCAAGCAGCGTGAGGCCATGCATTATGCTTGATTAATAAGCCTTTACTCAATGAGCACCAATGATCAGTTTAGAATGATCATTTTAACTCGTTGAACAACTTGACATGTCAGCAAGAAATTGTTTGTAATTTTAGATTCAGAGTTCAGAACGACATGAATCCAATGCCCACGTTAAGCTAGCTCAATTTTCTATATTGTGACAAAATTGAATACATAAATAGCTACGACAAAGCCTCCAAGAAATTTAATCTATCGCAAACTACGTGATGCCACACATTATGTTTCATTAATAAGCCTTTACTCAATGAGCACCAATGGTCAGTTTAAATTGATCATTTTAACTTACCGATCAACTTGTTATGTCCGCACTAAATCGTCTATAATTTTGGATTCAAAGCTCAGAATGACACAAATCAAACGCCCACGTTAAACTAACTCAATTTTCTATATTGTTTGAAAATTTAAGACGGAAATAGCTACAACAAAGCCTCCAAGTTATCCAATCATCATAATCTACTTGATGCCATGCATTTTGTCTGTAACTTTTGATTCGGAGATCAAAATGACACAAATCCAACGCCCACGTTATGCTAGCTCAATTTTCTAAACTGGAACAAAATTTAAGACTGAAATAGCTATGACAAAGGTTCCAAGTAAGCGAATCTATCGCAAGCAGTGTGAGGCCATGCATTATGCTTGATTAATAAGACTTTACTCAATGAGCATCAATGATCAGTTTAGAATGATCATTTCAACTAGCCAGTCAACTTGACATGTCCGCACAAAATCATCCGTAACTTTTATTTCAGAGCTCAGAATGACACAAATCGAATGCCCAAGTTAAGCTAGCTCATTTTTCTATAGTGTGACAAAATTTAAGACTGGAATAGCTATTACAATGCCCCCAAGTAATCCAATCTATCATAATCTACTAGATGCCATGCATTATGCTTCATTAATAAGACTTCACTCAATGAGCATCAATGATCAGTTTAGAATAATCATTTCAACTGGCCTGTCAACTTGAGATGTCCGCACAAAATCGTTCGTTACTTTTATTTCAGAGCTCAGAATGACACAAATCGAATGCCCAAGTTAAGCTAGCTCATTTTTCTATAGTACGACAAAGCTTACAAGTAATTGAATCAATCACAAATAGCGTGATGTCATGCATTTTGCTGGATTAATAAGCCTTTAGTCAATGAGAAGAAATGATCATTTGAGAATGATCATTTTAACTCGTCGATTAACCTGACATATCCACACAAAATCGTCCGTAACTTCTGATTCAGAGCTCATAATGACACGAATCCAACGCCCACATTAAGCTAGCTCAATTTTCTACTAGCTCAATTTTCTACTAGCTCAATTTTCTATAGTGTAATAAAATTTAAGACTGAAATAGCTACGACAATGCCTCCAAATAATCGAATCTATCGCAAACTGCTTGATTCCATGCATTATGCTTCGTTAATAAGCCTTTACTCAATTAGCACCAATGACCAGTTTAGAATGATCATTATAACTAGCCGATCAACTTGTCATGTCCACTCTAAATCGTCTGTAACTTTTGATTCGGAGCTCAAAATGACACAAATCCAATGCCCACGTTATGCTAGCTCAATTTTCTTAACTGTAACAAAATTTAAGATTGAAATAGCTACAACAAAGGTTCCAAGTAAGCGAATCTATCGCAAGCAGCGTGATGCCATGGATTATGATTGATTAATAAGCCTTTACTCAATGAGCACCAATGATCAGTTTAGAATTATCATTTTAACTCGCCAATCAACTTGATATGTCGGCAAGAAATCGTCGGTAACTTTTGATTTATAGTTCGGAATGACACGAATCCAATGCCCACATTAAGCTAGCTCAATTTTCTATATTGTGACAAAACTGAAGACATATATAGATACGACAAAGCCTCCAAGTAATCGAATCTGTCGCACACTTCGTGATGCCACACATTATGTTTAATTAATAAGCCTTTACTCAATGAGCACCAATGATCAGTTTAAAAGGTTCATTTTAACTAACCGATCAACTTGACATGTCTGCACTAAATCGTCTATAACTATTGATTCAGAGCTGAGAATGACACAAATCAAACAGACACGTCGAACTACCTCAAGTTTCTATATTGTGTAAAATTTTAAGACTGAAATAGCTACAACAAAGCCTCCAAGTAGTTGAATCTATCGCAAACTGTGGGATGCCACGCATTATGCTTCATTAATAAGCCTTTACTCAATGAGTACGAATGATCAGTTTAAAATGATCATTTTACTTGGCAGGTCAGCTTCATATGTCGGCACTAAATCTTCTATAACTTTTGATTCACAGCTAAGAATGAAACAAATCCAGCGCTTACTTTAAGCTAGCTCAATTTTCTATGCTGTGAAAAAATTTAAGACTGGAATAGCTATTAAAAAGCCCCCAAGTAATCCAATCTATCATAATCTATTTGATGTCATGCATTATGCTTCATTAATAAGGCTTTACTCAATCAGTTTAGAATGATCATTTCAACCAGCCGGTCAACTTGACATGTCCCCACAAATCGTCCGTTACCTTTATTTTAGAGCTCTGAATGACACAAATCGAATGCCCACGTTAAGCTAGCTCATTTTTCTATAATGTGTGACAAAATTTAAGATTGAAATAGCTACGACAAAGCTTCCAAGTAATCGAATCTATCGCAAATAGCGTGATGTCATGCATTATGGAGGATTAATAAGCCTTTAATCAATGAGCACAAATGATCAATTGAGAATGATCATTTTAACTCGCCGATTAACTTGACGTGTCCGCAAAAAATCGTCCGTAACTTCTGATTCAGAGCTTAGAATGACACGAATGGAATTCCAACATTAAGCTAGCTCAATTTTCTATTTTGTGAAAAAAATTTAAGAGTGAAATAGCTACGACAACACATCCAAGTAATCGAATCTATGACATACTACTCGATGACATTCATTATGCTTCATTAATAAGCCTCTACTCAATGAGCACCAATGATCAGTTTAGAATGATCATTATAACTACCGGATAACCTTGACATGTCCACACTAAATCGTCTGTAACTTTTGATTCATAGCTCAGTATGACAGAAATCAAAAGCCCACGTTATGCAAGTCCAATTTTCTATAGTGTAACAAAATTTAAGACTTAAATTGCTACAACAGAGCTTCCAAGTTAGCGAATCTATCGCAAGCAGCGTGATGCCATGCATTATGCTTGATTAATAAGCCTTCACTCAATAAGCACCAATGATCAGATTAGAATGATCATTTTAACTGGCCGATCAACTTGATATGTCGGCAAGAAATGGTCCATAACTTTTGATTCAGAGCTCTGAGTGACACGAATCAAACGATCACGTTAAGCTAGCTGAATTTTTTATATTGTGACAAAATTGAAGTCTGAAATAGCTATGACAAAGCCTCCAAGTAATCCAATCTATCGCAAACTGCTTGATGCCATGCATTATGCTTCATTAATAAATCTTTACTCAATGAGCACCATTGATTAGTTTAGAGAGATCATTTTAACTAGTCGGTCAACTTGACATGTCCGCACGAAATCGTCTGTAACTATTTATTCATAGCTCAAAATGACACGAATCCAATCCCCACGTTAAGCTCGCTCAATTTTCTATAGTGTGACTAAATTTAAGAATGAAATAGCTATGACAAAGCCTCCAAGTAATCGAATCTATCGCCAACAGCGTGATGCCATGCATTATACTTGTTTAATAAACCTTTTCTCAATGAGCACCAATGATTAGTTTAGAATAATCATTTTAACTGGCCGATCACCTTGACATGTACGCACTAAATCGTCTATAACTTTTTATTTTGAGCTGAGAATGACACGAATCAAACGCCGACGTTGAATTACCTGAATTTTCTATGTTGTGTGAAAATTTAAGATTGAAATAGCTACAACAAAGCCTCCAAGTAGTTGAATCTATCACAAACTGTGTGATGCCACGCATTTTGCTTCATTAATAAGCATTCACTCAATGAGCACCAATGATCAGTTTAGAATGATCATTTTAATTGGAAGATCAACTTGACATGGCCACATTAAATCGTATATTACTTTTGATTCAGAGCTCAGAATGACACGAATCAAATGCTCACGTTAAACTATCTCAATTTTTTATATTGTGAAAAAAATTTAAGACTGAAATAGCTATTACGAAGCCCCCAAGTAATCCAATATATCACAATCTGCTTGATGCCATGCATTATGATTCATTAATAAGCCTTTACTCAATGAGCACCAATTATCAGTTTAGAATAATCATTTCAACATGCCGGTCAACTTGACATGTCTGCACGAAATCGTCCACAACTTTTAATTCGGAGCTTGGAATGACCCGAATCGAATGCCCACGTTAGGCTCGCTCATTTTTCTATAGTGCGACAAAATTTAAGACTGAAATAGATACAACAAATATTTCAAGTAATCGAATCTATCGTAAACCGCATGATGCAATCCATTATGCTTGATTAATAAGCCTTTACTCAATGAGCACAAATGATCAGTTGAGAATGATACTTGACATGTCCACACTAAATGTAACTTTTGATTCAGAAATGACACGCTAGCTCAATTTTCTATAGTTTAGCAAAATTTAAAACTAAAATAGCTACAACAAAGCTTCCAAGTAAGCGAATCTATCGCAAACAGCGTAATTCCATGGAATATGCTTGATTAATAACCCTTTATTCAATGAGCACCAATGATCAGTTTAGAATGATCATTTTAACTGGCCGATCAACTTGACATGTCGGCAAGAATCATAACTTTTGATTCAAAGCTCCGAATGACACGAACCAAACGCCCACATTAAGCTACCTCAATTTTCTATATTGTGACAAAATTGAAGACTGAAATAGCTAAGACAAAGCCTCCAAGTAATCCAATCTATCACAAACTGCTTGATGCAATGCATTATGCTTCATTAGTAAACCTTTACTCAATGAGCCCCATTGATTAGTTTAGAGAGATCATTTTAACTAGTTGGTCAATTTGACTTGTACGCACGAAATCGTCTGTAACTATTGGTTCAGAGCTCAAAATGACACAAATCTAATGCCCATGTTAAACTCGCTCAATTTTCTATAGTGTTACTAAATTTAAGAATGAAATAGCTATGACAAAACCTCTAAGTAATCGAATCTATCACAAACAGCATGATGCCATGCATTATACTTGATTAATAAACCTTTTCTCAATGATCACCAATAATTAGTTTACAATAATCATTTTAACTGAGCGATCAGCTTGACATGTCCGCACTAAATCGTCTATAACTTTTGATTCAGAGCTGGGAATGACACGAATCAAACGCCTACGTTGAACTACCTCAATTTTCTATATTGTGTGAAAATTTAAGACTGAAATAGCTACAACAAAGCCTCCAAGTAGTTGAATCTATTGCAAACTGTGTGATGCCACGCATTATGCTTCATTAATAAGTCTTTACTCAATGAACACGAATTATCAGTTTAGAATGATCATTTTAATTGGCAGATCAACTTGATATGTCAGCACTAAATTGTAACTTTTGATTCAGTGCTCAGAATGACACGTGCTCACGTTAAGCTAGCTCAATTTTCTATATTGTGAAAACATACTTAACGTGAGCATTAGATTCGTATCATTCTAAGCTCTGAATCAATAGTTACGGGCAATTTTGTGCGGACATGTCAAGTTGACCGACTAGTTAAAGTGGTCATTCTAAACTAATCATTGGTGCTCATTGAGTAAAGGCTTATTAATGAAGCATAACGCATACCACCAAGCAGTTTTGGGATAGATTGGATTATTTGGAAGTTTTGTTGTAGCTATTTCAGTCTTAACTTTTGTCACACTATAGAAAAATTAGTTAGATTAACGTGGGCATTGGATACGTGTCATTCAGTGCTCTGAATCAATAGTTATGTGCGATTTCGTGCGGACATGACAAGTTGACCGACTAGTTAAAATGATCATTCTACACTAGTCAATGGTACTCATTGGGTAAAGGCTTATTAATGAAGCATAATGCGTTACATAACACAGTTTGCGATAGATTCAAGTACTTGGAGGCTTTGTCTTGGCTATTTCAGTCTTAAATTTTTTCACACTATAGAAAATTGAGCAAGATTAACGTGTGCATTGAGTTCGTGTCATTTTGAGCTCTGAATCAATAAGTACGGGCGATTTCGTGTGGAAATGTCAAGTTGACCGATTAGTTAAAATGATCATTCTAAACTAATCATTGGTGCTCATTGAGTAAAGGCTTATTAATGAAGCATATTGCATGGCATCAAGTAGTTTGCGATAGATTGGATTCCTTGGAGGCTTTGCGTAGCTGTTTCAGTCTTAAATTTTTTTCACAATATAGAGAAGTGAGCTACCTTAATGTGGGCATTGGATTCGTCCCATTGTGAATTGTGAATAAAAGTTATAGACAATTTTGTGCAGTCATATCAAGTTAATCGATGAGTTAAAATGATCATTCTCAACTGATCATTTGTGCTCATTAAGTAAAGGCTTATTAATCAAGCATATTGCATGGCATCAGCCTCTTTGCGATAGATCCGATTACTTGGAAGCTTTGTGTTGGCTATTTCAGTCTTAAATTTTTTCACACTATAGAAAATTGAGCAAGATTAACGTGTGCATTGAATTCGTGTCATTTTGAGCTCTGAATCAATAAGTACGGGCGATTTCTTGTGGGCATGTCAAGTTGACCGACTAGTTAAAATGATCATTCTAAACTAATCATTGGTGCTCATTGAGTAAAGGCTTATTAATGAAGCATAATGCATGGCATCAAACAGTTTGCGATAGATTGGATTACTTGGAGGCTTTGTTGTAGCTGTTTCACTATTAAATTTTTTCACAATATAGAAAAGGGAGCTACCTTAATGTTGGCGTTGGATTCGTCTCATTGTGAACTGTGAACAAAAGTGATAGACGATTTAGTCCAGACATGTCAAGTTGAACGACTAGATAAAATGAACATTCTAAACAAATCATTGGTGCTCATTGAGTAAAGGCTTATTAATGAAACATAATGCATGGCATCAAGCACTTTGCGATAGATTGGATTAGTTGGACGCTTAGTCGTAGCTATTTAAGTCTTAAATTTTTTCACCATATAGAAAATTGAGCTACATTAATGTGGGCGTTGGATTCTTGTCATTCCGAACTCTGAATTAAGATTTATAGACAATTTAGTTTGGACATGTCAAGCTGATCGGCTAGATAAAATGATCATTCTAAACTGATCATTGCTGCTCATTGAGTAAAGGCATATTAATCAAGCATAATGCATGGCATCACCCTATTTGTGATATATTTGATTAATTGGAAGCCTTGTCATAGCTATTTAAGTTTTGTCACACTATAGAAAACTGAGCAAACTTAACATGAGCATTCGATTCGTGTCATTCTGAGCTCTGAATCAATATTTATGGGCGATTTTGTGCGGACATGTTAAGTTGACCAACTAGTTAATTCTAAACTAATCAATGGTGCTCATTGAGTAAAGGCTTATTAATGAAGCATAATGTGTGGCATCAAGCAGTTTGCAATAGATTAGATTACTTGGAGGCTTTGTCGTAGCTAATTCAGCCTTAAATTTTTTCACAATATAGAAAATTGAGTTAGGTTAACGTGAGCGTTGGATTCGTGTCATTCTGAGCTCGGAATCAAAAGTTATAGACGATTTAGTGTGGACATGTCAGGTTGATTTGCCAATTAATATGATCATTCTAAACTGATCATTGGTGCTCATTGAGTAATGAACATAATGCATGGCATCACCCTGTTTGCGATAGATTCGATTAGTTGGAGGCTTTGTCTTGGCTATTTCAGTGTTAAATTTTGTCACACTATAGAAAATTGGGCAAGATTAACGTGGGCATTGGATTCGTGTCATTCAGAGCTCTGAATCAATAATTATGGGCAACTTCGTGCGGACATGTCAAGTTGACCAACTAGGTAAAATGATCATTATAAACTAATCAGTGGTGCTCATTGAGTAAAGGCTTATTAATGAAGCATATTGCATGGCATCAAGTAGTTTGCGATAGATTGGATTCCTTGGAGGCTTTGCGTAGCTGTTTCAGTCTTAAATTTTTTTCACAATATAGAGAAGTGAGCTACCTTAATGTGGGCATTGGATTCGTCCCATTGTGAATTGTGAATAAAAGTTATAGACAATTTTGTGCAGTCATATCAAGTTAATCGATGAGTTAAAATGATCATTCTCAACTGATCATTTGTGCTCATTAAGTAAAGGCTTATTAATCAAGCATATTGCATGGCATCAGCCTCTTTGCGATAGATCCGATTACTTGGAAGCTTTGTGTTGGCTATTTCAGTCTTAAATTTTTTCACACTATAGAAAATTGAGCAAGATTAACGTGTGCATTGAATTCGTGTCATTTTGAGCTCTGAATCAATAAGTACGGGCGATTTCTTGTGGGCATGTCAAGTTGACCGACTAGTTAAAATGATCATTCTAAACTAATCATTGGTGCTCATTGAGTAAAGGCTTATTAATGAAGCATAATGCATGGCATCAAACAGTTTGCGATAGATTGGATTACTTGGAGGCTTTGTTGTAGCTGTTTCACTATTAAATTTTTTCACAATATAGAAAAGGGAGCTACCTTAATGTTGGCGTTGGATTCGTCTCATTGTGAACTGTGAACAAAAGTGATAGACGATTTAGTCCAGACATGTCAAGTTGAACGACTAGATAAAATGAACATTCTAAACAAATCATTGGTGCTCATTGAGTAAAGGCTTATTAATGAAACATAATGCATGGCATCAAGCACTTTGCGATAGATTGGATTAGTTGGACGCTTAGTCGTAGCTATTTAAGTCTTAAATTTTTTCACCATATAGAAAATTGAGCTACATTAATGTGGGCGTTGGATTCTTGTCATTCCGAACTCTGAATTAAGATTTATAGACAATTTAGTTTGGACATGTCAAGCTGATCGGCTAGATAAAATGATCATTCTAAACTGATCATTGCTGCTCATTGAGTAAAGGCATATTAATCAAGCATAATGCATGGCATCACCCTATTTGTGATATATTTGATTAATTGGAAGCCTTGTCATAGCTATTTAAGTTTTGTCACACTATAGAAAACTGAGCAAACTTAACATGAGCATTCGATTCGTGTCATTCTGAGCTCTGAATCAATATTTATGGGCGATTTTGTGCGGACATGTTAAGTTGACCAACTAGTTAATTCTAAACTAATCAATGGTGCTCATTGAGTAAAGGCTTATTAATGAAGCATAATGTGTGGCATCAAGCAGTTTGCAATAGATTAGATTACTTGGAGGCTTTGTCGTAGCTAATTCAGCCTTAAATTTTTTCACAATATAGAAAATTGAGTTAGGTTAACGTGAGCGTTGGATTCGTGTCATTCTGAGCTCGGAATCAAAAGTTATAGACGATTTAGTGTGGACATGTCAGGTTGATTTGCCAATTAATATGATCATTCTAAACTGATCATTGGTGCTTGAATCAACGGACATGTCATCAAGTTGATTAGGTAAAATGATCATTATAAACTAATCAGTGGTGCTCATTGAGTAAAGGCTTATTAATGAAGCATATTGCATGGCATCAAGTAGTTTGCGATAGATTGGATTCCTTGGAGGCTTTGCGTAGCTGTTTCAGTCTTAAATTTTTTTCACAATATAGAGAAGTGAGCTACCTTAATGTGGGCATTGGATTCGTCCCATTGTGAATTGTGAATAAAAGTTATAGACAATTTTGTGCAGTCATATCAAGTTAATCGATGAGTTAAAATGATCATTCTCAACTGATCATTTGTGCTCATTAAGTAAAGGCTTATTAATCAAGCATAATGCATGGCATCAGCCTCTTTGCAATTGATCCGATTACTTGGAAGCTTTGTGTTGGCTATTTTAGCCCTAAATTTTGCCACACTATAGAAAATTGAGCAAGCCTAACGTGGGCATTGGATTCGTATCATTCTGAGCTTTGAACAGTTTGTGAGACTATGTAGTAGCTATTTCAGTCTTAAATTTTTTCACAATATAGGAAATTGAGGTAGCTTAATGTGATGGTAGGATTCGTGTCATTGTGAGCTTTGAATAAAAAGTGATAGACGATTTAGTGCTGACATGTCAAGTTGATCTGTCAATTAAAATGATCATTCTAAACTGATCATTGGTGCTCATTTAGTAAAGGCTTACTAATGAAGCATATCGCATGGCATCAAAAAATTTGCGATAGATTGGATTAGTTGGAGACTTTGTCATCACTATTTCGGTTTTAAATTTTTCCACAATATATAAAATTGAGGTACATTAATATGGGAGTTTGATTCGTGTCATTCGGAACTCTGAATCAATAGTTTTAGAGAATTTAGTGTGGATATGTCAAGCTGATTGGCCAGTTAAAATGATCATTCTAAACTGATCATTGCTGATCATTGAGTAAAGGCTTACTAATCAAGCATAATGCATGGCATCACGCTGTTTGCAATAGATTCGATTACTTGGAAGATTTGTCAAAGTTATTTTAGTCTTAAATTTTGTCACACTATAGAAAAATGAGCTAGCTTAACGTGGACATTTGATTTGTGTCATTCTGAGCTCTGAATTAAAAGTTATAGATGATTTTGTGCGGATATGTTAAGTTGACCGGCTAGTTGAAAGGATCATTCTAAAGGGATTATGGGTGCTCATTGACTAAACGCTTATTAATGAAGCATAATGCATGGCATCAAGCAGATTGTGATAGATTGGATTACTTGGAGGCTTTGTAAAAGCTATTTCAGTCTTAATTTTTTTCACAATATAGGAAATTGAGTTAGATTAACGTGAGCATTGGATTCGTGTAATTCTAAGCTCTGAATCAAAAGTTATAGACGATTTAGTGCGGACATGTAAAGTTGATATGCCAATTAAAATGATCATTCTAAACTAATCATTGTGGCGCATAGAGTAAAGGCTTATTAATGAAGCAAAATGCATGGCTTCCAGCAGATTATGGTAAATTGGATTACTTGCGGGCTTTATAATAACTATTTTAGTCTTAACTTTTTTCACAATATAGAAAAATGGAGCTAGCTTAACGTGAGCGGTAGATTCGTGTCATTATGAGCTCTGAATCAAAAGTTATAGACGATTTAGTGCGGATATGCAAGTTGATCTACCAATTAAAATGATCATTTTAAACTGATCATTAATGCTCATTGAGTAAAGGCGTATTAATGAAGCATAATGCATGGCATCACAAAGTTTGCGATAGAGTCAACTCCTTGGAGGTTTTGTTGAAGCTATTTCAGTCTTCAAGTTTAACACAATATAGAAAATTGAGGTAGTTTAACGTGGGTGTTAGATTCATGTCATTCTAAGCTCTGAATCAAAAGTTATAGACGATTTAGTGCGAACATGTCAAGCTGATCGGACGGTTAATATGATCATTCTCAACTGATCATAGTCTCATTCAGTAAAGTTATTAATCAAGAATAATGCATGGCATCACACTGTTTGCGATAGATTCGATTACTTGGAAGCTTTGTCATAGCTATTTCAATCTTAAATTTTTCACAATATAGAAAATTGAGTGAGCTGAATGTGGGCATTGGATTTGTGTCATTCTGAGCTCTGAATCACTAGTTATGGGCGATTTCGTGCATACATGTCAAGTTTACCGACTAGTTAAAATGATCATTCTAAACTAATCATTGGTGCTCATTGAGTAAAAGCTTATTAATTAAGCATAATGCATGGCGTCAAGCAGTTTGCGATAGATTGGATTACTTGGAGGCTTTGTCGTAGATATTTCAGTATTACTTTTTTTCACAATATAGAAAATTGAGCTACCTTAATGTGGGCGTTAGATTCTTGTGGTTTTGAACTCTGAATCAAAAATATAGAGGATTTAGTGCGAACATGTCAAGCTGATCGGGCCGTTAAAATGATCATTCTAAACTGATAATTGGTGTTCATTAATCAAGCATAACGCATGGCATCACCCTGTTTGCGATAGATTCGATTACTTGGAAGCTTTGTCTTGGCTATTTTAGCCCTTAATTTGTCACACTATAGAAAATTGAGCGAGCTTAACATAGGCGTTGAATTCGTCTCATTCTGAGCTTTGAATCAATAATTACGGGCGATTTCGTGCAGATATGTCAAGTTGACCGACAAGTTAAAATGATCATTCTATACTAATCATTGGTGCTCATTAAGTATAGGCTTATTAATGAAGCATAATGCATGACATCAATCAGTTTGCGATAGATTGGATTACTTGGAGGCTTTATTGTAGCTATTTCCGTCTTAATTTTTTTCACAATCCACAAAATTGAGCTACCTTAACCTGGGCGTTGGATTCGTGTTGTTCTGAACTTTGAATCGAAAGTTATACAAGATTTAGTGCAGAAATGTCCAGATGATCGGCCAGATAAAACGATAATTCTAAACTGATCATTGATGCTAATTGAGTAAAGGCTTACTAGTCAAGCATAATGCATGGCATCAAGCTGTTTGCGATAGATTTGATTACTTGGAAGCTTTTTCATAGCTATTTCAATCTTAAATTTTGTCAGACTATAGAAAAATGAGCTAGCTTAACGTGGGCATTTGATTCATGTCATTTTAAGCTCTGAATTAAAAGTTACATATGATTTCGTGCAGACATGTCAAGTTGACCGACTAGTGGAAATGATCATTCTAAACTAATCATTGGTGCTCATTGAGAAAAGGCTTATTAATGAAGCATAAAGAATGGCATGAAGCAGAATGTGATAGATTGGATTACATAGAGGCTTTGTACTAGCTATTTCAGTCTTAAATTTTTTCACAATATAGGAAATCGAGGTAGCTTAACGTGAGCGTTGGATTCGTGTCATTGTGAGCTCTGAATAAAAAGTTATAGACGATTTAGTGTGGACATGTCAAGTTGATCTGTCAATTAAAATGATCATTGGTGCTCTTTGAGTAAAGGTGTATTAATGAAGCATAATGCATGGCATCACAAAGTTTGCGATAGATTCAAATACTTGGAGGTTTTGTTGTAGCTATTTCAGTCTTAAATTTTAACACAATATAGAAAACAGAGGTAGTTTAACGTAGGCGTTAGATTTTTGTCATTCTGAGCTATGAATCAAAAGTTATTGACGATTTCGTGCGGACATGTCAAGCTGATCAGCTAGTTAAAATGATCATTCTCAACTTATCATTTGTGATCATTTAGTAAAGGCTTATTAATCAAGCATAATGCATGGCATCACGCTATTTGCGATAGATTCAAGTACTTGGAAGCATTGTTACAACTATTTCAATCTTAAATTATTCACACTATAGAAATTGAGCGAGCTTAACGTGGGCATTGGATTCGTGTCATTCTGAGCTCTGAATCACTAGTTACGGGTGATTTCGTGCATACATGTCAAGTTTGCCGACTAGTTAAAATAATCATTCTAAACTAATCATTGGTGCTCATTGAGTAAAAGCTTATTAATGAATCATAATGCATAACATCTAGCAGTTTCCAATAGATAACGTGGGCATTAGATTCATGTCATTCTGAGCTCTGAATCAAAAGTTACGGAAGATTTTGTACGGACATGTCAAGTTGATCGGCGAGTTAATATGATACTTCTAAACTGATCATTGGTGCTCATTGAGTAAAAGCTTATAAATGAAGAATAGTGCATGGCATCATGCATTTTCTGATATATTGGATTACTTGGAGGCTTTCTTGTAGCTATTTAAGTCTTAACTTGATAGATTGGATTACATGGAGGATTACTTGGAGGCTTTCTTGTAGCTCTGAATCAAAAGTTACGGAAGATTTTGTGCAGACATGTCATGTTGATCGGCGAGTTAAAATGATAATTCTAAACAGATCATTGCTGCTCATTGAGTAAAGGCTTATTAATGATTATAGTGCATGACATCTAGCAGTTTCCAATAGATAAAATTACTTCGAGGCATTGTCGTAGCTATTTCAGTCAATTTTGTCACAATATAGAAAATTAAGCTAGATTAACGTGGGAGTTGGATTCGTGGCATTTTAAGCTCTGAATCAATAGTTACGTACAATTTAGTACAAACATGTCAAGTTGACCGGTTAGTTAAAATGATAATTCTAAACTGATCAGTGGTGCTCACTGAGTAAAAGCTTAATAATGAAACATAATTCATGGCATCATGGAGTTTGCGATTGATTAGATTACTTAGAGGCTTTGTCAAAGCTATTTCAGTCTTAAATTTTGTCACAATATAGAAAATTGAGCTAGCTTAACATGAGCATTTGATTCGTGTCATTCTGAGCTCTGAATCAAAAGTTACGGACGATTTTGTACGGAAATATCAAGTTGACCGAAAAGTTAAAATGAAATTCTAAAGTGATCATTGGTGCTCATTGAGTAAAGGCTTATTAATGAAGCATAATTCATGGCATCAAGCAGTTTATAATAGATTGTCATAGCTATTTCTGTCTTAAATTTTGTCACACTAAAGAAAATAGAGCGAGCTTAAAGTGGGTTTTTGATTCGTCTCATTCTCAGCTTGGAATCAAAAAGTTACTGACAATTTTGGGTGGACATGTCAAGTTGATCGGCAAATTAAAATGATAATTCTAAACAGATCATTGGTGCTCAATGAGTAAAAGCTTATAAATGAAGAATATAGGATGGCATCATGCATTTTGCGATATATTGGATTACTTGGAGGCGTTATTGTAGCTATTAAAGTTTTAAATTTATTCACAATATAGAAAATTGAGATAGCTTAACGTGGGTATTGGATTCGTGTCATTCTGAGCTCTGAATTAAAAGCTACGGAATATTTTGTACGGACATGTCAAGTTTATCGGTGAGTTAAAATGATTATCCTAAACTGATCATTGGTGCTCATTGAATAAAAGCTTATTAATGAATCATAGTGCATGACATCTAGCAGTTTCCAATAGATAACGTGGGCATTGGATTCATGTCATTCTGAGCACTGAATAACCAGATACGGAAGATTTTGTACGGACATGTCAAGTTGATCGGCGAGTTAATATGATAATTCTAAACTGGTCATTGGTGCTCATTTAGTAAAAGCTAATAAATGAAGAACAGTGGCATCATGCATTTACGATTGATTGGATTAGTTGGAGGCTTTCTTGTAGCTATTTAAGTCTTAACTTGATAGATTGGATTACTTGGAGGATTACTTGGAGGCTTTCTTGTAGCTCTGAATCAAAAGTTACAGAAGATTTTGTGCGGACATGTCATGTTGATCGGCGAGTTAAAATGATCAGTCTAAACAGATCATTGCTGCTCATTGAGTAAAGGCTTATTAATGATTATAGGGCATGACATCTAGCAGTTTCCAATAGATAAAATTACTTGGAGGAATTGTCGTAGCTATTTCAGTCAATTTTGTCACAATATCGAAAAGTAAGCTAGATTAACGTGGGCATTGGATTCGTGGCATTTTAAGCTCTGAATCAAAAGTTACAGACAATTTAGTACAAACATGTCAAGTTGACCGGTGAGTTAAAACGATAATTCTAAACTGATCAGTGGTGCTCACTGAGTAAAAGCTTAATAATGAAACATAATTCATGGCATCATGGAGTTTGCGATAGATTAGTTTACTTGGATGCTTTGACAAAGCTATGCTAGTCTTAAATTTTGTCACAATATAGAAAATTGAGCTAGATTAACATGAGCATTTGATTCGTGTCATTCTGCGCTCTGAATCAAAAGTTACGGACGATTTTGTGCGGAAATATCAAGTTGACCAAAAAGTTAAAATGAAATTCTAAACTGATCATTGGTGCTCATTGAGTAAAGGCTTATTAATGAAGCATAATTCATGGCATCAAGCAGTTTATAATAGATTGTCATAGCTATTTCAGTCTTAAATTTTGTCACACTATAGAAAATAGAGCTAGTTTAAAGTGGGCGTCTGATTCGTCTCATTCTGAGCTTTGAATCAAAAGTTACTGATGATTTTTTGAGGACATGTCAAGTTGATTGGCGAGTTAAAATGATAATTCTAAAGAGATCATTGGTGCTCAATGAGTAAAAGCTTATAAATGAAGAATAGTGCATGGCATCATGCATTTTCCGATAGATTAGATTACTTGGAGGTTTTCTTGTAGCTATTTAAGTCTTAACTTGATAGATTGTATTACTTGGAGGATTACTTAGAGGCTTTCTTGTAGCTCTGAATCAAAAGTTATGGAAGATTTTGTGCGGACATGTCATGTTGATCGGCGAGTTAAAATGATCATTCTAAACAGATCATTGCTGCTCATTAAGTAAAGGCTTATTAATGATTATAGTGCATGACATCTAGCGGTTTCCAATAGATAAAATTACTTGGAGGCATTGTCGTAGCTATTTCAGTCAATTTTGCCACAATATAGAAAATTAAGCTAGATTAACATGGCTGTTGGATTCATGGCATTTTAAGCTCTGAATCAAAAGTTACGGACAATTTAATACAAACATGTCAAGTTGACCAGTGAGTTAAAATGATAATTCTAAACTGATCAGTGGTGCTCACTGTGTAAAAGCTTAATAATAAAACATAATTCATGGCATCATGGAGTTTGCTATAGATTAGATTACTTGGAGGCTTTGTCAAAGCTATTTCAGTCTTAAATTTTGTCACAATATAGAAAATTGAGCTAGCTTAACATGAGCATTTGATTCATGTCATTCTGAGCTCTGAATCAAAAGTTACGGACGATTTTGTGCGAAAATAACAAGTTGACCGAAAAGTTAAAATGAAATTCTAAACTGATCATTGGTGCTCATTAAGTAAAGGCTTATGAATGAAGCATAATTCATGGCATCAAGCAGTTTATAATTGACTGTCAAAGCTATTTCAGTCTTAAATTTTGTCACATTATAGAAAATAGAGCTAGCTTAAAGTGGGCATTTGATTCGTCTCATTCTGAGCTTTGAATCAAAAGTTACTGACTATTTTTGGCGGACATGTCAAGTTGATCGGCGAGTTAAAATGATAATTCTAAACAGATCATTGGTGCTCAATGAGTAAAAGCTTATAAATGAAAAATATAGGATGACATCATACATTTTTTATATATTGGATTACTTGGAGACGTTATTGTAGCTATTTAAGTTTTAAACTTATTCAAAATATAAAAAATTGAGATAGCTTAACGTGGGTATTAGATTCGTGTCATTCTCAGCTCTGAATCAAAAGTTACAGAACATTTGGTACAGACATGTCAAGTTGATCGGTGAGTTAAAATGATCATTCTATACTGATCATTGGTGCTCATTGAGTAAAAGCTTATTAATGAATCATAGTGCATGACATCTAGCAGTTTCCAATAGATAACGTGGGCATTGGATTCCTGTCATTATGAGCTCTGAATCAAAAAATACGGAACATTTTTTACGGACATGTCAAGTTGATCGGCGAGTTAATATGATAATTCTAAACTGATCATTGGTGCTCATTGAGTAAAAGCTTATAAATGTAGAATAGTGCATGGCATCATGCATTTTCTGATAGATTGGATTACTTGGAGGCTTTCTTGTAGCTATTTAAGTCTTAACTTGATAGATTGGATTACATGGAGGATTACTTGGAGGCTTTCTTGTAGCTCTGAATCAAAAGTTATGGAAGATTTTGTGCAGACATGTCATGTTGATCGGCGAGTTAAAATGATCATTCTAAACAGATCATTGCTGCTCATTGAGTAAAGGCTTATTAATGATTATAGTGCATGACATCTAGTAGTTTCCAATAGATAAAATTACTTCGAGGCATTGTCGTAGCTATTTCTGTCAATTTGCCACAATATAGAAAATTAAGCTAGATTAACGTGGGTGTTGGATTCATGGCATTTTAAGCTCTGAATCAAAAGTTACGGACAATTTAATAAAAACATGTCAAGTTGACCGGTGAGTTAAAATGATAATTCTAAACTGATCAGTGGTGCTCACTGTGTAAAAGCTTAATAATGAAACATAATTCATGGCATCATGGAGTTTGCTATAGATTAGATTACTTGGAGGCTTTGTCAAAGCTATTTTAGTCTTAAATTTGTCACAATATAGAAAATTGAGCTAGCTTAACATGAGCATTTGATTCGTGTCATTCTGAGCTCTGAATCAAAAGTTACGGACGATTTTGTGCGGAAATATCAAGTTGACCGAAAAGTTAAAATGAAATTCTAAACTGATCATTGGTGCTCATTGAGTAAAGGCTTATTAATGAAGCATAATTCATGGCATCAAGCAGTTGATAATTGATTGTCATAGCTATTTCAGTCTTAAATTTTCTCACACTATAGAAAATAGAGCTAGCTTAAAGTGGGCGTTTGATTCGTCTGGTTCTGAGCTTTGAATCAAAAGTTACTGACGATTTTTGGCGGACATGTCAAGTTGATCGGCGAGTTAAAATGATAATTCTAAACAGATCATTGGTGCTCAATGAGTAAAAGCTTATAAATGAAGAATATAGGATGGCATCATGCATTTTTTTATATATTGGATTACTTGGAGACGTTATTGTAGCTATTTAAGTTTTAAATTTATTCACAATATAGAAAATTGAGATAGCTTAACGTGGGTATTGGATTCGTGTCATTTTGAGCTCTGAATCAAAAGTTACGGAAGATTTTGTACGGACATGTCAAGTTTATCTGTAAGTTAAAATGATCATTCTAAACTGATCATTGGTGCTCATTGAGTAAAAGCTTATTAATGAATCATAGTGCATGACATCTAGCAGTTTCCAATAGATAACGTGGGCATTGGATTCATGCCATTCTGAGCTCTGAATCAAAAGTTACGGAAGATTTTGTACGGACATGTCAAGTTGCTTGGCGAGGTAATATGATAATTCTAAACTGATCATTGGTGCTCATTGAGTAAAAGCTTATAAATGAAGAATAGTGCATGGCATCATGCATTTTCCGATAGATTGGATTACTTGGAGGTTTTCTTGTAGCTATTTAAGTCTTAAATTGATAGATTGGATTACCTGGAGGGATTACTTGGAGGCTTTCTTGTAGCTCTGAATCACAAGTTACGAAAGATTTTGTGCGGACATGTCATGTTGATCGGCGAGTTAAAATGATCATTCTAAACAGATCATTGCTGCTCATTGAGTAAGGGCTTATTAATGATTATAGTGCATGACATCTAGCAGTTTCCAATAGATAAAATTACTTGGAGGCATTGTCGTAGCTATTTCAGTCAATTTTGTCACAATATAGAAAATTAAGCTAGATTAACGTGGGAGTTGGATTCGTGGCATTTTAAGCTCTGAATCAATAGTTACGTACAATTTAGTACAAACATGTCAAGTTGACCGGTTAGTTAAAATGATAATTCTAAACTGATCAGTGGTGCTCACTGAGTAAAAGCTTAATAATGAAACATAATTCATGGCATCATGGAGTTTGCAATTGATTAGATTACTTAGAGGCTTTGTCAAAGCTATTTCAGTCTTAAATTTTGTCACAATATAGAAAATTGAGCTAGCTTAACATGAGCATTTGATTCATGTCATTCTGAGCTCTGAATCAAAAGTTACGGACAATTTTGTGCGGAAATATCAAGTTGACCGAAAAGTTAAAATGAAATTCTAAACTGATCATTGGTGCTCATTGAGTAAAGGCTTATTAATGAAGCATAATTCATGGCATCAAGCAGTTTATAATTGATTGTCATAGCTATTTCAGTCTTAAATTTTGTCACACTATAGAAAATAGAGCTAACTTAAAGTGGGCGTTTGATTCGTCTCATTCTGAGCTTTGAATCAAAAGTTACTGACGATTTTGGGCGGACATGTCAAGTTGATCGGCGAGTTAAAATGATAGTTCTAAACAGATCATTGGTGCTCAATGAGTAAAAGCTTATAAATGAAGAATATAGGATGGCATCATACATTTTTTATATATTGGATTACTTGGAGACGTTATTGTAGCTATTTAAGTTTTAAACTTATTCAAAATATAAAAAATTGAGATAGCTTAACGTGGGTATTAGATTCGTGTCATTCTCAGCTCTGAATCAAAAGTTACAGAACATTTGGTACAGACATGTCAAGTTGATCGGTGAGTTAAAATGATCATTCTATACTGATCATTGGTGCTCATTGAGTAAAAGCTTATTAATGAATCATAGTGCATGACATCTAGCAGTTTCCAATAGATAACGTGGGCATTGGATTCCTGTCATTATGAGCTCTGAATCAAAAAATACGGAACATTTTTTACGGACATGTCAAGTTGATCGGCGAGTTAATATGATAATTCTAAACTGATCATTGGTGCTCATTGAGTAAAAGCTTATAAATGAAGAATAGTGCATGGCATCATGCATTTTCCGATAGATTAGATTACTTGGAGGTTTTCTTGTAGCTATTTAAGTCTTAACTTGATAGATTGTATTACTTGGAGGATTACTTAGAGGCTTTCTTGTAGCTCTGAATCAAAAGTTATGGAAGATTTTGTGCGGACATGTCATGTTGATCGGCGAGTTAAAATGATCAGTCTAAACAGATCATTGCTGCTCATTGAGTAAAGGCTTATTAATGATTATAGTGCATGACATCTAGCAGTTTCCAATAGATAAAATTACTTCGAGGCATTGTCGTAGCTATTTCAGTCAATTTTGTCACAATATTGAGAGTTAAGCTAGGTTAATGTGGGCGTTGGATTCGTGGCATTTTAAGCTCTGAATCAAAAGTTACGGACAATTTAGTACAAACATGTCAAGTTGACCGGTGAGTTAAAATGATAATTCTAAACTAATCAGTGGTGCTCAATGAGTAAAAGCTGAATAATGAAACATAATTCATGGCATCATGGAGTTTGCGATAGATTAGATTACTTGGAGGCTTTGTCAAAGCTATTTCAGGCTTAAATTTTGTCACAATATAGAAAATTGAGCTAGCTTAACATGAGCATTTGACTCGTGTCATTCTGAGCTCTGAATCAAAAGTTACGGACGATATTGTGAGGAAATATCAAGTTGACCGAAAAGTTAAAATGAAATTCTAAACTGATCATTGGTGCTCATTGAGTAAAGGCTTATTAATGAAGCATAATTCATGGCATCAAGCAGTTTATAATAGATTGTTATAGCTATTTCAGTCTTAAATTTTGTCACACTATAGAAAATAGAGCTAGCTTAAAGTGGGCGTTTGATTCGTCTCATTCTGAGCTTTGAATCAAAAGTTACTTACGATTTTTGGCTGACATGTCAAGTTGATCGGCGAGTTAAAACGATAATTCTAAACAGATCATTGGTGCTCAATGAGTAACAGCTTATAAATGAAGAATATAGGATGGCATCATGCATTTTGCGATATATTGGATTACTTCTAGACGTTATTGTAGCTATTTAAGTTTTAAATTTATTTAAAATATAGAAAATTGAGATAGCTTAACGTGGGTATTGGATTCGTGTCATTCTGAGCTCTGAATCAAAAGTTACGGAAGATTTTGTACGGACATGTCAAGTTGATCTGTGAGTTAAAATGATCATTCTAAACTGATCATTGGTGCTCATTGAGTAAAAGCTTATTAATGAATCATAGTGCATGACATCTAGCAGTTTTCAATTGATAATGTGGGCATTGGATTCATGTCATTCTGAGCTCTGAATCAAAAGTTACGGAAGATTTTGTACGGACATGTCAAGTTGATCGGCGAGTTAATATGATAATTCTAAATTGATCATTGGTGCTCATTGAGTAAAAGCTTATAAATGAAGAATAGTGCATGGCATCATGCATTTTCCGATAGATTAGATTACTTGGAGGTTTTCATGTAGCTATTGAAGTCTTAACTTGATAGATTGGATTACTTGGAGGATTACTTGGAGCCTTTCTTGTAGCTCTGAATCAAAAGTTACGGAAGATTTTGTGTAGACATGTCATGTTGATCGGCGAGTTAAAATGATCATTCTAAACAGATCATTGCTGCTCATTGAGTAAAGGCTTATTAATGATTATAGTGCAAGACATCTAGCAGTTTCCAATAGATAAAATTACTTGGAGGCATTGTCGTAGCTATTTCAGTCAATTTTGCCACAGTATAGAAAATTAAGCTAGATTAACGTGGGTGTTGGATTTATGGCATTTTAAGCTCTGAATCAAAAGTTACGGACAATTTAATACAAACATGTCAAGTTGACCGGTGAGTTAAAATGATAATTCTAAACTGATCAATGGTGCTCATTGAGTAAAAGCTTAATAATGAAACATAATTCAGGGCATCATGGAGTTTGCGATAGATTAGGTTACTTGGATGCTTTGTCAAAGCTATTTCAGTCTTAAATTTTGTCACAATATAGAAAATTGAGCTAGATTAACATGAGCATTTGATTCGTGTCATTCTGAGCTTGAATCAAAAGTTACGGACGATTTCGTGCGGATATATCAAGTTGACCGGCTAGTTAAAATGATAATTCTAAACTGATCATTGGTGCTCAATGAGAAAAGGCTTATTAATGAAGCATAATTCATGGCATCAAGCAGTTTACAATAGATTGGATCACTCGACGGCTTTTTTAAAGCTATTTCAGTCTTAAATTTTGTCACACTATAGGAAATGGAGCTAGCTTAAAGTGGGCGTTTGATTCGTCTCAGTCTGAGCTTTGAATCAAAATTTACTGACGATTTTGTGGGGACATTTCAAGTTGATCGGCGAGTTAAAATGATAATTCAAAATTGATCATTGTTGCTAAATGAGTGAAAGCTTAGAAATGAAGATTAGTGCATGGCATCATGCATTTTTCGATAGATTGGATTACTTGGAGGCTTTATTTTAGCTATTTAAGTCT